>CM076282.1:7572500-8003886 GCA_038380795.1 Pyrocephalus nanus | reverse complement strand
CTAACCCTAACCCTAACCCTAACCCTAACCCTAACCCTAACCCTAACCCTAACCCTAACCCTAACCCTAACCCTAACCCTAACCCTAACCCTAACCCTAACCCTAACCCTAACCCTAACCCTAACCCTAACCCTAACCCTAACCCTAACCCTAACCCTAACCCTAACCCTAACCCTAACCCTAACCCTAACCCTAACCCTAACCCTAACCCTAACCCTAACCCTAACCCTAACCCTAACCCTAACCCTAACCCTAACCCTAACCCTAACCCTAACCCTAACCCTAACCCTAACCCTAACCCTAACCCTAACCCTAACCCTAACCCTAACCCTAACCCTAACCCTAACCCTAACCCTAACCCTAACCCTAACCCTAACCCTAACCCTAACCCTAACCCTAACCCTAACCCTAACCCTAACCCTAACCCTAACCCTAACCCTAACCCTAACCCTAACCCTAACCCTAACCCTAACCCTAACCCTAACCCTAACCCTAACCCTAACCCTAACCCTAACCCTAACCCTAACCCTAACCCTAACCCTAACCCTAACCCTAACCCTAACCCTAACCCTAACCCTAACCCTAACCCTAACCCTAACCCTAACCCTAACCCTAACCCTAACCCTAACCCTAACCCTAACCCTAACCCTAACCCTAACCCTAACCCTAACCCTAACCCTAACCCTAACCCTAACCCTAACCCTAACCCTAACCCTAACCCTAACCCTAACCCTAACCCTAACCCTAACCCTAACCCTAACCCTAACCCTAACCCTAACCCTAACCCTAACCCTAACCCTAACCCTAACCCTAACCCTAACCCTAACCCTAACCCTAACCCTAACCCTAACCCTAACCCTAACCCTAACCCTAACCCTAACCCTAACCCTAACCCTAACCCTAACCCTAACCCTAACCCTAACCCTAACCCTAACCCTAACCCTAACCCTAACCCTAACCCTAACCCTAACCCTAACCCTAACCCTAACCCTAACCCTAACCCTAACCCTAACCCTAACCCTAACCCTAACCCTAACCCTAACCCTAACCCTAACCCTAACCCTAACCCTAACCCTAACCCTAACCCTAACCCTAACCCTAACCCTAACCCTAACCCTAACCCTAACCCTAACCCTAACCCTAACCCTAACCCTAACCCTAACCCTAACCCTAACCCTAACCCTAACCCTAACCCTAACCCTAACCCTAACCCTAACCCTAACCCTAACCCTAACCCTAACCCTAACCCTAACCCTAACCCTAACCCTAACCCTAACCCTAACCCTAACCCTAACCCTAACCCTAACCCTAACCCTAACCCTAACCCTAACCCTAACCCTAACCCTAACCCTAACCCTAACCCTAACCCTAACCCTAACCCTAACCCTAACCCTAACCCTAACCCTAACCCTAACCCTAACCCTAACCCTAACCCTAACCCTAACCCTAACCCTAACCCTAACCCTAACCCTAACCCTAACCCTAACCCTAACCCTAACCCTAACCCTAACCCTAACCCTAACCCTAACCCTAACCCTAACCCTAACCCTAACCCTAACCCTAACCCTAACCCTAACCCTAACCCTAACCCTAACCCTAACCCTAACCCTAACCCTAACCCTAACCCTAACCCTAACCCTAACCCTAACCCTAACCCTAACCCTAACCCTAACCCTAACCCTAACCCTAACCCTAACCCTAACCCTAACCCTAACCCTAACCCTAACCCTAACCCTAACCCTAACCCTAACCCTAACCCTAACCCTAACCCTAACCCTAACCCTAACCCTAACCCTAACCCTAACCCTAACCCTAACCCTAACCCTAACCCTAACCCTAACCCTAACCCTAACCCTAACCCTAACCCTAACCCTAACCCTAACCCTAACCCTAACCCTAACCCTAACCCTAACCCTAACCCTAACCCTAACCCTAACCCTAACCCTAACCCTAACCCTAACCCTAACCCTAACCCTAACCCTAACCCTAACCCTAACCCTAACCCTAACCCTAACCCTAACCCTAACCCTAACCCTAACCCTAACCCTAACCCTAACCCTAACCCTAACCCTAACCCTAACCCTAACCCTAACCCTAACCCTAACCCTAACCCTAACCCTAACCCTAACCCTAACCCTAACCCTAACCCTAACCCTAACCCTAACCCTAACCCTAACCCTAACCCTAACCCTAACCCTAACCCTAACCCTAACCCTAACCCTAACCCTAACCCTAACCCTAACCCTAACCCTAACCCTAACCCTAACCCTAACCCTAACCCTAACCCTAACCCTAACCCTAACCCTAACCCTAACCCTAACCCTAACCCTAACCCTAACCCTAACCCTAACCCTAACCCTAACCCTAACCCTAACCCTAACCCTAACCCTAACCCTAACCCTAACCCTAACCCTAACCCTAACCCTAACCCTAACCCTAACCCTAACCCTAACCCTAACCCTAACCCTAACCCTAACCCTAACCCTAACCCTAACCCTAACCCTAACCCTAACCCTAACCCTAACCCTAACCCTAACCCTAACCCTAACCCTAACCCTAACCCTAACCCTAACCCTAACCCTAACCCTAACCCTAACCCTAACCCTAACCCTAACCCTAACCCTAACCCTAACCCTAACCCTAACCCTAACCCTAACCCTAACCCTAACCCTAACCCTAACCCTAACCCTAACCCTAACCCTAACCCTAACCCTAACCCTAACCCTAACCCTAACCCTAACCCTAACCCTAACCCTAACCCTAACCCTAACCCTAACCCTAACCCTAACCCTAACCCTAACCCTAACCCTAACCCTAACCCTAACCCTAACCCTAACCCTAACCCTAACCCTAACCCTAACCCTAACCCTAACCCTAACCCTAACCCTAACCCTAACCCTAACCCTAACCCTAACCCTAACCCTAACCCTAACCCTAACCCTAACCCTAACCCTAACCCTAACCCTAACCCTAACCCTAACCCTAACCCTAACCCTAACCCTAACCCTAACCCTAACCCTAACCCTAACCCTAACCCTAACCCTAACCCTAACCCTAACCCTAACCCTAACCCTAACCCTAACCCTAACCCTAACCCTAACCCTAACCCTAACCCTAACCCTAACCCTAACCCTAACCCTAACCCTAACCCTAACCCTAACCCTAACCCTAACCCTAACCCTAACCCTAACCCTAACCCTAACCCTAACCCTAACCCTAACCCTAACCCTAACCCTAACCCTAACCCTAACCCTAACCCTAACCCTAACCCTAACCCTAACCCTAACCCTAACCCTAACCCTAACCCTAACCCTAACCCTAACCCTAACCCTAACCCTAACCCTAACCCTAACCCTAACCCTAACCCTAACCCTAACCCTAACCCTAACCCTAACCCTAACCCTAACCCTAACCCTAACCCTAACCCTAACCCTAACCCTAACCCTAACCCTAACCCTAACCCTAACCCTAACCCTAACCCTAACCCTAACCCTAACCCTAACCCTAACCCTAACCCTAACCCTAACCCTAACCCTAACCCTAACCCTAACCCTAACCCTAACCCTAACCCTAACCCTAACCCTAACCCTAACCCTAACCCTAACCCTAACCCTAACCCTAACCCTAACCCTAACCCTAACCCTAACCCTAACCCTAACCCTAACCCTAACCCTAACCCTAACCC
This sequence comes from Pyrocephalus nanus, assembly GCA_038380795.1. Classification (NCBI taxonomy): domain Eukaryota; kingdom Metazoa; phylum Chordata; class Aves; order Passeriformes; family Tyrannidae; genus Pyrocephalus; species Pyrocephalus nanus. Next base: position 8,000,201 of record CM076282.1, on the reverse strand, counting down.
TAACCCTAACCCTAACCCTAACCCTAACCCTAACCCTAACCCTAACCCTAACCCTAACCCTAACCCTAACCCTAACCCTAACCCTAACCCTAACCCTAACCCTAACCCTAACCCTAACCCTAACCCTAACCCTAACCCTAACCCTAACCCTAACCCTAACCCTAACCCTAACCCTAACCCTAACCCTAACCCTAACCCTAACCCTAACCCTAACCCTAACCCTAACCCTAACCCTAACCCTAACCCTAACCCTAACCCTAACCCTAACCCTAACCCTAACCCTAACCCTAACCCTAACCCTAACCCTAACCCTAACCCTAACCCTAACCCTAACCCTAACCCTAACCCTAACCCTAACCCTAACCCTAACCCTAACCCTAACCCTAACCCTAACCCTAACCCTAACCCTAACCCTAACCCTAACCCTAACCCTAACCCTAACCCTAACCCTAACCCTAACCCTAACCCTAACCCTAACCCTAACCCTAACCCTAACCCTAACCCTAACCCTAACCCTAACCCTAACCCTAACCCTAACCCTAACCCTAACCCTAACCCTAACCCTAACCCTAACCCTAACCCTAACCCTAACCCTAACCCTAACCCTAACCCTAACCCTAACCCTAACCCTAACCCTAACCCTAACCCTAACCCTAACCCTAACCCTAACCCTAACCCTAACCCTAACCCTAACCCTAACCCTAACCCTAACCCTAACCCTAACCCTAACCCTAACCCTAACCCTAACCCTAACCCTAACCCTAACCCTAACCCTAACCCTAACCCTAACCCTAACCCTAACCCTAACCCTAACCCTAACCCTAACCCTAACCCTAACCCTAACCCTAACCCTAACCCTAACCCTAACCCTAACCCTAACCCTAACCCTAACCCTAACCCTAACCCTAACCCTAACCCTAACCCTAACCCTAACCCTAACCCTAACCCTAACCCTAACCCTAACCCTAACCCTAACCCTAACCCTAACCCTAACCCTAACCCTAACCCTAACCCTAACCCTAACCCTAACCCTAACCCTAACCCTAACCCTAACCCTAACCCTAACCCTAACCCTAACCCTAACCCTAACCCTAACCCTAACCCTAACCCTAACCCTAACCCTAACCCTAACCCTAACCCTAACCCTAACCCTAACCCTAACCCTAACCCTAACCCTAACCCTAACCCTAACCCTAACCCTAACCCTAACCCTAACCCTAACCCTAACCCTAACCCTAACCCTAACCCTAACCCTAACCCTAACCCTAACCCTAACCCTAACCCTAACCCTAACCCTAACCCTAACCCTAACCCTAACCCTAACCCTAACCCTAACCCTAACCCTAACCCTAACCCTAACCCTAACCCTAACCCTAACCCTAACCCTAACCCTAACCCTAACCCTAACCCTAACCCTAACCCTAACCCTAACCCTAACCCTAACCCTAACCCTAACCCTAACCCTAACCCTAACCCTAACCCTAACCCTAACCCTAACCCTAACCCTAACCCTAACCCTAACCCTAACCCTAACCCTAACCCTAACCCTAACCCTAACCCTAACCCTAACCCTAACCCTAACCCTAACCCTAACCCTAACCCTAACCCTAACCCTAACCCTAACCCTAACCCTAACCCTAACCCTAACCCTAACCCTAACCCTAACCCTAACCCTAACCCTAACCCTAACCCTAACCCTAACCCTAACCCTAACCCTAACCCTAACCCTAACCCTAACCCTAACCCTAACCCTAACCCTAACCCTAACCCTAACCCTAACCCTAACCCTAACCCTAACCCTAACCCTAACCCTAACCCTAACCCTAACCCTAACCCTAACCCTAACCCTAACCCTAACCCTAACCCTAACCCTAACCCTAACCCTAACCCTAACCCTAACCCTAACCCTAACCCTAACCCTAACCCTAACCCTAACCCTAACCCTAACCCTAACCCTAACCCTAACCCTAACCCTAACCCTAACCCTAACCCTAACCCTAACCCTAACCCTAACCCTAACCCTAACCCTAACCCTAACCCTAACCCTAACCCTAACCCTAACCCTAACCCTAACCCTAACCCTAACCCTAACCCTAACCCTAACCCTAACCCTAACCCTAACCCTAACCCTAACCCTAACCCTAACCCTAACCCTAACCCTAACCCTAACCCTAACCCTAACCCTAACCCTAACCCTAACCCTAACCCTAACCCTAACCCTAACCCTAACCCTAACCCTAACCCTAACCCTAACCCTAACCCTAACCCTAACCCTAACCCTAACCCTAACCCTAACCCTAACCCTAACCCTAACCCTAACCCTAACCCTAACCCTAACCCTAACCCTAACCCTAACCCTAACCCTAACCCTAACCCTAACCCTAACCCTAACCCTAACCCTAACCCTAACCCTAACCCTAACCCTAACCCTAACCCTAACCCTAACCCTAACCCTAACCCTAACCCTAACCCTAACCCTAACCCTAACCCTAACCCTAACCCTAACCCTAACCCTAACCCTAACCCTAACCCTAACCCTAACCCTAACCCTAACCCTAACCCTAACCCTAACCCTAACCCTAACCCTAACCCTAACCCTAACCCTAACCCTAACCCTAACCCTAACCCTAACCCTAACCCTAACCCTAACCCTAACCCTAACCCTAACCCTAACCCTAACCCTAACCCTAACCCTAACCCTAACCCTAACCCTAACCCTAACCCTAACCCTAACCCTAACCCTAACCCTAACCCTAACCCTAACCCTAACCCTAACCCTAACCCTAACCCTAACCCTAACCCTAACCCTAACCCTAACCCTAACCCTAACCCTAACCCTAACCCTAACCCTAACCCTAACCCTAACCCTAACCCTAACCCTAACCCTAACCCTAACCCTAACCCTAACCCTAACCCTAACCCTAACCCTAACCCTAACCCTAACCCTAACCCTAACCCTAACCCTAACCCTAACCCTAACCCTAACCCTAACCCTAACCCTAACCCTAACCCTAACCCTAACCCTAACCCTAACCCTAACCCTAACCCTAACCCTAACCCTAACCCTAACCCTAACCCTAACCCTAACCCTAACCCTAACCCTAACCCTAACCCTAACCCTAACCCTAACCCTAACCCTAACCCTAACCCTAACCCTAACCCTAACCCTAACCCTAACCCTAACCCTAACCCTAACCCTAACCCTAACCCTAACCCTAACCCTAACCCTAACCCTAACCCTAACCCTAACCCTAACCCTAACCCTAACCCTAACCCTAACCCTAACCCTAACCCTAACCCTAACCCTAACCCTAACCCTAACCCTAACCCTAACCCTAACCCTAACCCTAACCCTAACCCTAACCCTAACCCTAACCCTAACCCTAACCCTAACCCTAACCCTAACCCTAACCCTAACCCTAACCCTAACCCTAACCCTAACCCTAACCCTAACCCTAACCCTAACCCTAACCCTAACCCTAACCCTAACCCTAACCCTAACCCTAACCCTAACCCTAACCCTAACCCTAACCCTAACCCTAACCCTAACCCTAACCCTAACCCTAACCCTAACCCTAACCCTAACCCTAACCCTAACCCTAACCCTAACCCTAACCCTAACCCTAACCCTAACCCTAACCCTAACCCTAACCCTAACCCTAACCCTAACCCTAACCCTAACCCTAACCCTAACCCTAACCCTAACCCTAACCCTAACCCTAACCCTAACCCTAACCCTAACCCTAACCCTAACCCTAACCCTAACCCTAACCCTAACCCTAACCCTAACCCTAACCCTAACCCTAACCCTAACCCTAACCCTAACCCTAACCCTAACCCTAACCCTAACCCTAACCCTAACCCTAACCCTAACCCTAACCCTAACCCTAACCCTAACCCTAACCCTAACCCTAACCCTAACCCTAACCCTAACCCTAACCCTAACCCTAACCCTAACCCTAACCCTAACCCTAACCCTAACCCTAACCCTAACCCTAACCCTAACCCTAACCCTAACCCTAACCCTAACCCTAACCCTAACCCTAACCCTAACCCTAACCCTAACCCTAACCCTAACCCTAACCCTAACCCTAACCCTAACCCTAACCCTAACCCTAACCCTAACCCTAACCCTAACCCTAACCCTAACCCTAACCCTAACCCTAACCCTAACCCTAACCCTAACCCTAACCCTAACCCTAACCCTAACCCTAACCCTAACCCTAACCCTAACCCTAACCCTAACCCTAACCCTAACCCTAACCCTAACCCTAACCCTAACCCTAACCCTAACCCTAACCCTAACCCTAACCCTAACCCTAACCCTAACCCTAACCCTAACCCTAACCCTAACCCTAACCCTAACCCTAACCCTAACCCTAACCCTAACCCTAACCCTAACCCTAACCCTAACCCTAACCCTAACCCTAACCCTAACCCTAACCCTAACCCTAACCCTAACCCTAACCCTAACCCTAACCCTAACCCTAACCCTAACCCTAACCCTAACCCTAACCCTAACCCTAACCCTAACCCTAACCCTAACCCTAACCCTAACCCTAACCCTAACCCTAACCCTAACCCTAACCCTAACCCTAACCCTAACCCTAACCCTAACCCTAACCCTAACCCTAACCCTAACCCTAACCCTAACCCTAACCCTAACCCTAACCCTAACCCTAACCCTAACCCTAACCCTAACCCTAACCCTAACCCTAACCCTAACCCTAACCCTAACCCTAACCCTAACCCTAACCCTAACCCTAACCCTAACCCTAACCCTAACCCTAACCCTAACCCTAACCCTAACCCTAACCCTAACCCTAACCCTAACCCTAACCCTAACCCTAACCCTAACCCTAACCCTAACCCTAACCCTAACCCTAACCCTAACCCTAACCCTAACCCTAACCCTAACCCTAACCCTAACCCTAACCCTAACCCTAACCCTAACCCTAACCCTAACCCTAACCCTAACCCTAACCCTAACCCTAACCCTAACCCTAACCCTAACCCTAACCCTAACCCTAACCCTAACCCTAACCCTAACCCTAACCCTAACCCTAACCCTAACCCTAACCCTAACCCTAACCCTAACCCTAACCCTAACCCTAACCCTAACCCTAACCCTAACCCTAACCCTAACCCTAACCCTAACCCTAACCCTAACCCTAACCCTAACCCTAACCCTAACCCTAACCCTAACCCTAACCCTAACCCTAACCCTAACCCTAACCCTAACCCTAACCCTAACCCTAACCCTAACCCTAACCCTAACCCTAACCCTAACCCTAACCCTAACCCTAACCCTAACCCTAACCCTAACCCTAACCCTAACCCTAACCCTAACCCTAACCCTAACCCTAACCCTAACCCTAACCCTAACCCTAACCCTAACCCTAACCCTAACCCTAACCCTAACCCTAACCCTAACCCTAACCCTAACCCTAACCCTAACCCTAACCCTAACCCTAACCCTAACCCTAACCCTAACCCTAACCCTAACCCTAACCCTAACCCTAACCCTAACCCTAACCCTAACCCTAACCCTAACCCTAACCCTAACCCTAACCCTAACCCTAACCCTAACCCTAACCCTAACCCTAACCCTAACCCTAACCCTAACCCTAACCCTAACCCTAACCCTAACCCTAACCCTAACCCTAACCCTAACCCTAACCCTAACCCTAACCCTAACCCTAACCCTAACCCTAACCCTAACCCTAACCCTAACCCTAACCCTAACCCTAACCCTAACCCTAACCCTAACCCTAACCCTAACCCTAACCCTAACCCTAACCCTAACCCTAACCCTAACCCTAACCCTAACCCTAACCCTAACCCTAACCCTAACCCTAACCCTAACCCTAACCCTAACCCTAACCCTAACCCTAACCCTAACCCTAACCCTAACCCTAACCTAACCCTAAAAATAACCCTAACCCTAAAAATAACCCTAACCCTAAAAATAACCCTAAAAATAACCCTAAAAATAACCCTAACCCTAACCCTAACCCTAAAAATAACCCTAACCCTAAAAATAACCCTAACCCTAAAAATAACCCTAACCCTAAAAATAACCCTAACCCTAACCCTAACCCTAACCCTAACCCTAAAAATAACCCTAAAAATAACCCTAAAAATAACCCTAAAAATAACCCTAAAAATAACCCTAAAAATAACCCTAACCCTAAAAATAACCCTAAAAATAACCCTAAAAATAACCCTAACCCTAACCCTAAAAATAACCCTAAAAATAACCCTAACCCTAACCCTAAAAATAACCCTAACCCTAAAAATAACCCTAACCCTAACCCTAACCCTAAAAATAACCCTAAAAATAACCCTAAAAATAACCCTAAAAATAACCCTAAAAATAACCCTAAAAATAACCCTAACCCTAACCCTAAAAATAACCCTAACCCTAACCCTAACCCTAAAAATAACCCTAACACTAAAAGTAACCCCAACCCTAACCCTAAAAATAACCCTCACCCTAACCTTAACCCTAAAAAAAAAAACAAAAAATAACCCTAAAAATAACCCTAAAAGTAACCCTAACCCTAACCCTAAAAATAACCCTAAAAATAACCCTAAAAATAACCCTAAAAATAATTCTAAAAATAACCCTAAAAATAACCCTAACCCTAAAAATACCTCTAAAAATACCCCTAAAAATACCCCTAAAAATAACCCTAAAAACAACCCTAAAAATAACCCTAACTCTAAAAATAACTCTAACCATAAAAATAACCCTAACCCTAAAAATAACCCTAACCCTAAAAGTAACCCCAACCCTACCCCTAAAAATAACCCTCACCCTAACCTTAACACTAAAAAAAAACCAAAAAATAACCCTAAAAATAACCCTAAAAGTAACCCTAACCCTAACCCTTAGAATAACCCTAAAAATAACCATAACCCTAAAAAATAACCCTAACCCTAACCCTAAAAATAACCCTAACCCTAAAAATAACCCTAACCCTTAAAATAACCCTAAAAATACCTCTAAAAAAAAAACTAAAAATAACCTTAACCCTAAAAATAACCCTAAATATAACCCTAAAAATAACCCTAACCCTAAAAATACCTCTAAATATAACCCTAAAAATAACCCTAAAAATAACCCTAAAAATAACCCTAACACTAACCCAAAAAATAACCCTAAAAATAACCCTAAAAATAACTCTAATCCTAAAAATAACTCTAACCCTAAAAATAACCCTAAAAATAACCCTAAAAATAACCCTAAAAATAACCCTAACCCTAAAAATAACCCTAAAAATAACCCTAAAAATAACCCTAAAAATAATTCTAAAAATAACCCTAAAAATAACCCTAAAAATAACCCTAACCCTAAAAATACCTCTAAAAATACCCCTAAATTACCCCTAAAAATAACCCTAAAAACAACCCTAAAAATAACCCTAACCCTAAAAATAACTCTAACCATAAAAATAACCCTAACCCTAAAAATAACCCTAACCCTAAAAGTAACCCCAACCCTACCCCTAAAAATAACCCTCACCCTAACCTTAACACTAAAAAAAAACCAAAAAATAACCCTAAAAATAACCCTAAAAGTAACCCTAACCCTAACCCTTAGAATAACCCTAAAAATAACCATAACCCTAAAAATAACCCTAACCCTAACCCTAAAAATAACCCTAACCCTAAAAATAACCCTAACCCTTAAAATAACCCTAAAAATACCTCTAAAAAAAACCCTAAAAATAACCTTAACCCTAAAAATAACCCTAAATATAACCCTAAAAATAACCCTAACCCTAAAAATAACCCTAACCCTAACCCAAAAAATAACCCTAAAAATAACCCTAACCCTAAAAATAACCCTAACCCTAAAAGTAACCCCAACCCTAACACTAAAAATAACCCTAACCCTAACCTTAACCCTAAAAAAAACCCTAAAAATAACCCTAAAAATAACCCTAAAAGTAACCCTAACCCTAACCATAAAAATAACCCTAAAAATAACCATAACCCTAAAAATAACCCTAACCCTAAAAATAACCCTAACCCTAAAAATAACCCTAAAAATAACCCTAAAAATAACCTTAAAAATAATTCTAAAAATAACCCTAAAAAAACCCCTAACCCTAAAAATACCTCTAAAAATAACCCTAAAAATAACCCTAAAAATAACCCTAAAAATAACCCTAACCCTAAAAATAACCCTATCCCTAACCCAAAAAATAACCCTAAAAAAAACCCTAAAAATAACCCTAATCCTAAAAATAACCCTAACCCTAAAAATAACCCTAACACTAAAAGTAACCCCAACCCTAACCCTAAAAATAACCCTCACCCTAACCTTAACCCTAAAAAAAATAACAAAAAATAACCCTAAAAATAACCCTAAAAGTAACCCTAACCCTAACCCTAAAAATAACCCTAAAAATAACCCTAAAAATAACCCTAAAAATAATTCTAAAAATAACCCTAAAAATAACCCTAACCCTAAAAATACCTCTAAAAATACCCCTAAAAATACCCCTAAAAATAACCCTAAAAACAACCCTAAAAATAACCCTAACTCTAAAAATAACTCTAACCATAAAAATAACCCTAACCCTAAAAATAACCCTAACCCTAAAAGTAACCCCAACCCTACCCCTAAAAATAACCCTCACCCTAACCTTAACACTAAAAAAAAACCAAAAAATAACCCTAAAAATAACCCTAAAAGTAACCCTAACCCTAACCCTTAGAATAACCCTAAAAATAACCATAACCCTAAAAAATAACCCTAACCCTAACCCTAAAAATAACCCTAACCCTAAAAATAACCCTAACCCTTAAAATAACCCTAAAAATACCTCTAAAAAAAAAACTAAAAATAACCTTAACCCTAAAAATAACCCTAAATATAACCCTAAAAATAACCCTAACCCTAAAAATACCTCTAAATATAACCCTAAAAATAACCCTAAAAATAACCCTAAAAATAACCCTAACACTAACCCAAAAAATAACCCTAAAAATAACCCTAAAAATAACTCTAATCCTAAAAATAACTCTAACCCTAAAAATAACCCTAAAAATAACCCTAAAAATAACCCTAAAAATAACCCTAACCCTAAAAATAACCCTAAAAATAACCCTAAAAATAACCCTAAAAATAATTCTAAAAATAACCCTAAAAATAACCCTAAAAATAACCCTAACCCTAAAAATACCTCTAAAAATACCCCTAAATTACCCCTAAAAATAACCCTAAAAACAACCCTAAAAATAACCCTAACCCTAAAAATAACTCTAACCATAAAAATAACCCTAACCCTAAAAATAACCCTAACCCTAAAAGTAACCCCAACCCTACCCCTAAAAATAACCCTCACCCTAACCTTAACACTAAAAAAAAACCAAAAAATAACCCTAAAAATAACCCTAAAAGTAACCCTAACCCTAACCCTTAGAATAACCCTAAAAATAACCATAACCCTAAAAATAACCCTAACCCTAACCCTAAAAATAACCCTAACCCTAAAAATAACCCTAACCCTTAAAATAACCCTAAAAATACCTCTAAAAAAAACCCTAAAAATAACCTTAACCCTAAAAATAACCCTAAATATAACCCTAAAAATAACCCTAACCCTAAAAATAACCCTAACCCTAACCCAAAAAATAACCCTAAAAATAACCCTAACCCTAAAAATAACCCTAACCCTAAAAGTAACCCCAACCCTAACACTAAAAATAACCCTAACCCTAACCTTAACCCTAAAAAAAACCCTAAAAATAACCCTAAAAATAACCCTAAAAGTAACCCTAACCCTAACCATAAAAATAACCCTAAAAATAACCATAACCCTAAAAATAACCCTAACCCTAAAAATAACCCTAACCCTAAAAATAACCCTAAAAATAACCCTAAAAATAACCTTAAAAATAATTCTAAAAATAACCCTAAAAAAACCCCTAACCCTAAAAATACCTCTAAAAATAACCCTAAAAATAACCCTAAAAATAACCCTAAAAATAACCCTAACCCTAAAAATAACCCTATCCCTAACCCAAAAAATAACCCTAAAAAAAACCCTAAAAATAACCCTAATCCTAAAAATAACCCTAACCCTAAAAATAACCCTAACACTAAAAGTAACCCCAACCCTAACCCTAAAAATAACCCTCACCCTAACCTTAACCCTAAAAAAAAAAACAAAAAATAACCCTAAAAATAACCCTAAAAGTAACCCTAACCCTAACCCTAAAAATAACCCTAAAAATAACCCTAAAAATAACCCTAAAAATAATTCTAAAAATAACCCTAAAAATAACCCTAACCCTAAAAATACCTCTAAAAATACCCCTAAAAATACCCCTAAAAATAACCCTAAAAACAACCCTAAAAATAACCCTAACTCTAAAAATAACTCTAACCATAAAAATAACCCTAACCCTAAAAATAACCCTAACCCTAAAAGTAACCCCAACCCTACCCCTAAAAATAACCCTCACCCTAACCTTAACACTAAAAAAAAACCAAAAAATAACCCTAAAAATAACCCTAAAAGTAACCCTAACCCTAACCCTTAGAATAACCCTAAAAATAACCATAACCCTAAAAAATAACCCTAACCCTAACCCTAAAAATAACCCTAACCCTAAAAATAACCCTAACCCTTAAAATAACCCTAAAAATACCTCTAAAAAAAAAACTAAAAATAACCTTAACCCTAAAAATAACCCTAAATATAACCCTAAAAATAACCCTAACCCTAAAAATACCTCTAAATATAACCCTAAAAATAACCCTAAAAATAACCCTAAAAATAACCCTAACACTAACCCAAAAAATAACCCTAAAAATAACCCTAAAAATAACTCTAATCCTAAAAATAACTCTAACCCTAAAAATAACCCTAAAAATAACCCTAAAAATAACCCTAAAAATAACCCTAACCCTAAAAATAACCCTAAAAATAACCCTAAAAATAACCCTAAAAATAATTCTAAAAATAACCCTAAAAATAACCCTAAAAATAACCCTAACCCTAAAAATACCTCTAAAAATACCCCTAAATTACCCCTAAAAATAACCCTAAAAACAACCCTAAAAATAACCCTAACCCTAAAAATAACTCTAACCATAAAAATAACCCTAACCCTAAAAATAACCCTAACCCTAAAAGTAACCCCAACCCTACCCCTAAAAATAACCCTCACCCTAACCTTAACACTAAAAAAAAACCAAAAAATAACCCTAAAAATAACCCTAAAAGTAACCCTAACCCTAACCCTTAGAATAACCCTAAAAATAACCATAACCCTAAAAATAACCCTAACCCTAACCCTAAAAATAACCCTAACCCTAAAAATAACCCTAACCCTTAAAATAACCCTAAAAATACCTCTAAAAAAAACCCTAAAAATAACCTTAACCCTAAAAATAACCCTAAATATAACCCTAAAAATAACCCTAACCCTAAAAATAACCCTAACCCTAACCCAAAAAATAACCCTAAAAATAACCCTAACCCTAAAAATAACCCTAACCCTAAAAGTAACCCCAACCCTAACACTAAAAATAACCCTAACCCTAACCTTAACCCTAAAAAAAACCCTAAAAATAACCCTAAAAATAACCCTAAAAGTAACCCTAACCCTAACCATAAAAATAACCCTAAAAATAACCATAACCCTAAAAATAACCCTAACCCTAAAAATAACCCTAACCCTAAAAATAACCCTAAAAATAACCCTAAAAATAACCTTAAAAATAATTCTAAAAATAACCCTAAAAATAACCCTAACCCTAAAAATACCTCAAACCCTAAAAATAATCCTAACCCTAAAAATAACCCTAACCATAAAAGTAACCCCAACACTAACCCTAAAAATAACCCTCACCCTAACCTTAACCGTAAAAACAAACCAAAAAATAACCCTAAAAATAACCCTAAAAGTAACCCTAACCCTAAAAATAACCATAACCCTAAAAGTAACCCCAACCCTAACCCTAAAAATAACCCTAACCCTAAAAATAACCCTAACCCTAAAAATAACCCTAACCCTAAAAATAACCCTAACCCTAAAAATAACCCTAAAAATACCTCTAAAAATAACCCTAACCCTAACCCAAAAAATAACCCTAAAAATAACCCTAAAAATAACCCTAATCCTAAAAATAACTCTAACCCAAAAAATAACCCTAAAAAAAACCCTAAAAATAACCCTAACCCTAAAAATAACCCTAACCCTAACCCAAAAAAAAACCCTAAAAATAACCCTAAAAATAACCCTAACCCTAAAAATAACCCTAACCCTAAAAGTAACCCCAACCCTAACCCTAAAAATAACCCTAACTCTAACCTTAACCCTAAAAAAAAACCTAAAAATAACTCTAAAAATAACCCTAAAAGTAACCCTAACCCTAACCCTAAAAATAACCCTAAAAATAACCATAACCCTAAAAATAACCCTAACCCTAAAAATAACCCTAAAAATAACCCTAAAAATAACCCTAAAAATAACCCTAACCCTAAAAATAACCCTAACCTTAACCCAAAAAATAACCCTAAAAATAACCCTAAAAATAACTCTAATCCTAAAAATAACTCTAACCCTAAAAATAACCCTAAAAATAACCCTAAAAATAACCTTAAAAATAACCCTAACCCTAAAAATAACCCTAACCCTAACCAGTACCCTAACCCTAACCAATATCCTAACCCTAACCCTAACCAGTACCCTAACCCGTACCCTAACCAGTGTCCTAACCCGTACCCTAACCAGTACCCTAACCCTGACCAGTACCCTACCCCTAACCAGTACCCTAACCCGTACCCTAAGCAGTACCCTAACCCATACCCTAACCAGTAACCTAACCCTACCCAGTACCCTAACCCTAACCAGTACCCTAACCCTAACCAGTACCCTAACCCGTACCCTAACCAGTACCCTAACCTGTACCCTAACCAGTACCCTAACCAGTACACTAACCCTAACCAGTACCCTAACCCTAACCAGTACCCTACCCAGTACCCTAACCCTAACCAGTACCCTAACCCGTACCCTAACCAGTACCTGTACCCTAACCGGTACCCTAACCCGTACCCTAACCCTAACCAGTACCCTAACCCTACCCCGTACCCTCTTTCCAAAGCTTACCTGGGCAGCATCTGCAAATAGAAAAGGCACACGCTCCATCGCTGAGCCCTGTAATACTTTGGCATTACTCACAAGGCCAGCCCAAAACCCCCAGCCCAGCACATGCGGCCCCACGCTCAGCTCTCCCATTCCATGAGCACAGAGGACATGGCGCTCTCCCCCCAGCACAGCACAGCACGGCCTCAAACAAGCCCCAGCTCCCCCATTCCATGAGCACAGAGGACACGGCGCTGTCCCATTCCCCCCAGCCCGGACAGCACCGCGCAATCAAACACCGCCCCAGCTTCCCCGTTTCACAAGCACAAAGGGCACGGCGCTCTCCCCCCACGCAGCCCCAGACACGGCCCAGCTCCCCCGTTCCACAGGCACAGAGGACACGGCGCTGCCCCCCCCACAGCCCCAGACATGGCCCAGCTCCCCCATTCCACAAGCACAGAGGACACGGCACTCTCCCCACCTCAGCCCAGCACAGTGTAGCCAAACACCCCCCAGCTTGAATGTCACAGATCTCCTTTCCTACATCTGTGCAGATGCCACACATGGGTACCTATCCACGTTTTCTCAAGCCTACACAGAACCAAGATTTCCTCACCCTCCATATCCCGAGGTGAGTATTCTGGTTAGTTAGTACAGCGAGCCCCCTCTCCTTGCAAACAAGGGACCATTTTCCCTGGCAATTTCTCTAAGGGTTAGGATTTCTTAAAACGGCTGTTGTGCCACCAAACCTACTTGGGATCTTTCCCAGCTTTTGGCTGTCCGTGGATTTAAAAAGCACACACTCTCTTCCATCTTCCAACAGCAAAACCACAAAATGCTCCTGACCCACAGTGTAACCCTAAGGATGGGCACCCCCACCTCATCATTCTGACAGAGCCGTCCAGCACCCCCAACCCACACGTCGGATCTGAGTAGAGCAGCACAGATATGGCAACACCAAGAGTGGAAACAGCAGCCCCACTGATGGGATTCCCGCAGCAGGAGACACGCACAGAGGGACACCTTTGGCCTCATACAACCAATACTGATTTTCCTCCCAATCTGTTCCCCAAAACCATCCGCTCACAACACTGTGCCAAACAGCATGTGGCAATAAAACTTTGATGCCTTCAAAACAGCCAAGTTGTTGGGTGCTTGCTATTTGCTTCCCCTTGCTATTGTTAGTCCCCCAGAAACTCTGCTCATAGCCCGGTTACCACTACTGCCTCAAGCATTTCCCTCCTGGGTATTACCAGCGCATTTACACAGGCAAGGAACTTAACAGCTCTTCTAAAGTTATCCAGCTGCCAATTACAGCCACAAAAGAAAAGCAACAGGAAAAGAGGGCTCTGGCAGCCAGAGAGCTCTGCAGGTGGCACCAGGCAACATCACACTTGCTGAAACACATCCTTTTGCACAGAGGAGGAGACAGGCCTATATTATGGCAGGTTGTGCCCTTCCCACAGTGCCAAAAAAAATCACACGCAGAACCAAGTAAGACTCATAGATAAGCTGAGGGGAAAAAAATGGCAAAAGCACACAGCCCAGGACATTCTCTTGCTTCCAAGGAAAGACCAATCATTCCTCTAGGAAAAGAGGCAAGGGTTTATCAAGCAATGCACAACTTAGCAAGTCAGTTTACCTAGTACCAGCAGGTTTTGTGCACAGAGAAAACAAAACTCCCTAGTTTTAGTAGCAAAAATATCAGTGGAAACTACAGTCTGGTTACAGCAGTAAGCTTCCCACAGCATTTTCAGGTACCTTCCTTTGTAGCTCAGCCCCAAAGTAGAAACTCCTCTCGACTGCTCCTGAGAGAGGCAATTAATTGGAACTTTTGGTGCTCAGGAAAGCTAGTCCCTCCTCTAAGTCCTGGCTCACCTGCCCGAGCACCTAGAGTGCTTATATTCCACCTCGCTCCCTGCTTTGCATGTTCATATCCAGAAAAGAAACCTCCAAGCTCTTCCTCCAGTCCGAGCTGCATCTTCCCTGCAACCGTCCCCGTCCCTTACCTGTTCATGTGCACTGCTCCCCGGCACATCCCTCGGCCCCGTCCTTGAGCGATGATCCAGGTACCTCAGATGCTTGGCCCAGCACCGGCGAGACACCCTCACTGTCACTGCTGGAGAGACTCCTTGAAATCGACTGCTTCTCTGCAGAAAATCCCCATCTAAAAAAGCACCCTTTCCAAAAGCCCCAGATAACCACCCAGCAGGGCCCGCCCCTCATCATCCTCACTGGCCACACCTGAGGCTGTCCCGCCCCTCGTCATCCTCACTGCCCACACCTGAGGCTGTCCCGCCCCTCGTCATCCTCACTGCCCACTCATGGGACTGTCCTGCCCCTGGTCATCCTCACTGCCCACACCTGAGGCTGTCCCGCCCCTCGTCATCCTCACTGGCCACACCTGAGGCTGTCCTGCCTCTCGTCATCCTCACTGCCCGCACCTGAGGCTGTCCTGCCCCTCATCATCCTCACTGCCCGCACCTGAGGCTGTCCTGCCCCTCGTCATCCTCACTGGCCACACCTGAGGCTGTCCTGCCCCTCGTCATCCTCACTGCCCACACCTGAGGCTGTCCCGCCCTTCATCATCCTCACTGGCCACACCTGAGGCTGTCCCACCCCTCGTCATCCTCACTGGCCACACCTGAGGGGAGAAAAAGGGGGGCGAGAAAAAAGGGGGGGAAGAAAAGGGGGGGCGAGAAAAAGGGGGGGGCGAGAAAAAGGGGGGACGAAAAAAGGGGGGACGCGAAAAGGGGGGACGAGAAAAGGGGGGACGCGAAAAAGGGGAACGCGAAAAAGGGGGGACGTGTAAAAGGGGGGACGCGAAAAAGGGGAACGTAAAAAAGGGGGGACAAGAAGAAGGGGGACGAGAAGAAGGGGGACGAGAAGAAGGGGGACGAGAAGAAGGGGGACAAGAAAAGGGGGGACGAGAAAAAGAAGGGACGAGAAAAGGGGGGACAAGAAAAGGGGGGAAAAGAAGGGGGGACGAGAAGAAGGGGGGACGAGAAGAAGGGGGGACGAGAAGAAGGGGGGACGAGAAGAAGGGGGGACGTGTAAAAGGGGGGACGAGAAAAAGGGGGGAAGAGAAAAAGGGGGGACGCGAAAAAGGGGGGACGCGAAAAAGGGGGGACGCGAAAAGGGGGGACGCGAAAAGGGGGGACGCGAAAAGGGGGGGACGCGAAAAAGGGGGGACGAGAAAAAGGGGGGACGAGAAAAAGGGGGGATGCGAAAAAGGGGGGACGCGAAAAAGGAAGTACAAGAAGAAGCGGGACGAGAAGAAGGGGGACGAGAAGAAGGGGGACGAGAAGAAGGGGGACGAGAAGTAGGGGGACGAGAAAAGGGGGGACGAGAAAAGGGGGGACGAGAAAAGGGGGGAAAAGAAGAAGGGGGGACGAGAAGAAGAGGGGACGAGAAGAACGGGGGACGAGAAGAAGGGGGGACGAGAAGAAGGGGGGACGAGAAAAAGGGGGGACGAGAAAAAGGGGGGACGCGAAAAAGGAAGGACAAGAAGAAGGCGGACGAGTAGAAGAGGGACGAGAAGAAGGGGAACGAGAAGAAGGGGGACGAGAAGAAGGGGGACGAGAAGAAGGGGGACGAGAAAAGGGGGAACGAGAAAAGGGGGGACGAGAAAAGGGGGGGCGAGAAAAGCGGGGACGAGAAAAGGGGGGAAAAGAAGAAGGGGGGACGAGAAGAAGGGGAGACGAGAAGAAGGGGGGACGAGAAAAAGGGGGGACGAGAAAAAGGGGGGACGCGAAATAGGAAGGACAAGAAGAAGGGGGACGAGAAGAAGGGGGATGAGAAGAAGGGGGACGAGAAAAGGGGGGACGCGAAAAAGGGGGGACACGAAAAAGGAAGGACGAGAAGAAGGGGGACGAGAAGAAGGGGGACGAGAAGAAGGGGGACGAGAAGAAGGGGGACGAGAAAAGAAGGGACGAGAAAAGGGGAGATGAGAAAAGGGGGGAAAAGAAGAAGGGGGGACGAGAAGAAGGGGGGACGAGAGGGGGGGACGAGAAAAAGGGGGGAAGAGAAGAAGGGGGGACGAGAAGAAGGGGGGACGAGAAGAAGGGGGGACGAGAAGAAGGGGGGACGTGTAAAAATGGGGACCAGAAAAAGAGGGGACGAGAAAAAGGGGGGAAGCGAAAAAGGGGGGACGCGAAAGAGGGGGGACGCCAAAAAGGGGGGACGCGAAAAGGAGGGGACGCGAAAAGGGGGGGACGCGAAAAAGGGGGGACGAGAAAAAGGGGGGACGAGAAAAAGGGGGGACGAGAAAAAGGGGGGACCCGAAAAAGGGGGGACGAGAAAAAGGGGGGACGGGAAAAAGGGGGGACGCGAGAAAGGGGGGACGCGAGAAAGGGGGGACGAGAAAAGGGGGAGCGAGAAAAGGGGGGGCGAGAAAAGCGGGGACGAGAAAAGGAGGGAAAAGAAGAAGGGGGGACGAGAAGAAGGGGAGACGAGAAGAAGGGGGGACGAGAAAAAGGGGGGACGAGAAAAAGGGGGGACGCGAAATAGGAAGGACAAGAAGAAGGGGGACGAGAAGAAGGGGGATGAGAAGAAGGGGGACGAGAAAAGGGGGGACGAGAAAAAGGGGGGACGAGAAAAGCGGGGACGACAAAATGAGGGAAAAGAAGACAGGGGGACGAGAAGAAGGGGGGACGAGAAAAAGGGGGGACGCGAAAAAGGGGGGACGCGACAAAGGAAGGACGAGAAGAAGGGGGACGAGAAGAAGGGGGACGAGAAGAAGGGGGACGAGAGAAAGGGGGGACGAGAAAAGGGGGGACGAGAAAAGAAGGGACGAGAAAAGGGGGGACGAGAAAAGGGGGGAAAAGAAGAAGGGGGGACGAGAAGAAGGGAGGACGAGAGGGGGGAAAGAGAAAAAGGGGGGAAGAGAAGAAGGGGGGACGAGAAGAAGGGGGGACGAGAAGAAGGGGGGATGTGTAAAAGGGGGGACGAGAAAAGGGCGAGCGAGAAAAGGGGGGGCGAGAAAAGCGGGTACGAGAAAAGGAGGGAAAAGAAGAAGGGGGGACGAGAAGAAGGGGAGACGAGAAGAAGGGGGGACGAGAAAAAGGGGGGACGAGAAAAAGGGGGGACGCGAAATAGGAAGGACAAGAAGAAGGGGGACGAGAAGAAGGGGGATGAGAAGAAGGGGGACGAGAAAAGGGGGGACGAGAAAAAGGGGGGACGAGAAAAGCGGGGACGACAAAATGAGGGAAAAGAAGACAGGGGGACGAGAAGAAGGGGGGACGAGAAAAAGGGGGGACGCGAAAAAGGGGGGTCGCGAAAAAGGAAGGACGAGAAGAAGGGGGACGAGAAGAAGGGGGACGAGAAGAAGGGGGACGAGAGAAAGGGGGGACGAGAAAAGGGGGGACGAGAAAAGAAGGGACGAGAAAAGGGGGCACGAGAAAAGGGGGGAACAGAAGAAGGGGGGACGAGAAGAAGGGGGGACGAGAGGGGGGAAAGAGAAAAAGGGGGGAAGAGAAGAAGGGGGGACGAGAAGAAGGGGGGACGAGAAGAAGGGGGGACGTGTAAAAGGGGGGACGAGAAAAAGAGGGGACGAGAAAAAGGGGGGACGCGAAAAAGGGGGGACGCGAAAGAGGGGGGACGCGAAAGAGGGGGGACGCCAAAAAGGGGGGACGCGAAAAGGGGGGGACGCGAAAAGGGGGGGACGCGAAAAGGGGGGGACACGAAAAAGGGGGGACGGGAAAAAGGGGGGACGCGAAAAAGGGGGGATGCGAAAAAGGGGGGACAAGAAGAAGGGGGGACTAGAAGAAGGGGTGACGAGAAAAAGGGGGGACGCGAAAAAGGAAGGACGAGAAGAAGGGGGACGAGAAGAAGAGGGACGAGAAAAAGGGGGACGAGAAGAAGGGGGACGAGAAGAAGGGGGACGAGAAGAAGGGGGACGAGAAAAGGGGGGACGAGAAAAGGGGGGACGAGAAAAGGGGGGACGAGAAAAGGGGGGACGAGAAAAGGGGGGAAAAGAAGAAGAGGGGACGAGAAGTAGGGGGGACGAGAAGAAGGGGGGACGAGAAGAAGGGAGGAGGAGAAGAAGGGGGGATGAGAAAAAGGGGGGACGAGAAAAAGGGGGGACGAGAAAAAGGGAGGACGAGAAAAAGGGGGGACGAGAAAAAGGGGGGACGCGAAATAGGAAGGACAACAAGAAAGGGGACAAGAAGAAGGGGGACGAGAAGAAGGGGGACGAGAAGAAGGGGGGACGAGAAAAAGGGGGACGAGAAAAGGGGGGAAAGAAGAAGGGGGGACGAGAAGAAGGGGGGAGGAGAAGAAGGGGGGACGAGAAAAAGATGGACGAGAAAAAGGGGGGAAGAGAAAAAGAGGGGACGAGAAAAAGGGGGGACGCGAAAAAGGGGGGACGCGAAAAAGGGGGGAGGAGAAAAGCGGGGACGAGAAAATGAGGGAAAAGAAGACGGGGGGAGGAGAAGAAGGGGGGACGCGAAAAAGGGGGGAAGCGAAAAAGGGGGGACGAGAAAAAGGGGGGACGAGAAAAAGGGGGGACGAGAAAAAGGGGGGACACGAAAAACGGGGGACGCGAAAAGGTGGGGATGAGAAAAAGGGGGGACGAGAAAAAGGGGGGACGCGAAAAAGGGGGGAGGAGAAAAAGGGGGGACGAGAAAAAGGGGGACGCGAAAAAGGAAGGACGAGAAGAAGGGGGACGAGAAGAAGGGGGACAAGAAAAGAGGGGAAGAGAAAAGGGGGGACGAGAAAAGGAGGGACGAGAAAAGGGGGGACAAGAAAAGGGGGGAAAAGAAGAAGGGGGGACGAGAAGAAGGGGGGACTAGACGAAGGGGGGACGTGTAAAAGGGGGGACGAGAAAAAGGGGGGACGCGAAAAAGGGGGGACGCGAAAAAGGGGGGACGCGAAAAGGGGGGACGCGAAAAGGGGGGGACGCGAAAAAGGGGGGACGAGATAAAGGGGGGACGAGAAAAATGGGGGACGAGAAAAAGGGGGTACGCGAAATAGGGGGGACGCGAAAAAGGAAGGACAACAAGAAGGGGGACGAGAAGAAGGGGGACGAGAAGAAGGGGGACGAGAAGAAGGGGGACGAGAAGAAGGGGGACGAGAAAAGGGGGGACGAGAAAAGGGGGGACGAGAAAAGGGGGGAAAAGAAGAAGGGGGGACGAGAAGAAGAGGGGACGAGAAGAAGGGGGGACGAGAAGAAGGGGGGACGAGAAGAAGGGGGGACGAGAAAAAGGGGGGACGAGAAAAAGGGGGGACGCGAAATAGGAAGCACAACAAGAAGGGGGACGAGAAGAAGGGGGACGAGAAGAAGGGGGACGAGAAGAAGGGGGACGAGAAAAGGGGGGACGAGAAAAGGGGGGACGAGAAAAGGGGGGACGAGAAAAGGGGGTAGGAGAAAAAGGGGGGACGAGAAAAAGGGGGGACGCGAAAAAGGGGAGACGAGAAAAATGGGGGACGAGAAACAGGGGGGACGAGAAAAAGGGGGGACGAGAAAAAGGGGGGACGAGGAAAAGGGGGGACGAGAAAAGGAGGGACGAGAAAAGGAGGGACGAGAAAAGGGGGGACGAGAAAAGGGGGGAAAAGAAGAAGGGGGGACGAGAAGAAGGGGAGACGAGAAGAAGGGGGGACGAGAAAAAGGGGGGACGAGAAAAAGGGGGGACGAGAAAAAGGGGGGACGCGAAATAGGAAGGACAAGAAGAAGGGGGACGAGAAGAAGGGCGATGAGAAGAAGGGGGACGAGAAAAGGGGGGACGAGAAAAAGGGGGGACGAGAAAAAGGGGGGACGCGAAATAGGAAGGACAAGAAGAAGGGGGACGAGAAGAAGGGGGATGAGAAGAAGGGGGACGAGAAAAGGGGGGACGAGAAAAAGGGGGGACGAGAAAAGCGGGGACGAGAAAATGAGGGAAAAGAAGACGGGGGGACGATAAGAAGGGGGGACGCGAAAACGGGGGGACGCGAAAAAGGAAGGACGAGAAGAAGGGGGACGAGAAGAAGGGGGACGAGAAGAAGGGGGACGAGAAGAAGGGGGACGAGAAAAGGGGGGACGAGAAAAGGAGGGAGGAGAAAAGGGGGGACGAGAAAAGGGGGGAAAAGAAGAAGGGGGGACGAGAAGAAGCTGGGACGAGAGGGGGGGACGAGAAGAAGGGGGGACGAGAAGAAGGGGGGACGAGAAGAAGGGGGGACGTGTAAAAGGGGGGACGAGAAAAAGGGGGGACGCCAAAAAGGGGGGACGCGAAAAGGGGGGGACGCGAAAAGGAGGGGACGCGAAAAGGGGGGGACGCGAAAAAGGGGGGACGAGAAAAGGGGGGACGAGAAAAGGGGGGACGAGAAAAGGGGTGACTTGAAAAGGAGGGAAAAGAAGAAGGGGGGACGAGAAGAAGAGGGGACGAGAAGAAGAGGGGACGAGAAGAAGGGGGTACTAGAAGAAGGGGGGACGAGAAGAAGGGGTGACGAGAAAAAGGGGGGACGCGAAAAAGGAAGGACAAGAAGAAGGGGGACGAGTAGAAGGGGGACGAGAAGAAGGGGGACGAGAAAAGGGGGGAAAGAAGAAGGGGGGACGAGAAGAAGGGGGACGAGAAGAAGGGGGACGAGAAAAGGGGGGACGAGAAAAGGAGGGACGAGAAAAGGGGGGACGAGAAAAGGGGGGACGAGAAAAGGGGGGAAAAGAAGAAGGGGGGACGAGAAGAAGCTGGGACGAGAGGGGGGGACGAGAAGAAGGGGGGACGAGAAGAAGGGGGGACGAGAAGAAGGGGGGAGGAGAAGAAGGGGGGACATGTAAAAGGGGGGACGAGAAAAAGGGGGGACGCGAAAAAGGGGGGACGCGAAAAAGGGGGGACGCCAAAAAGGGGGGACGCGAAAAGGGGGAGCGAGAAAATGGGGGGCGAGAAAAGCGGGGACGAGAAAAGGAGGGAAAAGAAGAAGGGGGGACGAGAAGAAGGGGGACGAGAAGAAGGGGGATGAGAAGAAGGGGGACGAGAAAAGGGGGGAAGAGATAAAGGGGGGACGAGAAAAGCGGGGACGAGAAAATGAGGGAAAAGAAGACGGGGGGACGAGAAGAAGGGGGGACGAGAGGGGGGGACGAGAAGAAGGGGGGACGAGAAGAAGGGGGGACGAGAAGAAGGGGGGACGTGTAAAAAGGGGGGACGAGAAAAAGGGGGGACGAGAAAAAGGGGGGACGCGAAAAAGGGGGGACGCGAAAAAGGGGGGACGCGAAAAAGGGGGGACGCGAAAAAGGGGGGACGCGAAAAGGGGGGGAAGCGAAAAGGGGGGGACGCGAAAAAGGAAGGACAAGAAGAAGGGGGACGAGAAGAAGGGGGATGAGAAGAAGGGGGACGAGAAGAAGAAGGACGAGAACAAGGGGGACGAGAAAAGGGGGGAGGAGAAAAGGGGGGACGAGAAAAGGGGGGACGAGAAAAGGGGGGAAGAGAAAAGGGGGGAAAAGAAGAAGGGGGGACGAGAAGTAGGGGGACGAGAAGAAGGGGGGACGAGAAAAAGGGGGGACGAGAAAAAGGGGGACGCGAAAAAGGAAGGACGAGAAGAAGGGGGACGAGAAGAAGGGGGACGAGAAGAAGGGGGACGAGAAGAAGGGGGACGAGAAGAAGGAGGACGAGAAGAAGGGAGACGAGAAGAAGGGGAACGAGAAGAAGGGGGACGAGAAGAAGGGGGACGAGAAGAAGGGGGACGAGAAGAAGGGGGGACGCGAAAAAGGGGGGACGCGAAAAAGGGGGGACGCGAAAAAGGGGGGACGCGAAAAGGGGGGGACGCGAAAAGGGGGGGACGCGAAAAAGGAAGGACAAGAAGAAGGGGGACGAGAAGAAGGGGGACGAGAAGAAGGGGGACGAGAAGAAGAAGGACGAGAACAAGGGGGACGAGAAAAGGGGGGAGGAGAAAAGGGGGGACGAGAAAAGGGGGGACGAGAAAAGGGGGGAAGAGAAAAGGGGGGAAAAGAAGAAGGGGGGACGAGAAGTAGGGGGACGAGAAGAAGGGGGGACGAGAAAAAGGGGGGACGAGAAAAAGGGGGACGCGAAAAAGGAAGGACGAGAAGAAGGGGGACGAGAAGAAGGGGGACGAGAAGAAGGGGGGACGAGAAGAAGGGGGACGAGAAGAAGGAGGACGAGAAGAAGGGAGACGAGAAGAAGGGGAACGAGAAGAAGGGGGACGAGAAGAAGGGGGACGAGAAGAAGGGGGACGAGAAGAAGGGGGACGAGAAGAAGGGGGACAAGAAAAGAGGGGAAGAGAAAAGGGGGGACGAGAAAAGGAGGGACGAGAAAAGGGGGGACAAGAAAAGGGGGGAAAAGAAGAAGGGGGGACGAGAAGAAGGGGGGACGAGAAGAAGGGGGGACGTGGAAAAGGGGGGACGAGAAAAAGGGGGGAAGAGAAAAAGGGGGGACGCGAAAAAGGGGGGACGCGAAAAAGGGGGGACGCGAAAAGGGGGGACGCGAAAAGGGGGGACAAGAAAACGGGGGGACGAGAAAAAGGGGGGATGCGAAATAGGGGGGACGCGAAAAAGGAAGGACAAGAAGAAGGGGGACGAGAAGAAGGGGGACGAGAAGAAGGCGGACGAGAAGAAGGGGGACGAGAAGAAGGGGGACGAGAAGAAGGGGGACGAGAAAAGGGGGGACGAGAAAAGGGGGGACGAGAAAAGGGGGGAAAAGAAGAAGGGGGGACGAGAAGAAGAGGGGACGAGAAGAAGGGGGGACGAGAAGAAGGGGGGACGAGAAGAAGGGGGGACGAGAAAAAGGGGGGACGAGAAAAAGGGGGGGACGCGAAAAAGGAAGGACAAGAAGAAGGGGGACGAGAAGAAGGGGGACGAGAAGAAGGGGGACGAGAAGAAGGGGGACGAGAAGAAGGGGGGACGAGAAAAAGGGGGACGAGAAAAGGGGGGAAAGAAGAAGGGGGGACGAGAAGAAGGGGGGACGAGAAGAAGGGGGGACGAGAAGAAGGGGGGACGAGAAGAAGGGGGGACGAGAAGAAGGGGGGACGAGAAAAAGATAGACGAGAAAAAGGGGGGACGAGAAAAAGAGGGGACGAGAAAAAGGGGGGACGAGAAAAGGGGGGACGCGAAAATGGAAGGACAAGAAGAAGAGGGACGAGTAGAAGGGGGACGAGAAGAAGGGGGATGAGAAGAAGGGGGACGAGAAGAAGGGGGACGAGAAAAGGGGGGACGAGAAAAGGGGGGACGAGAAAAGGGGGGACGAGAAAAGGGGGGAAAAGAAGAAGGGGGGACGAGAAGTAGGGGGACGAGAAGAAGGGGGGACGAGAAGAAGGGAGGAGGAGAAGAAGGGGGGATGAGAAAAAGGGGGGACGAGAAAAAGGGGGGACGAGAAAAAGGGGGGACGCGAAATAGGAAGGACAACAAGAAGGGGGACGAGAAGAAGGGGGACGAGAAGAAGGGGGACAAGAAGAAGGGGGACGAGAAGAAGGGGGGACGAGAAAAAGGAGGACGAGAAAAGGGGGGAAAGAAGAAGGGGGGACGAGAAGAAGGGGGGATGAGAAGAAGGGGGGATGAGAAGAAGGGGGACGAGAAGAAGGGGGACGAGAAAAGGGGGGACGAGAAAAGGAGGGACGAGAAAAGGGGGGACGAGAAAAGGGGGGACGAGAAAAGGGGGGAAAAGAAGAAGGGGGGACGAGAAGAAGCTGGGACGAGAGGGGGGGACGAGAAGAAGGGGGGACGAGAAGAAGGGGGGACGAGAAGAAGGGGGGAGGAGAAGAAGGGGGGACATGTAAAAGGGGGGACGAGAAAAAGGGGGGACGCGAAAAAGGGGGGACGCGAAAAAGGGGGGACGCCAAAAAGGGGGGACGCGAAAAGGGGGAGCGAGAAAATGGGGGGCGAGAAAAGCGGGGACGAGAAAAGGAGGGAAAAGAAGAAGGGGGGACGAGAAGAAGGGGGACGAGAAGAAGGGGGATGAGAAGAAGGGGGACGAGAAAAGGGGGGAAGAGATAAAGGGGGGACGAGAAAAGCGGGGACGAGAAAATGAGGGAAAAGAAGACGGGGGGACGAGAAGAAGGGGGGACGAGAGGGGGGGACGAGAAGAAGGGGGGACGAGAAGAAGGGGGGACGAGAAGAAGGGGGGACGTGTAAAAAGGGGGGACGAGAAAAAGGGGGGACGAGAAAAAGGGGGGACGCGAAAAAGGGGGGACGCGAAAAAGGGGGGACGCGAAAAAGGGGGGACGCGAAAAGGGGGGGAAGCGAAAAGGGGGGGACGCGAAAAAGGAAGGACAAGAAGAAGGGGGACGAGAAGAAGGGGGATGAGAAGAAGGGGGACGAGAAGAAGAAGGACGAGAACAAGGGGGACGAGAAAAGGGGGGAGGAGAAAAGGGGGGACGAGAAAAGGGGGGACGAGAAAAGGGGGGACGAGAAAAGGGGGGAAGAGAAGAAGGGGGGACGAGAAGTAGGGGGACGAGAAGAAGGGGGGACGAGAAAAAGGGGGGACGAGAAAAAGGGGGACGCGAAAAAGGAAGGACGAGAAGAAGGGGGACGAGAAGAAGGGGGACGAGAAGAAGGGGGACGAGAAGAAGGGGGACGAGAAGAAGGAGGACGAGAAGAAGGGAGACGAGAAGAAGGGGAACGAGAAGAAGGGGGACGAGAAGAAGGGGGACGAGAAGAAGGGGGACGAGAAGAAGGGGGGACGCGAAAAAGGGGGGACGCGAAAAAGGGGGGACGCGAAAAAGGGGGGACGCGAAAAGGGGGGGACGCGAAAAGGGGGGGACGCGAAAAAGGAAGGACAAGAAGAAGGGGGACGAGAAGAAGGGGGACGAGAAGAAGGGGGACGAGAAGAAGAAGGACGAGAACAAGGGGGACGAGAAAAGGGGGGAGGAGAAAAGGGGGGACGAGAAAAGGGGGGACGAGAAAAGGGGGGAAGAGAAAAGGGGGGAAAAGAAGAAGGGGGGACGAGAAGTAGGGGGACGAGAAGAAGGGGGGACGAGAAAAAGGGGGGACGAGAAAAAGGGGGACGCGAAAAAGGAAGGACGAGAAGAAGGGGGACGAGAAGAAGGGGGACGAGAAGAAGGGGGACGAGAAGAAGGGGGACGAGAAGAAGGAGGACGAGAAGAAGGAGGACGAGAAGAAGGGAGACGAGAAGAAGGGGAACGAGAAGAAGGGGGACGAGAAGAAGGGGGACGAGAAGAAGGGGGACGAGAAGAAGGGGGACGAGAAGAAGGGGGACAAGAAAAGAGGGGAAGAGAAAAGGGGGGACGAGAAAAGGAGGGACGAGAAAAGGGGGGACAAGAAAAGGGGGGAAAAGAAGAAGGGGGGACGAGAAGAAGGGGGGACGAGAAGAAGGGGGGACGTGGAAAAGGGGGGACGAGAAAAAGGGGGGAAGAGAAAAAGGGGGGACGCGAAAAAGGGGGGACGCGAAAAAGGGGGGACGCGAAAAGGGGGGACGCGAAAAGGGGGGACAAGAAAACGGGGGGACGAGAAAAAGGGGGGATGCGAAATAGGGGGGACGCGAAAAAGGAAGGACAAGAAGAAGGGGGACGAGAAGAAGGGGGACGAGAAGAAGGCGGACGAGAAGAAGGGGGACGAGAAGAAGGGGGACGAGAAGAAGGGGGACGAGAAAAGGGGGGACGAGAAAAGGGGGGACGAGAAAAGGGGGGAAAAGAAGAAGGGGGGACGAGAAGAAGAGGGGACGAGAAGAAGGGGGGACGAGAAGAAGGGGGGACGAGAAGAAGGGGGGACGAGAAAAAGGGGGGACGAGAAAAAGGGGGGGACGCGAAAAAGGAAGGACAAGAAGAAGGGGGACGAGAAGAAGGGGGACGAGAAAAGGGGGGACGAGAAAAGGGGGGACGAGAAAAGGGGGGACGAGAAGAAGGGAGGAGGAGAAGAAGGGGGGACGAGAAAAGGGGGGACGAGAAAAAGGGGGGACGAGAAAAAGGGGGGACGAGAAAAAGGGGGGACGCGAAATAGGAAGGACAACAAGAAGGGGGACGAGAAGAAGGGGGACGAGAAGAAGGGGGACGAGAAGAAGGGGGACGAGAAGAAGGGGGACGAGAAGAAGGGGGGAAGAGAAAAAGGGGGACGAGAAAAGGGGGGAAAGAAGAAGGGGGGACGAGAAGAAGGGGGGACGAGAAGAAGGGGGGACGAGAAGAAGGGGGGACGAGAAGAAGGGGGGACGAGAAAAAGATAGACGAGAAAAAGGGGGGACGAGAAAAAGAGGGGACGAGAAAAAGGGGGGACGAGAAAAGGGGGGACGCGAAAATGGAAGGACAAGAAGAAGAGGGACGAGTAGAAGGGGGACGAGAAGAAGGGGGATGAGAAGAAGGGGGACGAGAAGAAGGGGGACGAGAAAAGGGGGGACGAGAAAAGGGGGGACGAGAAAAGGGGGGACGAGAAAAGGGGGGAAAAGAAGAAGGGGGGACGAGAAGTAGGGGGACGAGAAGAAGGGGGGACGAGAAGAAGGGAGGAGGAGAAGAAGGGGGGATGAGAAAAAGGGGGGACGAGAAAAAGGGGGGACGAGAAAAAGGGGGGACGCGAAATAGGAAGGACAACAAGAAGGGGGACGAGAAGAAGGGGGACGAGAAGAAGGGGGACAAGAAGAAGGGGGACGAGAAGAAGGGGGGACGAGAAAAAGGAGGACGAGAAAAGGGGGGAAAGAAGAAGGGGGGACGAGAAGAAGGGGGGATGAGAAGAAGGGAGACGAGAAGAAGGGGGACGAGAAGAAGGGGGACGAGAAGAAGGGGGACGAGAAGAAGGGGGACGAGAAGAAGGGGGACGAGAAGAAGGGGGACAAGAAAAGAGGGGAAGAGAAAAGGGGGGACGAGAAAAAGGGGGGACGAGAAAAGGGGGGACAAGAAAAGGGGGGAAAAGAAGAAGGGGGGACGAGAAGAAGGGGGGACGCGAAAAAGGGGGGACGCGAAAAGGGGGGACGCGAAAAGGGGGGACAAGAAAACGGGGGGACGAGAAAAAGGGGGGATGCGAAATAGGGGGGACGCGAAAAAGGAAGGACAAGAAGAAGGGGGACGAGAAGAAGGGGGACGAGAAGAAGGCGGACGAGAAGAAGGGGGACGAGAAGAAGGGGGACGAGAAGAAGGGGGACGAGAAAAGGGGGGACGAGAAAAGGGGGGACGAGAAAAGGGGGGAAAAGAAGAAGGGGGGACGAGAAGAAGAGGGGACGAGAAGAAGGGGGGACGAGAAGAAGGGGGGACGAGAAGAAGGGGGGACGAGAAAAAGGGGGGACGAGAAAAAGGGGGGGACGCGAAAAAGGAAGGACAAGAAGAAGGGGGACGAGAAGAAGGGGGACGAGAAAAGGGGGGACGAGAAAAGGGGGGACGAGAAAAGGGGGGACGAGAAGAAGGGAGGAGGAGAAGAAGGGGGGACGAGAAAAGGGGGGACGAGAAAAAGGGGGGACGAGAAAAAGGGGGGACGCGAAATAGGAAGGACAACAAGAAGGGGGACGAGAAGAAGGGGGACGAGAAGAAGGGGGACGAGAAGAAGGGGGACGAGAAGAAGGGGGGACGAGAAAAAGGGGGACGAGAAAAGGGGGGAAAGAAGAAGGGGGGACGAGAAGAAGGGGGGACGAGAAGAAGGGGGGACGAGAAGAAGGGGGGAAGAGAAAAAGGGGGGACGCGAAAAAGGGGGGACGCGAAAAAGGGGGGACGCGAAAAAGGGGGGACGCGAAAAAGGGGGGACGCGAAAAGGGGGGACGCGAAAAGGGGGGGACGCGAAAAAGGGGGGACGAGAAAAAGGGGGGACGCGAAAAAGGGGGGACGAGAAAAAGGGGGGACGAGAAAAAGGGGGGATGCGAAATAGGGGGGACGCGAAAAAGGAAGGACAAGAAGAAGGGGGACGAGAAGAAGGGGGACGAGAAGAAGGGGGACGAGAAGAAGGGGGACGAGAAAAGGGGGGACGAGAAAAGGGGGGACGAGAAAAGGGGGGAAAAGAAGAAGGGGGGACGAGAAGAAGAGGGGACGAGAAGAAGGGGGGACGAGAAGAAGGGGGGACGAGAAGAAGGGGGGACGAGAAAAAGGGGGGACGAGAAAATGGGGGGACGCGAAATAGGAAGGACAAGAAGAAGGGGGACGAGAAGAAGGGGGACGAGAAGAAGGGGGACGAGAAGAAGGGGGACGAGAAAAGGGGGGACGAGAAAAGGGGGGACGAGAAAAGGGGGGACGAGAAAAGGGGGGACGAGAAAAGGGGGGACGAGAAAAGGGGGAACGAGAAGAAGGGGGGACGAGAAGAAGGGGGACGAGAAGAAGGGGGGACGAGAAGAAGGGGGGACGAGAAAAAAGATGGACGAGAAAAAGGGGGGACGAGAAAAAGGGGGTACGAGAAAAAGGGGGGATGAGAAAAAGGGGGGACGAGAAAAAGGGGGGACGAGAAAAAGGGGGGACGCGAAAAAGGGGAGACGAGAAAAATGGGGGACGAGAAAAAGGGGGGACGAGAAAAAGGGGGGACGAGAAAAAGGGGGGACGAGAAAAAGGGGGGACGAGAAAAAGGGGGGACGAGAAAAGCGGGGACGAGAAAAAGGGGGGACGAGAAAAAGGGGGGACGAGAAAAAGGGGGGACGAGAAAAAGGGGGGACGAGAAAAAGGGGGGGAAGAAAAAGAGGGGGGAAGAAAAAAAGGGGGGAAGAAAAAAAGGGGGGAAGAAAAAAAGGGGGGAAGAAAAACCTCCTAAACAGCCCAGCAGGTTTCTGGGGGAACCCGAATTATTTCTCCAGTTCACAAGCTGCACGTCCCTAAAGCATTCCCTTGGGAACACTAAGCTTTCCACAAGCATTTTCTACTTCAATTTGGACTTCCAGCACATTTAAAGACAATTTAAATCAGAATGAAGGGACTTGATGACAACACAGCATTGGGTCAGGGACATCAGGACACTCAAACCATACTCACTGTGGACTCTCCAGCCCCAGCACTCCTGGAGCCTCCTCATTTCCCATACACACTCACTTGTATTTCAAGGACTCCCATCAGGAAATGGATCCCCGTTCCCAGAAGCAAATCTCAAGGGTCTTTTTACAACCTGCAAACCACAAGAATGACCAAGGGCAGCTTCTGGCAGAGGACACAAAGAGGATTGTGGGGATCAGACACCTTGACCTGGGAGGGCTCCAGCTTTCACCTGCCATCCCCAAGCAGTTCTAGATTTTCATGCTGCTTTGTTTCACAGGCCTTTTCTGCCAAGCTCACTGCTGGAGGATTTTGTCTGGTCTTGAGACGTGTCTTACAAAGCTGAGCTTTATGAGAACTGAGGCACTTTTCATTATTCCTGACTCTTCCAGGGCTGCACTTGCCAGGATCCTTTGGGCACAAGGGAGCTTCCAGACTGCCCCAAACCTTCACAGCCCACTTGCTCTTCTTACCACAGCTGGACCTGGTGAGTGTCCCTTCAGAAAGAGAAGGCAATGAACCTTTCTGAAACCAGAACCTCCCCAGCTTTGCTTTCCCATTCCATGTTTTGTTCCCTACACAACTGAGGCCCTTTCAGGCCTTGCCCAGTGGCAGCCAAGGAATCCAACCCAAGAACCTGCCAGGGAGCAGCGTCTGTGCCACAGCAGCAGCATTCCAGGCCTGGCACTGCCGACCCTCCGCTTCTCCCAACAGCTCCAGTGGCATCACAACTTGTCCCGAAGGCAGAAAGGCTCCTTTTGGGAGCACCATGAGCCATCTATACTGTAGCGCTGGAATTCCATCTCCTGAACAAGCTGGGAGAAGCAGGGAACAAACCAGGACCTTACAGGTCAATTAGGGACACCAAACAGCAGCTCCAAGAAAGGTACTGAGTCAACACCTCACCAAAGACACAGGACAGCAAGGCCTAACACCTAGACAATCATTTCAGTTTTCAATTTATAAAGTCAAACTAAAGTAAAGCTTTTCAGACACTTGGGAAGACTCAATCCCATTATAAGCAGTTTGTGGGACTCATTCCCAGCCTCCTGAGTTCATTTTCCACCTCACTCGTGGCTGCACTAGACCTGGCTACACACACACACACACATAAAAGGAGCTGCTGCAACTTGTCCAGTTTCCTGCTTCTCCTTGAAACTCCTCCAGCTGTTTGCCCAGCTCTCCAGGGTCCATTCCTTTGCCCACTGGACTTGTTCCCAGGGCTGCCAGGGCCACCCTGGGCTCTCACCTGCCCTCACACTGAGTGACCTTTCCCAGCCCCGAGTCCATCCAGCACTGACCGAGCTGCTGGGGGCTGCAGTTCTCTCTCTGCTCCTTCCCTTCCTCTGCCTGGAGAACACCCCTTCCAGCTCCTGCACCCCCACCTCTTACCTCCCAGAAAAGCAGAGCTGCGTCCTCCTGGATCCTCCAGCTGGACGCTGCTGGCTCTGTGCAGCTCCCACCCTGCAGCAGGGATGGCAAAGGGAGCTGGGACACCACTGCCCCCAAACCTGCCCAGTCTCCAGCTGCTGCACACACCTGCTGTTGTGCCCACGGGCAAGGCACTTGAGGAAACAACTCCTCACAAGTCACAGGATAATAGGAACAGTTGAAACAAACCCAATCCAACACATCAGATACAGATTTATGGGATCTGATAAATGAGCAAGGTATCAAATCCTGACTGCCTCGAGAGACAGAACTGTAGCTAAGCAGAAATCTCTCCCCCACGGCCCCCTCACGCTCCACCCCCAGCCCACAGGGCAGCTGGGCAGCCCCGGCACAGCCGATCCCGCAGTCTCCGGGAACTGCCACAATTCCTATGGGTGCGTCCACCCGCAGGGGAGGCTGCGGGGCGGCTACAAGAGGCTCCTGCTGGCCAGACTCTGACCAACAGAGCCGGCTTTAGGCCAGGCCTGGCACTATCCGGCTGTGGGTATGGGCAGCTTCTCGGGAGCTCCAAGTTGGCCACCCCTGGAGCGCTGGCCGGGTGCCCCAGCAGGGCCAAGGGTGGAGGGCACGGAACAGCTGCACACACCTGGCCTGCCTTTCTCCAGCAACACTCACACCAACTGCACACTTCAGCCAGGGCACCTGAGCACAGACAGCCTTCACCCTGTTCCTCAGGGGCAGCAGCCCCTGGGCAGCAACTCTCGGGGAACTTCTCATCCTTTCCCTTCGCTCCTTTGATCCCTGGTCAGGATAGACACATGAGAGAAACAACTTCTTGGAGGAGATGCCATAGACAACAACTCCCTATTGTTCATAAAATCAGTGTAATTACTATGATTAGTGGATGAAATAAAGTCTTCAAAAACTTCCTATCCGATGGTGAGAATGCTGTAAATATATCCCCCCAGGAGTGAGCAGTGAGTTGTTCTACCTGATGCCCAAAGGTCACCAATGGACCTCCTCTACTTACTGTTTGCATTTGGTGATCAAGTCTCATCCAGCCACCCTCCAGGGGGGCAGGTAAACTTGCCCTGCCTGCCCTGCCCAGGGAAAGGGAACTGACCCCAGTGTTCCTCAGCACAAGGCAGCCCTTGGAAATATCCACTGCCATTCCACAGTCAGGGAAAGCAACAAGCACTCCACAAGGCTGCTGTGGCACAGGACCAATCTGAAGCTCAGCTTTTCTCTTTACCACTTCACCTTGTTTGCCACCTCGTTCTATCATCAAAACTTGCTGTCCTTGCACCTTTTTAGGCTGACCATGAGTTGAAGAGGCCTCCGCTCCAGCACCCACATGGGCCTGAGGCCTTTGACGAGATCCATTTTTCCAAGGAATTCAAAGCTCCACCTGAGGGCCATGGGCTTTTCTCACCCACCCTTGTGCTGGAGCTTGGCCTTCATCTCACTCTGCCTTCACTTCTTTCAGTGGCTGCACCATTTCCTGCCCTGCCTTGGCTGGAGCTCAGCATCCTGATCCCATCCCTGCCAGCCCCCGGAACCGCTGACTCAGCAATGGGGGGCCCTCCATTGCCAAGTGCACGGTCCCGTCGGGGCTCATGGGGGGAGCAGGAGGTCAAAGGCTCCAGCCCTCCTGGGACAACCTTCCACCACTACAACCAACAAAGGAGCCTCTCCAGCCCTGCCTCCGAAAGCATCCTGAACAAACCCAGTCCAGCTCCACGGGACAAACTGCTCCCTGTCTGCCCAGTCCAATCTGATCCCAGAGGCTCCCAGCTCATGCAGCCCAACTGCCCAGGAGATCACAGACTCCCTGGTCTTTGCTTTAAACCTCTCCAGAACACCAGCAAGTTCAGGCTGAGTAAAATCCTCCACCACATCAGGCCTGACCGGATAACCATCGGGGTCACCTTCCACTTTCCCTCCTGTTATTTGCTGTGCTTCAGCAAACACTTCACCCTCTGAAACACGCTCTAAAGCAGTTAAATCACAAGCATCTCCACCCCAGTTTTTTGGATCCCAACCTATCCCTGCCTCTGCAGTCACAGCATGCACTGGTTTACTTGACCACTTTGCTTCTCATATTTATATTGGGCTACCTGGAGAGTCACTTCTGCTACTGTTTGACAACTGTCTAACTTGGCCCTTCATAGGCCACACTGTTTTCCACTGGCCCACACCACAGGAACAACTGCATCTGCCGCTTCAGTTGGGACGGTGCTGCTGACGGGAGTTACTTCCTGCACAAGAAGAGCTGCTGCTCTCACACATTTAGTTTCAGCAACTACAGTTTCCATCTCCCCATTTTCCAAGTTCATTTCTGCCTCAACTTGTCCAACCAATCTCTTCCGAGCAAAGGTTTAGGGGAGCTTGCAAATTAACCAACCGAGGAATTACCCAGTCTTTTCCCAGTTTAACCCCTGTCACACCAATCACCTTCACAGTGCCATCCCTTAATTCTCCCTCCGGTGTGTTAAGGGCTGAGGAAGCTGGACCTGTGTCTGACCAGGACACGTGCAAACCAAATGCTGGGGACCGGAACCCACACCTTGCACTCCTGCAGCTCTCACAAATACAGTCAAGAAAAAACAGCCAACGGTACCATCACCACTCCTTCCTTAATTCCAATCCCACACTCCTTTTGCCGTTAGAGCACCACTTTTAGAATCCAGTTCCAAGTCCATTCCAGAGCTGCATGGCCAGGACGGACAGCTATACCTCTGATACTCTCAGGAATGCCTGAATCCATTCCAGGGACCTTGCTTTGAGCTCCCCAGCTTGGGGCACTCGGAGGAGCTCCCCGAAGAACCCTTTCGGTGCGCGCCGGAGTCCTCCGAGTGTCCCCGAGCCTGGGGTGCACCAACAGCACTGTCCCTCCAGGGGGGCCCAATCTGCTCCCGAATTGCAGCGGGACCTTGCCCGTGTCCCAGACTGCTCCGGGGATCTGAGGGCCTTCCCGAGAACATCTCGGTGCCGGCGTGAAGGCCCAGAGATCCCTGGGAACTACGGGAGAGCAGGCACAGAGTCCCTGCCGGGGCCAATTTGGCTGCCTGAAAGCAGCTTGGCAAAAAAGCCTCTAAGACTCAGCTGGTGAGTTTTAGAAGCCAGGCATTCCTTGCTGACAACACCCTGCAGTGATCCCAGCCCACCGGGGGTCCTGGCCATCAGCTCCCACAGTGCACACAGAGGTACTTCGGTAGTAGCTGATGGGAGGGCTCAGCATTCCAGGAGGGTTCATTTTGTTCCCCGCATTCCTGTTCCACCTTCAGGACATTCCCCAACACTTGTTACCATACTTACATCCCCTTAGAAGGTCTCTGAGTGGCTACATTGCGGGTCTCTGGTGATCACCTCTGCCTGGAGACCCCAGTTTTCTAAGTCACCACCTAATCAGCTTCAAACAATTCACCTTGGTGTAGAGGGACTTGGTGCTGCTTGGCTGCTGCCTCAGTTCCCTTCTGACAATCTGTCATTTACACCTCCAATCATGGGGCTACATGCTTCCCTTTCCATGGAAAAGACTATCTGAAGCATTACACTCAAAATATACACTCTGTCTCCTATGGTTTACCTCTGATTTTATGCCCAAAATATTCATTCCATTCCTAGGTTACCTAGATTTTACCCCAAAAAAGCAACTCTGATTATCTTTATCTCCTCATCTTTGCAGACACCACTCACAGGTACCTACACACCTTTTCTCAAGCCTACACAGAACCAAGATTTCCTTACCTCGCACATCCCAAGGTGAGTGTTCTGGTTAGTAAGTACAGCAAGCCCCCTCTCCTTGCAAACAAGGGACCATTTTCCATGGCCATTTCTCTAAGGGTTACCCTAAGGATGGGCACCCCCACCTCGCCATTCTGACAGAGCTGTCAAGCACTGCCAACTCACCCATTGGATCTGAATAGAGCAGCACAGCCATGGCAATGCCAAGAATGGGAACAGCAGCCCCACTGGGGGGATTCCTGCAGCAGGAGACATGCACAGAGGGACACCTTTGGCCTCATACAACCAATACTGAATTTCCTCCCAATCTGTTCCCCAAAACCATCTGCTCACAGCACTGTGCCAAACAACATGGGGAAAAAAACTTTGATGCGTTCAAAACAGCCAAGTTGTTGGGTGCTTGCTATTTGCTTCCCCTTGCTATTGTTAGTCCCCCAGAAACTCTGCTCATAGCCCAGTTATCACTACTGCCTCAAGCATTTCCCTCCTGGGTATTACCAGCGCATTTACACAGGCAAGGAACTTAACAGCTCTTCTAAAGTTATCCAGCTGCCAATTACAGCCACAAAAGAAAAGCAACAGGAAAAGAGGGCTCAGGCAGCCAGAGAGCTCTGCAGGTGGCACCAGGCCACCTCACACTTGCTAAAGCACATCCTTTTGCATAGAGGAGGAGACAGGTCTATATTATGGCAGGTTGTGCCCTTTCCACAGTGCCAAAAAAAATTACATGCAGCACCAAGAAAAGCTCAAAGGTAAGCTGGGGGGGAAACAATGGCAAAAGCACACACACCAGGACATTCTCTTGCTTCCAAGGAAAGACCAATCATCCCCCTAGGAAAAGGGAAAGAGGCAAGTGCTTATCAAGCAATGCATAAGTTAGAAAGTGAGTTTAACAAATACCAGCAGGTTTTGTGTACAGAGAAAAAAAAACTCCCTAGTTTTAGTAGCAAAAATATCAGTGGAAACTACAGTCTGGTTACAGCAGTAAGTTTCCCACAGCAGTTTCAGGTGCTTTCCTTTGTAGCCCAGCCCTAAAGTAGAAACTCCTCTCGACTGCTCCTGAGAGAGGCAATTAATTGGAACTTTTGGTGCTCAGGAAAGCTAGTCCCTCCCCTAAGTCCTGGCTCACCTGCCCGAGCACCTAGAGTGCTTATATTCCACCTCGCTCCCTGCTTTGCATGTTCATATCCAGAAAAGAAACCTCCAAGCTCTTCCTCCAGTCCAAGCTGCATCTTCCCTGCACCCCTACACGCCCCCACCTGTTGTCCTGCGCTGCTCCCCGGCACACGGCTCATACCTCGGCCCCTTCCTTGAGCGATGATCCAGGTATCTCAGGTGCTTGGCCCAGCCACGGTGAGACGCCCCCACTGTCACCGCTGGAGAGACTCCTTGGAATCGACTGCTCCTCTGCAGAAAACCCCCATCGAAAAAAGCATCCTCTCCAAAAGCCCCAGATAACCGCCCAGCAGGGCCCGCCCTTCATCATCCTCACTGGCCACACCTGAGGCTGTCCCGCCCCTCGTCATCCTCACTGCCCACACCTGAGGCTGTCCCACCCCTCGTCATCCTCACTGCCCACTCATGGGGCTGTCCCTCATGGGAGGGGACAGAATGGTGCTTGGCCCCTCAGGCGGGCGCGTGACTTGGGGGCGCGGGCAGAGGCGGTGCCACAGCAACAGCATTCTAGGCCTGTCACTGCCAACCCTCTGCTTCTCCCAGCAGCTCCAGTGGCACCACAACTTGTCCCGAAGGCAGAAAGGCTCCTTTTGGGAGTACAACGAGTTATCTATACTGTAGCACTGGAATTCCATCTCCTGGATGGAGAAGCTGGTAGAAGAATGGAAGAAACCAGGACCTTAAAGGCAAATTAGGAGCACCCGTTCATCCACATCAGCTCCAATAAAGGTACTGAGTCAACACCTCACCAAAGACACAGGACAGCAAGGGCCATCACATCGACAATCACTTCAGTTTGCAGTTTATAAAGCCGAACTAAAGTAAAGCTTCTCAGGCTCTTGGGAAGACTCAATCCCACTATAAGCAGTTTGTGGGACTCATTCCCAGCCTCCTGAGTTCATTTTCCACCTCACTCGTGGCTGCACTAGAGGTGGTTCTAAACACACATAAAAGGAGCTGCTGCAACTTGTCCAGTTTCCTGCTTCTCCTTGAAACTCCTCCAGCTGTTTACCCAGCTCTCCAGGGTCCATTCTTTTGCCCACTGGACTTGTTCCCAGCCCCAGTGCTGCCAGGGCCACCCTGGGCTCTCACCTGCCCTCACACTGAGTGACCTTTCCCAGCCCCGAGTCCATCCAGCACTGACCGAGCTGCTGGGGGCTGCAGTTCTCTCTGCTCCTTCCCTCCCTCTGCTCTAGCGTTTTTCCCTGTGGGAAGAGGTGAATCAGTCTTTTTAACGACCCGATGGCCAGAGGTGGGGGAAAAACTATCAGCATTCCCTAAACACCTCCAGCACTTCCATAGCCATCTGCGACCAGGGGCAACCTGGCCTAGGGGAAAGTGTCCCTGCTCAGGGAGTGGGGCTGGATGAACTTTAAGGTCCCTTCCAACCCAAACCACTCCAGGATTCCATCACGATTCCACCTTTTCTCCCTGCATTTGTTGTGCATCGCTTCCTCTCTAATTCACAACTTTATCTCCAGACTATTGGGAACACTGTCCGTGATACAATCCTAGATGGGGAAGATCTACCAGGGGGAATTCTCAGCAACAACATCCGCCCTAATTCAGATTGTTCCCATGAGCAAGTCAAGTCCCAAAGCTGAAAACACCAGCATGTTCTACTCCATCATCATCCCTCACTGCTTTGTCTAATTTTAGAAGACTGAAGCTCC
Organism: Pyrocephalus nanus; assembly: GCA_038380795.1. NCBI lineage: Eukaryota > Metazoa > Chordata > Aves > Passeriformes > Tyrannidae > Pyrocephalus > Pyrocephalus nanus. The sequence goes on along the minus strand of CM076282.1, from coordinate 7,962,303 downwards.
CTGTGCTGGCTTCTTAAACATGCTCCAGCACCAGCCCTTTCTGTCTCATCCATGGAGTGTTTCTACCAGCCAAAGGTACTCAAATACCTAACTACATATCCAGGTGTCTTCCTAGGATTTCTCCTGCACTCGCTTACAACTATAGATGAATAATTACCCTTCTTCTGCTGCAATTCTCCTGCCCTGGCAAGTGTTAAAACACAGGCGGCCCAGTGACAAGTGCTCTGAAACAGCCATCCTTTCCACCTGCAGAAATTCTCAGGGCCACACTTGGAAACCCTTCAGCAAGGGCCCCGGAAAAGCCAAGGTGAGCTGTGCTTACCTGCAGGGCCAGGCAACTGAGGGCAAGGCAGGGACCGAGCAGAGAGCAAACACCTCCAGCTGCTTCTCACTCCAGCCCCCACAGCAAGTGCGGCGAAGCCCACCGGTCCAAGGTTCGTAGGAGAGCTTGAAAAGAAATTAGGAAACAATTAGTCGAGAGAAAAATCCTTCTGCACTCCGCACTGGAGAACGAGTCCAATTGCTCACTAAGAGAATCACCATATTTAGAACAAGTGAATCCTAGAAGCCCATGCCTTCTCAAATGTATTCACTAGCAGCCAAAGAAAGAATTGCAAGCAGCAAGAGAGACGTGGCAAAGAAGCCTCTGCCTTAAAAGCCAAGAGAAATAACCCCCCAAGGCCAAAGCAGAGCTGCGAGGTGTCCCGAGCCCTGTCCGGACCAGAAGCATTGCCGAGACGAGCTGCCCCCCGCCTCGCAGGTGCCGCCTGGCGGACACGGCAAGGAGCGGCACTGCAGCCGTGCCCCAGGCCCCACCACCACCTGCAGTGTTCCCAGAGCACCGATCGGCTGAGAAAAGTCTCCACTGGCTGCGGCAGAGACAAAAGACGAGGCCTGCCACCCCAGGCCGCGTGCTTTTTCCGGGAGGACAGGGAGGGTTCTGGCGGTGCAGCTCCCTCACCTGTGAATTCAATCAGCAGCTTTTCTTCCCGTTGCTCCCCGGATGTTTTCCCTAGTTGCTGGGTTTTGGAGAGGAGTGTGCTTTGGCACGGTGTCAGCTTTCCTTACCTGGGCAGAGATGTCAGGATCTGGGAGTCCCTGGGGAATGCCCTCAGCTGTGGCATTGGGATCATGCAGACCCTCCCCGGATGAGCCTCAGTGGGCTCTGATCCTGTGCTGGTCCTTGCACCCTCCTCCCTCCTCCCTGACTCCAGCAGATTGAATTTAGGAAGGGTTGAATTTAAACTTTAGACATTCTTAGTGCCTTCTATCTATCTATCTATCTATCTATCTATCTATCTATCTATCTATCTATCTATCTATCTATCTATCTATCTCTATCTATCTATCTATCTCTATCTATCTATCTATCTATCTATCTATCTATCTATCTATCTATCTATCTATCTATCTCCTTCATGAACTGTATTTCCCCTCTTCTCACAAAGTGGAGCAGAAAAAGTGCACAGGTGACAGGGAGCTGTTGGCTTGATGGACAAGAGGCCATAAAACTGCAGCCTGGCCTAAAGCAGCTGGACTGAAAATACCTGGATTCACTGCAGAGTAGAGCAATATTCTTAGAGCCATCGTTTGTTGTCTGAGCAATTAACACGCATATGGACCAAAAGTTAAGAGGCTGTTCTTTACTCCCACTGCAAACTGACCCAGAGAATTTATTCCTGCCATTCAAGAACATTAAGCAGCTTCCCCCACCAATCACACCAAAGAAATGGGCGAAAAAGTGAGGATTGATTAGCTTCACTTTGACTCCCCGGCCCGGTATACACTTTCCCCGTGTAGACTAAATAAGAATTAGAGCAGAATTAGAACAATGGTTGGGAGGCAGGAGAGCACCAAAACCACATCTTCGGAGTCCATCTCTATCCTCAACAGCCGGACTCTCACACAGTGCTTACGCTTTAAGGAATCACAACTTCTGATAAAGCCCCTTAAACCAGAGCTCAGATCAGACCAGATCCCACCCACCTCCTTTATTTCTCCAGGGACCTGAAAGAGCCAGGATAACCTTTTGGTGATGTCTACTATAACTTCCAAGAGTCTGATTAAATCAGGCAGAAAACTAGATATACGTGACTGGTTTAGAGTTTAGGGACTACACCTCAGCAAGATCTCACACTATTCCCTTCTAACAAGCTCATTCATTTCCACCAAATAAAAGATTATAAAAATACAGGGTTCTGAGGGGAAACTGTAAGAGACCTTCTTTTTTTTTCACAGGCAAGTGCACAGATTATTTAGGAAAGGAACCAGCTGACTAAAAGAAACAACTCCAGGAACCCAGCATCACGAAGCAAAACCGGCTTAAAACTTGTTCTGTACCTTTTATGACCGGCATTCGTGTCTCCCAAAGGAAATGATGGGTTGTACTGTTGGCCTTAGTCCCTTTAAGGTCCAAAAGCCCCCAGAGTCCCTGAACAGGAAACGGATCGCTGTCAGGTCTGTTTTCAAGAAGCAAATTTGTGCTTAGTGGTTCTCTTTGTCTGGGCAGTTTTGTCATTGTTTATCGGTCACAGCACCCACAGGCGACGAGGAGGATGATGCTTACTTCCTCGTGGCCAGGAGATCCAGTATTTCCTGAGTCAGGGGCTAAATTCCTTTTGCCATCGAAACTACACCCTCCCCCAGGCCTTTGGAACTATTCAACTGCACCCACAGAAGAAGTCCACCTCCTCTAGGATTCTCTAAGCAAAGAAGTTGCTGCATCATTATTAGATTCAACAGGAATGTCCACACGTGAGTGCATTCATGTTGCGGTTGCATGCACGTACATTTACAAACATACACGTGCAGCCTGAAAACCACCCCAATTTTAAAAATCTTCCAATTAGGTGAAATGTTTTGAAAACACTCTCATAGATTACCTATTGTTACATCATCTACCAAAAATCTACCTGCATTTGTTGTGCGTCGCTTCCTCTCTAATTCAAATTCTCCAGTTTGGTCGGTCTGTTAAAGGAATCATTTTAAGGTTATTCTGGGAAGAAAAAGGGGAGTGTAAAACACACACGAATCATTCCTGCACCCATCAAATCCTTATTCATTGGGAGCACATTCCCTCATCTCTGTCCTTGGTTTTATTTTTCTCCTGGGAAACCTTATGGTCATAGATTTTTCCAAGAGAGACCTGGGATTACCAGCTTTGCTCCGTAAGAGGCAGCAGAGGTTCAGAATACCTGTTCCTCTGCATTTTGCCAGCGGGATTTTCCCACTTTTCAGAGATCATTTTTGGAGCTGCCCAGGAAATTTCTGGAGCTGACCCACGACTGAGTACAGAGTGCAGCACAAGGGAACAACAAACCTCCCTCCAAAATATTTCCTGTCCTCTACAGACAACCTCAAGACTTTGGTCCAATATTTTCACCACCTGTCCACTACCGATTCCCTCATTTTAACCCCAAAATGTTCATTCTGTCCCCTACACACTAACACAGAGATGACCCCAGAGTGTCCATTCTGTCCCCTGGAGGTCCCTGGGGACACAGGGAGGTCCCTTTGCCCTCAGGGCCTCTTTCTGACCCTCTCCAGGGGGGAACAGCTGCAAATCCCAAGGCAGAAAGAGGAGATCTATCAGCCAAAGGCAGAGGACAGGCTTCAGAAAACAGTTCTGCAACCTAACTGAGAATGATTTCCAGGAAGTTTCCCAGGGAGAAGAACAAGGAACTCACAGCCAACAAGGCCTGACAGTCCCCTCCAGGCACAGCTCAGCTCACGGAGGACAGACTGGCAATTCCACCATCTAAGAGGAAACAAGAAGAAGGAAATGGTGATTTATTTGGCTTTAAAGTTATTTTCAGTTCTTAAAACAGAAGCAACACTCGCTTTGGAATTTTGTTGGGTGAACAACTGGCAGTGGGCACAGGCCAGGCCAGTAATGCTGATTTCAGTGATGCTCTCTAAGGCATCAGTCAGGGCTGGAGCCTCTTGCCTGTGGCTGCTCACAGCCCAAAGATTTGGCAGAACTGCTCCCAGTTCAAGGCTTTGCCCTGTCCTGAAAGAGAGCAGAGGGAAACTCAGTGCTTTCTGGAAGTCAAAGGCTCCTGGCTCTCACCCTGCTGTTCCCATGGCTCCCCAGAGGGTTTATCCCCAAACACGAGAGGTGGCAGTGCAATAGCCCAGCAGAGGCCCCCCATTTCAGGGGCACCATTTCCCTCCCCCCGCAGGGGGTCCCACCCGCGGCGCCCCCTCCCCACCCCGGGCCGTGTCCCGCAGTGCCTGCCCCACAGTCTCCGCCTGGCGGACACGGCCGGTACTGCAGCCCCGACAGCGCCGCCGCCTGCAAAGGACCCCCTGGGCCAGCTCCACAGCCCCCCTGCCCTCTCTGCCGCACAGCCCCCGCCCCGGGACGCTCCTGCAACAGCAGGGACAGGGCTCAGCCTCGCTGCAGCCACGGCACAAAGCAGCAACCCAAGGGAGACCCCAAAATGATTCCCCTCCCCTCCACTGCTGACAACCTCAATCTACCTCCAAAGACTCAGTCTCTACCCACCAGACCACCCAAAGTTTAATATCCTAACTTTTCCATTCCTCTCTACCCCTGATCACCTCAATATTTGCATTCACTGCCTGGAGAGAAACAAACTCCATTTCAAGCCCCAAAATCTGCCCTTCCAGCCACACCCTTCCCGGCCCACGCCCTCCTTTTCATGGGCGCAGCGCTGCTCCACATGCGCCTTTTATGGGTGCGGCCCCGCCCCACACCCTCGTTGTACGGGCGGAGCCCCGCCCCACACGCGTCTTTTATGGGCGCGGCCCCGCCCCATATGCATATTTTATGAGCGCCGCCCCGCCCCACAACTTCCATTTACGGGCATAGACCCGCCTACCACGCGCCTTTTATAGGCGCCGCCCCGCCCCACAACCTCCATTTACGGGCATAGCCCCGCCCACCACGCACCCGTTAAGGGCATATCCCCACCTTTCATTTGCCTTTTATGGGCATGGGCCCGCCCCGACACTCCTTGTATGGACAAGTCCCTGCCCCTCGGCTCCTTCCATGGCGGCGCCCCCCGCCCGTTCCCTGCCCCGCATTCCAGGCATTCCAGGCACGATCGGCCACTCCCGACCAATTTTTACCAGGGAAAAGAAAACAAAAAGCCTTTGGGGGCTGAAAGTTCCACCTCTGTGGGGAGAGAGATAAGATCTAAGAAATAAAACATAGGCTTATCTGGTTACCCTAGCCTCTGCCGCCTGAACCGGTGTGGGGTTTTTTTGGGTTTTTTGTTTTCAGACCGGGCCACTCCAAAATGCTCTCTTGCCCCCGGATCCCCCCAAGATTTCCACCGGCACCCCCCCCGAGAAGCCTTCTTCCCTCCGGATGCCCCCGAAAACGCTTTCTATTTCCACCGGGTCCCCCCGAGACACAGGGAAGGAGCGGAGCGGGACGGGGACCGGGACCGGGCCAGCGGAGCGGGACGGAACGGGACGGGGCGGGGGAAAAGCAGCAGACCGGCAGCGGGATGGGAGGTGGGAGGGAGCGGAGCGGGACGGGACATGGAAGAGAGCCAAGCGGAGTCCCCCTCTCCCACCTGAATAAAACGGCCGCTCGCTCGGGCGTCCTCATCGTCGCGTCTGCCGCCCGCGGCGCCGACCGCGTGGCCGCCGCCATCTTTGCCATGCACCTCCGCAGCTTCCGTTGAGGGCGGTGCCGTCTTGAGTGACGACTTCCGGAACTGCAGCTGGGCGGCACCGGCACCGCCCACCGATGAACCGAGCGGGGCTGCCTGGCCACGGAGCGCGGCTACGGGGGGCTCGCTGTCCCGGGGCAGGGATCGGGGGCCCGGATGGCTCTCGGGGACCCGACGCAGGGATCTGTGTCCCGCTGGCATTCCCGACAAGGCGGCGGCACCGGGAGCTGCGGGCTCGGGCCACCCGAGGCTCCGCCCACCCCGGCGGGCTGCCGGGGCGTCACTCACGGCGGGGGGGGGAAGGGGGGAGAGGGGAAGGGAGGAGGGATTCTGGAGGGGAAAAAAGGGACATGTTGTGGAGGGAATGGACATTTTGGGGTAAAAACGAGGGCAGTCGCTGGTGGGCAGGTAGGGAAAATGCCAGCCTGGATAAAATGCATTTGAAAACCCACCTGTGAATTCAATCAGCAGCTTTTCTTCCCGTTGCTCCCCGGATGTTTTCCCTAGTTGCTGGGTTTTGGAGAGGAGCGTGCTTTGGCACGGTGTCAGCTTTCCTTACCTGGGCAGAGATGTCAGGATCTGGGAGTCCCTGGGGAATGCCCTCAGCTGTGGCATTGGGATCATGCAGACCCTCCCCGGATGAGCCTCGGTGGGCTCTGATCCTGTGCTGGTCCTTGCACCCTCCTCCCTCCTCCCTGACTCCAGCAGATTGATTTTAGGAAGGGTTGATTTTAAACTTCAGACATTCTTAGTGCCTTCTGTCTATCTCTCTATCTCTCTCCTTCATGAACTGTATTTCCCCTCTTCTCACAAAGTGGAGCAGAAAAAGTGCACAGGTGACAGGGAGCTGTTGGCTTGATGGACAAGAGGCCATAAAACTGCAGCCTGGCCTAAAGCAGCTGGACTGAAAATACCTGGATTCACTGCAGAGTAGAGCAATATTCTTAGAGCCATCGTTTGTTGTCTGAGCAATTAACACGCATATGGACCAAAAGTTAAGAGGCTGTTCTTTACTCCCACTGCAAACTGACCCAGAGAATTTATTCCTGCCATTCAAGAACATTAAGCAGCCTCCCCCACCAATCACACCAAAGAAATGGGCGAAAAAGTGAGGATTGATTAGCTTCACTTTGACTCCCCGGCCCCGTATAAACCAGTAGGGAAGTGGAACTGCAAGGCTGAGGATGAAAAGAGGCGACAGAAGAGAACTGAACTCAGGATGGAAAAGGGCAGAGACTGTAGATATACACGTATATGTATACAGAGATATAGATATGTAGATATATAGATATATGTAGATATCTGAAGACTCTAAGTCAGTGCCTGATGTGTGGACACAGTAATTGGCTATCTTTCCTTGAAAATGAATGCTTATATTTGACAGAGAAAAAGCCTCACATATGGATGAAAGCTGCCAAGAACACGGGGTTTAGTATCACCAGGTTTTAGAGTTACGAGCTGCAAAAAGACGTATTTTTCAAGAAAGGTATGAAACAAAGCTCTACACAATCTTCAGCAAGCAAGGTCTGAAATTTCTTAGTTTCACTGAGAGAAAGCACAGATTTTAGTGATTACTTCCCCCCCCCCACCCCCTCCCCAGCACCATGCTACATATAATCATTTCTGGAAAAAAACTGTCCTCAAGCATATGATGAAAGCTATGACATCCCCCCACAGAAAAGCTGAACATATAAACATATGGAAAACAACTGCTGAAAAGTGTGGACCACGTTGTGTGGAAGTCTACACAAACAGTCTTGATGATAGCCACATTCACACTCTCTTACCAAAAAGGGGCCTTTGGAGGAGAAAAGATTATGGTTGTATGCAGAGAGTTGGGCATTTCTATTGCTGTACTCTCCCAGAATGAAGCTTTAATCTGCACCTCTCCTGAAGCTTTACCCCTTGGTTCATGCCTCTTGACATAAGCACTACAGGCACTTGAGAATTGGATTGGTTTTTCAGCCAGAAAAAAGTCTTTTAAATATTTGAAGGTTCTTAACATCCCCTCCTAAACCTTCCTCTTTGTTCTATAGGCTAAAGAAACTTCATTACTCTGCCTTAAGAATTAGAAAAAAGGCAGGCAAAGAGAATTATAAAAGAGGCAGGCAAAGAGAATTATTCTTATGCTCTCCTCTGGACCCCTTTGTCATGGTTTGCATGGTTCCTGATTTTAATTCCCCTCGAACTGTGAACATGAAAAACAAAAAAACCCACACCACACACAAAAAAAACAACAGCAAAAGACAAACAAAAGCAATCAGATAAACAAAGAAAAAAAACCCAAAACTAAACCAACCAACCAAAACCACACAAAACTCAAAACAAAAAAGAAACAAACCCCAAAAGTAAACCCAACGACGACAAAACATGATTTCCTACTTAGTCCTACCTGAACCTTTCTTTATGTGCTCGAGGAATTCCAACTGCAATGCATACATCTGTCTGAACAGTAGCGTTTGATTTTTAGACTGTTTCTTCTAATTTTTCCTGCCTTTTTTCTGTCTGTGTGTGTGTGTGTGTGTGTGTGTGTGTGTGTGTGTGTGTGTGTGTGTGTGTGGCTACAAACGGACGGCTGTGCTCTTCTCAGCTGCATGCTGCTGTCAAGAATAACAGGCATACCTTTTGCTCAGTCAGTAGCAGTCCTAACGAAGACGTAGACCTCTGGAGAGTCTCCCTGCAAAACCCAGCTAATTCCAATTCAGTCGCAGATGGCTGAAAACCACGCTCTGTGAGTGGAGAGTCTGGCCGGGTTTGCACAAATTCTGCAACAGATTTCCAAGACACTTGTGAGAATGTTGTGGGAGACCTCACAAGTGAAAAGATGAGTAGATGTACAATTTCAAGAGAAAAGTGAAGAAGATGAAAAGTACTGAATATTAAAAAAAAAAAAAAAAAAAATTAAAAAAATACAAGGCACGAATCAGGAAAAAATTCCCTGAAGCAAAACACAAAGCCTGAACTGTGTTGTGACATATTTTTCAAGGAATTGCAAAATGCCCAATTCTACTCTGGCCCGGTAATGGGATCTATGGAAAGCTTTCAATCCTACCAGTGTCAGTAAATATTCCTCATGATATCAATCTAAGATAAAGAAGTGGTTTCCCCTTAGCAAGAAAAAAAAGCACATGTGCAAAACCTTGAAATCCCAGGTGACTGCATTTTTTATTCTTACTGTAACTCTCTTCTACCTTTTCCTCCGGGGAGTCCAAGTGAGGTGGACGAGATGAGGCCGGGATCACAGAACTCTGAAACTGAACTGAAGAGAAAACATTTTTTAACAGCTGCTCGAGGCCTCTCATTGAACCAATAAGCCAAGAATTCTCTCAAGGACCTCATGTGTCACTAAACTCTCTCCAGCACAAGAATCAGCAGTGCTCAGATTAAAATTACCAAACTCCCCAAGTTTCCCTCCTCTTTCATTTTCTCCCCACTGGGACTGGATTAAATGAAACTGCTCAGATTTAGCTTCATTCTATGTGCTTTTATTTAGGATTGCATCAGCCACCATCATCAGGCCTTGGAGCAGACCGGTGTAGCTGTGAATGCTTCCAAAGCAATAACAAAAGACAATTATTCTCTGCCACTCCCATTACTTCCTATTTCAAACCCCAAAGCCACAGAAATTCCTTGCCCAGCCTCTGGACAGCTCTGCAGCACATTTCAGCTTTGCTTTCCTTTCTGTGCAAATCTAAGCCCTTTGCTCTTTTTTTCATTTTTGGGTGTTCTTAACCTAAGATTTGAGCTATATGTATAGAGCCTAGCTCATTCACTTTCCAAAGTCACAATTTCTCCTACTTCACAAAACATCCAAGCTCCAAAGCATTGCAAATCTAAGATTCACAACTTTATCTCCAGCCTATTGGAAACACTGTCCATGATACAACCCTAGATGGGGAAGATCTACCAGGGGGAATTCTCAGCAAGAACATCCCTTATTCAGATTGTTCCCATGAGCAAGTCAAGTCCCAAAGCTGAAAACACCAACTTGTTCTACTCCATCATCATCCTTCACTGCTTTGTCTAATTTTAGAAGACTGAAGCTCCCTATGCTGGCTTCTTAAACATGCTCCAGCACCAGCCCTTTCTGTCTCATCCATGGAGTGTTTCTACCAGCCAAAGCTACTCAGGTACCTAAATACATATCCAGGTGCCTTCCTAGCATTTCTCCTGCACTCGCTTACAACTTCAGAGGAATAATTACCCTTCTCCTGCTGCAATTCTCCTGCCTTGGCAAGTGTTAAAACACAGGTGGCCCAGTGACAAGTGCTCTGAAACAGCCATCCATTCCACCTGCAGAAATTCTCAGGGCCACACTTGGAAACCCTTCAGCAAGGGCCCTGGAAAAGCCAAGGTGAGCTGTGATTACCTGCAGGGCCAGGGAACTGAGGGCAAGGTGGGGACCGAGCAGAGAGCAAACACCTCCAGCTGCTTCTCACTTCAGCCCCCACGGCAAGTGCGGCTAAGCCCACTGGTGCAAGGTTCGTAGGAGAGCTTGAAAAGAAATTAGGAAACAATTAGTTGACAGAAAAAGCCTTCTGCACTCCGCACTGGAGAACGACTCCAATTGCTCACTAAGACAATCACCTTATTTAGAACAACTGAATCCTAGAAGCCCATGCCTTCTCAAATGTATTCACTAGCAGCCAAAGAAAGAATTGCAAGCAGCAAGAGAGACGTGGCAAAGAAGCCTCTGCCTTAAAAGCCAAGAGAAATAACCCCCCAAGCCCAAAGCAGAGCTGCGAGGTGTCCCGAGCCCTGTCCGGACCAGAAGCAGTGCCGAGACGAGCTGCCCCCTGCCTCGCAGGCGCCGCCTGGCGGACACGGCCGGGAGCGGCACTGCAGCCGGGCCGCCGCTCCCCACCAGCCCCTCCAGTGCTCCCCGAGCGCGGATCGGCGCTATGGCCGTGTCTCCGCTGGCCGCGGCAGAGACAAAAAGGCTTAAGCCACGTGCAGCTTCCGGGGAAGGAGGGAGGCTTCCGGCGGCGCAGCCCCGGCCCATCGCCACGGCACCGCAAGACCAAGGGGCGTGGGGACGGGACGAGACGAGACGAGACGGGACGGGATGGGACGGGACGGGGTGGCACGGCAGCAGAAAGGCACAGGGAGGGGAAGGAGCGGAGCGGACCGGGACGCTGGGGGGGGACGGAGCGGAAGCGGGACGGGACGGGACGGGACGAAGAAGCGGCAGCGGAGCGGGATGGGATATGGAAGAGAGCCAAGCGGAGTCCCCCGCACTCACCGAAATGAAACGGCCGCTCGCTCGGTCGTCCTCGTGGCTGAGCCACGTGCAGCTTACTGGAGAAGGAAGGAGGATTCCGGCGGCGCAGCCCAGCCCCATCAGAGCACCACCACACCAAGCTGGGCGGGGATGGGGAGGGAACAGGGGGGCTGGGCAGGGGGTTGGGGCGGGGCGGGCCAGGGGGGCGGGGTGGCGCGGGCCAGGGGGGCGGGGTGGGGCGGGCCAGGAGGGCGGGGTGGAGCGGGCCAGGGGGGCGTGGCGGCTGCGGCGGCAGCTCCGGCCCCGGCAGCCCCGGCGGGGGGTGGGGACGGCGTGCCGGCGGCCCCGGCGGGGGGTGGGGACGGCGTGCCGGCGGCCCCGGCGGGGGGGGGGGGGGAACGGCGTGCCGGCAGCCCCGGCGGGGGGGGAGACGGCGTGCTGGTAGAGCGGCGCCATCTTGCTTGTAGGCTGGAGGACTTCCGGTAGGGCAGCGCCATCTTGGTTGTAGGCTGGAGGACTTCCGGTAGAGCGTCGCCATCTTATTTGTAGTTTGGAGGACTTCCGGTCCGTGCGCCGCCATCTTGGTTGTAGGCTGGAGGACTTCCGGTAGGGCGCCGCCATCTTGGTTGTAGGCTGGAGGACTTCCGGTCGGGCGCCGCCATCTTATTTGTAGGCTGGAGGACTTCCGGTAGGGTGGCGCCATCTTGGTTGTAGGCTGGAGGACTTCCGGTAGGGTGGCGCCATCTTGGTTGTAGGCTGGAGGACTTCCGGGTAGGGCGTCGCCATCTTGCTTGTAGGCTGGAGGACTTCCGGTCAGGGCGGCGCCATCTTATTTGTAGGCTGGAGGACTTCCGGTAGGGCGCCGCCATCTTATTTGTAGGCTGGAAGACTTCCGGTCATGGCGTCGCCATCTTTTGTGTGGCCCGCTGTATTTTCGGGCACAGGCGGCACCATCTTTTGTACGGCATTCCGGTCGGGGGGGCAGTGCTTTTTTTCCAGCAATGCAAATATTACGGTCGGGTGTCACACACGCTTTCTGGCCGATTCGCCCTGTTGGGAGCGTCGCCATCTTGAGTGTGGGCTTTGAGGATCTTACGGTGAGGGCGTCGCCATCTTCAGTGTGGGCTGTGACGACTTCCGGTGAGGGCATCGCCATCTTTAGTGTGGCTCGAGAGTTTCCGGTCACGGCGTCCTGCGGGGCAGAGAACGTTAAGGCATATTTGGCTTTTCCTCGTTCCCCCGTGCTGACCGTAATGGCACAGGCTCCGGGGAAAGCTCAAAGGGGGCATGTCCCACTCAAAGCGACTCACGGCAGGATAAGCGGGGCAAAAGTACCATAATCTGGCCAAAGCCCCGGCCCGCCGGCCCTTCCCTTGCTGCCGGCGCCAGCCGGACATGCCGCCAGGGAACGGGCGCCTGGCCAGACTCGCTGCAGCAGCGCAGTTCCACGGGGCTGCATCCGGCTCGCCGCGCGGCTTTCCCTGCAGTACCGCGCGCCGCCCGCAGGCGGCAGCAGCGATCCTCGAGAGCCCCCTGGGGAAAGGGAGAGCGGCCGGCAAAGCCACGACCCAGAGCTCTGCCTGCCGTCCTCGCACTGGCACGCGCCTTGGAGCTTCATTCGTCCTGCTTTCAAAGACCCCCCTCCTTCTGTATCCTGCATTTCTTACACTACAAGATCCTGGATATAATAAAGTAGAGACGGAGCTCTCTTTTGAAGTCAATGTATATGTCAGTTAGCATTTCAATAGATAGAAAAAAAGAGAGATGGTAACTTTTAAATTTTCAGGCATTTTTGGGCTTAGCCTCCCTTTTCGGGGAGGACTCCATATGACCCCTCTCATCCCCCACTCACCTGCTGGCCATCGGGATGCCCCTGATGACCTCATCACCCCTGGACTCCCCCACCCCTTTTTACTCACCCCCAAAGGCAGAAATAAAGAGAGGGAGGGTGGGTACAAGATGGGGAGTTCAAGGCAGAGGGAAAACAGGGGTCAAGAAGAGGAGAGGAGGAAAGGGGTGGAGAAAAGAGAGAAGAAAGGATATCTGGGGGTGCACAAAGTTGGGGGGCAAAGGGGGTTTTCTGACGCACCCAAGCTTGACAGCTCCTCCCCAAATCCTCTCCCTTCTGCTAAAGGATGTCCTGCATCCACCAGCACAGGACATACACAAATCCCTCTGGGGGTCTGGAACATGACACATACCCGCAGGGGTGGCTGTTAGGGTTGCAAACAAGATGATAGAGAGGCTTTTTTTTATTTCAGAAAGTCAACAAATGCCTCCAAAAGAAGGGCCTTGGGGGCAAGTGGCAGCTCACCGCACTATGCTGGACTCCCCTCATCCCCTTCCTCAGCTCCAGGAGGATTTGCGCCTCCTCTGAAGGTGACAGTTCCCTTCAACTGGTTTTCTTTCTAGCTTTTTTTCCCCAGCACCACACTGGTCAAAATGGAGAAGAGAAAAGCAAGAAAAAGCCCCCAAAAAATCCCAGCATGCCTTCCAACCCCTCACAAGGTGCAGCTCCTCACACTAAGGCACGGCTACCCCTCGGCTGCTCAACTCAGTTTGGGGTTACTCCCAGGGGAGCACCCCATCACTGCAGCCTGGGCAGCACAGCCTGAAGGCTCCCGGCTGGGCTCCAACACCAGCTCTGCAGAGCAAATACGGTGTCCGGGCCTCATGGGAGCCTCGGAGGTTTTTCCAATGCTGCTCCCATCGTAGTGTGAGCTGAGGTTCCAGCGACCCCCTCGTGCTCTGCCTAAGCCACAGGCAAGACTGCAGGAAAAGAGGAATGGGAATGAGAGAGAAGAAAGACAACTTTGGGCTATCGGTCCACAGGGAGTAATTGTGCCCTTTTTAGCCCTGCTGACAAAGAGCTCAGAGGCACCACGCTGGTGTCCTGGGGCAGAGAACTTCACAGACCTGTGTTATCCTCTTGCATCCTGGCTCTCGGGACTCCACCCACCACTCAGCTCATCCCAGTGCTGCTCTGCCTGCTCCAGGATTCTGTCCCCCAGAGAGGCCACTGGTCCCACACACAGGCCCCCCAGCCAGCCCCACCCCCTTGCTTGCTGCCAGCAGCCAGACCTCCCCACGTCCCCAAATGCAGAGCCCCTTCCCTAGCACGGCCCGCTGCCCTCAGCTCCCCAAAAAGAGAGGCAGGAGAGCCCCCGTCTCTGTTCATTTTCCCAGCAGGTTTTCCCTCTGTATACAGCAAGATGTAAAGACAAGACCAAGAGCTTTTACGCAAAATAAGTAGAGAAGTCTGCTTAAGAGTCCAGCAATTAGTGCCCCAGTGGTTGAAGCCAAGAGGATAAATCCACTGGGATTTATCCACTGGAAACAGGAGTGGCTGACAGGATGATTTATGGCACACTCAGAGCTGCAAAGCTGGAGCCTTCTTTCTGGGCCATCACAGAAGTTCTGCCTCCCTCAAAGTCACAACACAGAGCAGACCCCCCCCCCTCCCATTGCTTCTGCAGCAGCACTGCTCCTACCAGCCTGCCCAAGGGCAGGAGGGTACACTTGCCCAGGGAGCAGGGATCAGGAGGCTCGGGGCTCCCTGTCCTACTCAGGGCAGGGGCTGGCCAGTGCCACAAAGCAAAAGCAGGAGTCAGGAAGGCTTAAATGCAATCAGCACTTGTAAATAAGAGTAAGCCACCAGGGAAATCACTTTTGAAATGCAAGAAGCCCCTGAACAAGTTAGCTTCATTCCTTACAAGCTCCTCAAGTTGTCCACTGGAAGGTTTTAAATTTAACAGAAACATTTACCGTATTGTAAGGCCTTCAGTCCCCTCCTGATAAGCAAACCTAGTGAATTCTCTTGCCGAAGGGTGCTCAAAAGGAATAGGGTGTGTTTGTTGGGTTTCTGACCCTAATCTCTTTGCTGGGGCTGCTCTCTGCCTGGCACAGACCTCTTTGCTGCAACACAGCGATGTTTTAATTACTATTCTAACAGTAAAGCTCTACTCTTTTTTTTTTTTTTTTTTTTTTTATGGTCATAGTTATCTGTAAGAATTTTCTATTAAAAAAAGATTAAAACAATACCTTTTGCCTCTGAGGGGAGGCAGCAGTAGCAAGTGTCCAGCACGTTCCCTTCTTTCTTACCTGCCCAGAGAACTCCAGGCACCTGCCTGGGTGGTGCTGAGGATGGCACCTGCAAAATTTTCATTCCGTTAGTTCACTGAGGTGACCTGAGCACTAATTATACCTGATGGTGCCCACCTGCTGAATGGTTCAGCAGCAGCAGCAGCAGCAGCTCCAAGTTGGCCACCCCTGGAGCGCTGGCCGGGTGCCCCGGCAGGGCCAAGGGTGGAGGGCACGGAACAGCTGCACACACCTGGCCTGCCTTTCTCCAGCAACACTCACACCAACTGCACACTTCAGCCAGGGCACCTGAGCACAGACAGCCTTCACCCTGTTCCTCAGGGGCAGCAGCCCCTGGGCAGCAACTCTCGGGGAACTTCTCATCCTTTCCCTTCACTCCTTTGATCCCTGGTCAGGATAGACACATGAGAGAAACAACTTCTTGGATTCGATACCATAGAAAACAACTCCCTATTGTTCATAAAATCAGTGTAATTACTATGATTAGTGGATGGAATAAAGTGTTCAAAAACTTCCTATCAGGTGGTGAGAATGCTGTAAATATGTCCCCCCAGGGGTGAGCAGTGAGTTGTTCTACCTGATGCCCAAAGGTCACCAATGGACCTCCTCTATTTACTGTTTGCATTTGGTGATCAAGTCTTATCCAGCCACCCTCCAGGGGGGCAGGTAAACTTGCCCTGCCTGCCCTGCCCAGGGAAAGGGAACTGACCCCAGTGTTCCTCAGCACAAGGCAGCCCTTGGAAATATCCACTGCCATTCCACAGTCAGGCACAGCAACAAGCACTCCACAAGGCTGCTGGGGCGGAATGGGGGAAAACCCGGACTGGATTTTGCCCGGAGTACGGAATGGATTAAAAAAAAAAAAAAAAAGAAAAAAAGGAAAAAAAAGGGAAAAAAGGAAAAAAAAAAGAGGAAAAAAGGGGAAAAGAAGGGAAAGAAAGGGAAAGAAAGGGAAAAAAGGGGAAAAGGGAAAAAAGGGAAAAAGGAGGGGAAAAAAGGAGGGAAAAAAGGAGGGAAAAAAGGAAAAAAATTAATCAGTAAATTTGCTAATTAGGTAAAAAATTATTTGTTTAATTAGTAAATTGCTTAAAAAATTATTAGGTAATAACACAACTAGCCAAAAAGAAAGACCTGACCCTCCGCCTCTCAAGTGCAGTTGGTGTGCCACTCTCGGCACTGCGTGGACAGCAAGAGTTTTCCGTGTGGGCCCCTTTGGTCTGTGAGAAATCTTCATCCTTATGGAATTTTTGCCATCAGACGGCCCATTTCAGCATCATGGGGACAAAGACAAGGCTTGGAGGGAATTGCAAGTTCCCTTCTGCATAGAGCATTTTGGATACATCCCCAAATTAAATGAAGTTTATTGGTTTTGTGTTGTCAGTGAGGAACTGGGCAAGGGGCTGAATATCTTTCTGTCCTTAGAAGAAGAACCCAATCCCATCCCTGTTCATCCCAGTCCCTCCCCAGTTCCCATCCCAATGCCTCCCAAGTGCCCTCCATCCCATCGCAATCCCTCCCCAGTGCCACCAGTGCCTCCAGTCCCCTCCCACTTCCCTCCCAGTTCCCCCTGTACCCCCAGTCCCCTGCTATTCTTCTTCCAGTGCCACTCCCAGTGCCTCCCCAGTTCCCATACTGGTCACACTGGAGTCGGTCCCGTTGCTAATTTGACCCTTTATTAACAACTGGACAACAGGGTGAAAGGTCACTTGTTGTTTTGGGAGGGGGGGTGTCTTAGGGGGGGCCCAGCATGCACTGGGAGGTCTCAGAGGGATCCCAGGGCACATTGGGGTGGGTCTCAAGGGGCTTCCAGGGATCACTGAAGGGGTGTCAGGGGGGTCCCAGGGGTAAGTGGGGAGGGGGGATCCCAGGGGGGTCCCAGGGGTCATTAGAGTGGTCTCAGGGGGGTCCCAGGGCACATTCGGGGGGGTCTCTGGGGGGGGGGTATTGGAGGCTTCCTGGGAAGGTTTCAAGCGGGAACGGGGGAGGGAGGGGATCCCAGGGGATATCGGGGGTGCCCTCAGGGTTGAGGGGGGGTCGGGGGGAGGGCAGCCCCTCCCCCCACGCTGCCCCTGCTGAGGGTCCGGCTCCGACCCCTCTCGGCACCACCCTCACCCCGGGGGGCGCAGCAGGAGCTGGTTCTGGAGCAGTATTAGCGCAGGACTCCTGCAAGGCAACAACAGCCCTTTCTCCCAGGAAAGAAAGTGCTTAGCCTCGGGGTTAAGGTGTAGTTGGTGGCAAGGCCTGAGCACCCCAAGGGCAGCAGGAGCTCTCTGCGATGGCACCTCTCATCTGGGGGAAATCTTTGTTCTTATTCAGTTTTGGAGTCAGACTGGTAATTTCAGTGCAGGACTGGTGCAAGGAGAAAAAGAGCCCTTTCTCGCAGGAAAGAAAGTGCTTGCCCTCGGCCTCTCAGGTGCAGTTAGTGGGCCAGCCTGGGCACCCCACGGGAAGCAGGAGCTTTCTTTGATGGCACCTCTTGTCTGGGAGGAATCTTCGTTCTTACTCAATTTTGGAGTCCGAGTAGCAATATCAGTGCAAGATTCCTGCAAGCGAAATTTCAGGAAAGAGCGACCTGACCCTCGGGGTCTCAAGTGCACTTGGTAGGGCAGCCTGGGCACTTCGTGGGCAGCAGGAGCTTCCTGTGTTCAAAAACTTCCTATTAGATGGTGAAAATCCTGTAAATATGTCCCCCCAGAGGTGAGCAGTGAGTTGTTCTACCTGATGCCCAAAGGTCACCAATGGATCCCCTCTATTTACTGTTTGCATTTGGTGATCAATTCTTATCCAGCCACCCTCCAGGGGGGCAGGTAAACATGCCCTGCCTGCCCTGCCCAGGGAAAAGGAACTGACCCCAGTGTTCCTCAGCACAAGGCAGCCCTTGGAAATATCCACTGCCATTCCACAGTCAGGGAAAGCAACAAGCACTCCACAAGACTGCTGTGGCAGAGGACCAATTTGAAACTCAGCTTTCCTCTGTACCACTTCACCTTGTTTGCCACCTCATCCTATCGTCAAAACTTGCTGTCCTTGCACCTTTTAGGGTGACCATCAGTTGAAGAGGCCTCTGCTCCAGCACCCACAAGGGCCTGAGCCGTTTGACAAGATCCATTTTTCCAAGGAATTCAAAGTTCCACCTGAGGGCCACAGGCTTTTCTCACCCACCCTTGTGCTGGAGCTTGGCCTTCATCTCACTCTGCCTTCACTTCTTTCAATGGCTGCACTATTTCCTGCCCTGCCTTGGCTGGAGCTCGGCATCCTGATCCCATCCCTGCCGGCCCCTGGAACCGCTGACTCAGCAATGGGGGGCCCTCCATTGCCAAGTGCATGGTCCCGTCGGGGCTCATGGGGGGAGCAGGAGGTCGAAGGGCTCCAGCTCTCCTGGGACAACCTTCCACCACTACAACCAACAAAGGAGCCTCTCCAGCCCTGACTCCGAAGGCATCCTGAACAAACCAGGCCACCTCCACGGGACAAACTGCTCCCTGTTTACCCAGTCCAATCTGATCCCAGAGGCTCCCAGGTCATACAGCCCAACTGCCCAGGAGATCACAGACTCTCTGGCCTTTGCTTTAAACCTCTCCAGAACACCAGCAAGTTCAGGCTGAGTAAAATCCTCCACCACATCAGGCCTGACGGGAAACCCATCGGGGTCACCTTCCACTTTCCCTCCTGTTATTTGCTGTGCTTCAGCAAACACTTCACCCTCTGAACCACGCTCTAAAGCAGCTAAATCACAAGCATCTCCATCCCAGTTTATGGGATCCCAACCTATCCCTGCCTCTGCAGTCACAGCATGCACTGTTTACTTGACCACTTTGCTTCTCATATTTATATTGGGCTACCTGGAGAGTCACTTCTGCTACTGTTTGACAACTGTCTAACCTGGCCCTTCATAGGCCACAACTGTTTTCCACTGGCCCACGACACAGGAACAACTGCATCTGCCACTTCAGTTGGGACGGTGCTGCTGACAGGAGTTACTTCCTGCACAAAAAGAGCTGCTGCTCTCACACATTTAGTTTCAGCAACTACAATTTTGATCTCCCCATTTTCCAATTTCATTTCTGCCTCCACTTGTCCAACCAATCTCTTCCGAGCAAAGGTTTAGGGGAGCTTGCAAATAAACAAACTGAGGAATTACCCAGTGTTTTCCCAGTTTAACCCCTGTCACACCAATCACCTTCACCTTCACAGTGCCATCCCTGAATTCTCCCTCTGGTGTGTTAAGGGCTGAGGAAGCTAGACCTGTGTCTGACCAGGACACGTGCAAACCAAACGGTGGGGACTGGGACCCACACCTTGCACTCCTGCATCTCTCACAATTCCAGTCAAGAGAAAACAGCCAACAGTACCATCACCACTCCTTCCTTAATTCCAATCCCACACGCCTTTTGCAGTTGGAGCACCACTTTTATAACCCAGTTATAAAATGAATTAAGCGATTGTTAAATGCATAATAATAACTAATCCAGGTGGAGAAAATTGCTTTGTTATTATGTGTTAAAAAAAATTATTTAAAGAAAAAATAATTCGGTAATTAATGAAAAATTTAAAAAATTAATTAGTTTAAAAGAATTAATTACTTAAAAATAAATTTAAGTAATCAAAAAATTGGTTAATCAGTTAAATAGTAAAAAATTAATTAGATAATTAGTTTCAAATTCGGTCAGTTTACTAGTTGTTTAAAAAATTAACTGCTTAATTGGTTACTTAGGTTAAAAATAATTATTTCGTTTAAAAAAGGGTTAATTACTATATTGGTTTAAAATAATAATTGGTTCATTAGGAAATAGCTAAAAAAACAAGTAGTTAATTTGCCAATTAGGTAAAAAGATAATTGTTAGATTAGTAAATTGCTTTAAAAAATAATTAGGTTATAACACAACTAGCTAAAAAGCAAGGCCTGAGCCTCCCAAAGGGAACTGGTGCGCCTCTCTCGGCACTACACAAACAGCAAGAGCTTGCGGTGCGAGCACCTTTGTTCCAGGAGGTGTCTCCGTCCGTGTGGCATTTTGGCCGTCGGCCACTATTACATCATCACTCCGCGCCGAATAGTGGGCGGGAGTCATGGTGCAGCTCGGTGAGTCCCGTGCCCGTGAGCGGCCCTGCGCGGCCCGTGACAGGTAGTCCTGTGCGGCCCGTGACCACCTTGTTTTCTGCACAGGGAGCCGCCTCCTGAAAGGCTATCGCGGCGGGCACGTCGTGATCCGTTTCGCCCTCGGAGGCTGCGCCAACCGTCCTTTTTTCCGCATCGTGGCAGCGCACAGCAAGCGCGCCCGCGACGGGAAGTACCTGGAGCAGCTCGGCTGCCTCGACCCACTGCCCAACGTCCACGGCGAGAGGGTGGCGGGGCTCAACCTGGAGAGGCTGCGCTACTGGCTGGGCTGCGGCGCGCAGCTCTCCCGGCCCGCCGAGAAGCTCCTGGGTAGGCCTGGGGCGGGCGTCTGGCGGCAGAGGGCGGACGGGGGGTGGGGGGGGGGCCGGGAGCGGCCGCGTCTTACAGCCTCTGTTGGCAGGTCTGGCGGGGTTCCTGCCGCTCCACCCCATGACGGTGACCGGCGCCGAGAGGCTGCGCCAGAGACGACAGCGAGAACAGCAGGTGGGCACTGCCCCTGCCGACAGGACCGGCGCCGGGCCCTGAGAGACATGCCGGCCGAGAGGCCCGGCCCTGGCCTGAGGAAGCATCCTGCCCTGTTAGTGTATCTGACCACATTAAAGCGTCATCTGCACACTCTACACTGTGCATCTGCTGCTTTCTAGAGACTCCACTCTGAATCAAAGTTTATTGTGGCCAAATTTGGTGCACAGAGATAAAAGAGGTTTTGCTACTCTAATGCACGTAGAGAACCGTTCCATGAGACACATACAGCTTTTTCTAAAAGCATGCCATTGGCTCTAGCATCTCTCTCTCTGCAGCAATGGCATGGCTACTGCCAGTTTCCATTTGCCTGCTCCACTTGTCAAATGTTTTGACTTCTGGCTCTGATTTACTGTAACAGGACAGTCCAGGGGTTCAGGAGATGCCTGGCACAGCAAAATGCAAATGGAAGTGCAGCTGTATTTCTCTTTACTTTCTCCAGAGAGATTCTGGGCCTCTCTGGAGAGAAAAAGGGAAAGATTTCAGTCTCATTTTAAGAGAGATGGGGCATGCCTGAAGTTGAGCTATGAGTCTTACTCTTACATCACATATTTGACTCTCTTCCAAGAGGCAAAACCCCTGCCAAAGTCTCTCTCCTACCTTAGATGCACCTTCTGCTGCTTTGGGGTTTATTTTGGCGCAACTCTAGCCTGTCCCAGCACTGCTGCCCTACAGCTTTTGCTGTTGTCTGGGGTGTTGCAGCCTGAAATTTGTCAACCTAAATGTAGGTCCACTTTTATCAGCACCTTCCCCTCCACTGACCCTGCTACAAAAGCAGCAGTCTGGGGCAAAGGAATAGCCAATGGAAAGGTGCTGCAGCCATTTCTCTAGTGAACATCACCAAAAACCTTCCCTGCAGGAAAGCGTGGCTAAATGAATCATTATGTCTTTACAACCCCAGGTACGGAAAATGTTTATTTAGATAAATTAAACAGATGCTGGAGATCTCCCTTGGCATTTCAGTCCCAGTACTCATAGAATTCTCAGTATGTTTATTGGACTTAATGCAATTCATTGGGTGTTATTACGGTAATGGCATCTAAAAGTTTCTCCTCTCTCCTAAGACTGTTTCCCTGTCTGAGGAAGGGAAAACAAATATTAAGAAAGCTACCTTTTACACAAATTCTTTTTTTAATAAAATAAAGTGTATCTCCCATAGAGTACAAGATGACTAACTATTCATTTCTAGAAAATAAATTGACTAGAAAACTCTTTTGAATAGTTCCCAATATAGCTTTTCTTTATATATATTCAATCATACAATTTTATTCTATTTGATTCTTGAGAAGACTCATTTTTTCCATTCAAAGATACAGCAGAAGTTCTGAAATCATTAGGTTGTCTTTTTTTGAGAGACACAGCAGAACTGCAGACACATGCTGAAATGCTTACAGCTAGCTTCATTACAGTCATGAGACAACTGATAAGGTGTTTTCCCTGTCAGTCTCCCCATTTTCCCTTCTTCTGTACATCTGTTACAAATAACTTTATGAGCATACACAAATAATTGCTGTAAAGCAGTCTTTAATGATACGGACGTATTCAGAGTTAACCTTTAGGCATCACTGAAAAACAGCACAGTGTAAAATCATTTTCCTGTCTAAACTTGTGCATCTCTTTTTCTAATCAGAAATTTTCAGATTTAGACAGAATATTTGAAGTGTTTGGATTCCAAAAGCTAGATACCACGTTGTAGCTCGCAGTTCAGCAGGGATTG
This sequence comes from Pyrocephalus nanus, assembly GCA_038380795.1. Taxonomy (NCBI): domain Eukaryota; kingdom Metazoa; phylum Chordata; class Aves; order Passeriformes; family Tyrannidae; genus Pyrocephalus; species Pyrocephalus nanus. The sequence continues at coordinate 7,939,981 of CM076282.1, read as the reverse complement.
TATACAGTAATTTCTGTAAAATACAAAATGTATGACAAAGAGAATAAGCAAGTAATAACTTTTTAAAGTTATTTCTATGGATTTGGTGCAACTCTACTTGATGGTGACAGGCCCCGTTTTTTTTTTCCAGACACCACTAGTATATTGCTCAAAGCCCCTAATTACACAGAATGATGTTGACTTAAAAGTACTATGTATGTAACACTACTTTATTATATATGTGAAATAAAGTTCATATCCCATAAAATAGAAAATGTAATATATATTTTATCGGATAATGCATACAGGCATAGCAATAGTTTTATAACTATAAACATCATAATATTTACAGATGGTAATGGAGACAAACATTATTATCAGATACATTGATTTCATCAATTCTGTGAACATTTTGAAGATTTTCACTTGTAACAAAGTGATCTGCTGCTCCAGCTACCTAGAAAAGGAAAGTGCTCACAATTCATTTAGTGCAATAAAGGCTACAAAACTTAAGAGGAAAAAAAAACATTTTAAGACCTGATACCACATTAGCTAGTGGGACCAAAAAAAGAAATAAAATAATTTTTGAGTTTGAATGTTTGAGAAGGGAGAGAAATTAAGATGACAAGGCAGACCAACAAGAAAAGAAAAATTTTCCAAAGTCAAGTCTTTACATTGTCAGAAATCAGAAGCACTAACAATTTCTCATGCTATTTTATTCCAGCTTTGTCATGAACATTTTTGGAGACAGCTGTCCCATAATCAAGGAAATGGCACATCAGAGATATTCCTGCAGATATGACAGTACGTAAGCCCAAACGAAATTAAAGATGAAAATACTCATCAATATGACAATCCTTTACCTCTGAGTGCCTGACTTCATAATCTTAATAGTATTCCTCCATTTAAGTCAATGCTGAGTAACATGAAACTTGCTTCTAAAATAAATTTTTTAAAAAGGAGGAACAGATGATAAAAAAGGAGGGGTTCTTACAAGTTGTGTATTATGCTTTCAGCACAGAAGTATAGTAAGCCACAACAGCTAAGGATTACACTAATTATTTCATCTTGGCATCGTAGATCAAGCATCAGAATAAACTTAGGTGTACAATTAAGTAGAACTCATTTAAAAGGAGTGACCCTCCCGTCACAATCCTTATTCAAGACCTAAAGACCAGATAAGCAAAAATAACCTTTACAGGGATGCCATGCACATGTAAACATCAAAGTGTCCATCAGCCTTGGTAAACACTGGCTGCCTACCCAAATACGGAAGCAGACTGATAGGGATTTTAGAAATAGTTTTAATTTTATTTCTGACTTAAAATTAACTCCTGGCCTTAACTAGAACTTTTACAAGTTCTCACATATTTACCACCTTCTAAAATCAGAATAATTAAGAAATCTCGCAGATAATGAAACCCAAAGCCCTTTTACTAGTTTTACTGAGATATGGAAGATGCAGTTCTAGCTGACAAGCACTTACTCACTGGTCCCCATGCAGATTTTAAAATGTCACAAGGTAAAACTATATAAACAAAGATGATGTGATGAAGGCTTTCATACAAATTATTTTTCTTAAATACGCAACTCAGCTCGGAGAGTAAGCTTCTACCCAAGAGAGGTTGATGGAAAAAGACCCTTCTTCCCACAGTTGGCTTATGGACAATTGTCCATCCTCCTGCTAGGTCATCACAAACCCCTGTAGCCTTAATTAAAAGTCTAATGTGGAAGGAAATCTGCACATATTGGCAAACATTACCAAGGACTACAGCCAGGACCTAACAAGCAGGGTTTGGGAGCCAGGCCACACCACTTTCAGCCCACAGTGGTTTCTCGTAGCACTTGGTGGGAGCTCTGTGCAACCAGAAGTCCAACCACGGCACTTCACAGGGTACTTACACCACCCAAGCAGGACCAGTTGCTCTCAGCCATTCCAAAGTTTTGGAAAGCACCCTCCAGAGCCCAGCCTACCACAGGCAGAGGCTGTAGGTTGGACCTACAGCTCCCAAAAGCCTCACAAGAATCACCACTGCCCTTGGCGATGGAGGATCGGGCTCTGCCTGGCCATGAGATGGCATCTTCTGCCCACCAGACTGGCAGATCACTGTTCCCACAGTGGCAGTACACACAGCGCTGTGTGCAGCCCAGCCCAGCAGCTGCCACTCGAGAGACTGAGGTTGCCCTGCCCGGGTACCAGACTTCTAGGCCTCCTGCCTCATGCTTGGACAATACCACTGGTTCCCCTGGGAATGACAGCACCACGAGGCAGCTCGAGGGAATGGTCCCACCACTTCCTGCTGCTGGGGCTTCGGGGCGCAGACAGGCCTTTGACATCTCAGGGGAAGGACCAGCAGTGCAGGCGCTGCTGACTCACCCCTCACCTTCCCACAGGCAGGGGAAAGCTCAGCAAAGCCAGTGCAGACCTTTCTCACAATTTGCCACGTCCACTGCTGCCATCCCAGGGGTGCACAAACCTGTTATGCCACAATAGGAAGGCTGACAGTGATGCAGTGAGGCAGCAGAGGCTGTGGCAGCTTCTCCCATTTATTCATTCTGCACGTGCGGCAAGAGTGGACGCTGCTCCTCGGCAGGTGGCAGCTCCTCGGTGGGCAGCAGCTCATAGGTGACGCAGAGGGAAGAGAAGAGACAGCCCAGGAAGGACACCAGGCTGGCGAAGTACATGGCACTGCTGGCACTGCCCACAGCCGCTGTCAGTGGCCCCATGGCCAGAGCCACGAGGATCTGTGCCAGGAAGTACTGGCAGCTCAGCAAGGAGATGTCAATGCCCATCCCGCGCCGCATGCCCTCTGCCTGCAAGCCTACAAACTGCGAGGGACACAGACACAGTATAAGGGGCTGTCACAGAAATTTCTCTCCCCTCCCTGGCCCAGGGCTCACCTCACGGCTCTGGTAGTAGTCACAGAGCAGGGAGTAGGGCAACGTGCAGAGCGTAGCGAATAGAATGCCGTAGGTAGCGCACAGTGACAGCACCACACAGACATTTCTGGAGAGGGTGGCCAGGCCCGTGCCCAGCCCAAAGGCCAAATATGCCACAAAGTACAGTGTCCGTGTGCTGAACCGCTCCTCCAGCTTCTCCAGCATGGCTGCAAGAAAATGGAATGCCATTCTGGTTGAACTGCTTCCCTCCCCAGTGCCAGCCAGTCAGTGCATCTGAGGCCTTGTAGTCCAGCAGTCAGGCAGCCACATCTCAGTGGCAACCATTATGCCTCTGAGTAATCGGTGGCTTGCATGTGAGCACCAAGGGCCCCTTCCAAATCCTGTTGCTCTGATGCAGCCTTGCTGCCCTATGTCCATGGAGGGCATGGCAGAGCTGAAGCCTAGCAGTGCCGATGTCCCAGAGGGGTACATAAGAATTGGTGGGGGTGGGGAGGCAGACGTACGGCACACATGACAAAGTGCTGTGGTGATACATGACACCTGAGCGCTCTGCTGGGGAAACACAGGCACTGAGTGCCTATGGCGGCTGCATGTACTTCTGGATTCAATGTACACTGAAAATGCTGCTTGTGAAAGGAACTACATACTAAGAAAGATGTGTTTTTATTGGATTGCTGACCTCATCTACTGTCAATGCAGGCCAAGCTAACTAACATAATATAGTTATGTTAGTTATAACATAATACAGTTAACCATTAAAAACCATTCTTTTTCATAGTCCTGGTTGGCTATGTGCAACATAAACACCGAGCTACCTGTTGCAGAAACACAACTTTTAAGGAAACTGTATATCATTTCTCACAGCAGCAGTTAAGATGGCTGTACCAAGTACCTGAATAGAAAGCAGCACTGAATGCATAGATGCACATTCCCCAGCAGCCCATGGTGACCCCAGCGTTGTACTTCTGATACTCATCTGAGTTGTGAGGTGCTTTTGGATTTCCTTGAAACACTACTTCTCCCATGAAGTCAGTATAGAAGAGTAACATTCCCTCAAACGAAAGCCATCCTGAAAGAAGTGAGAAATAACCTATCAGGATTTCAGAGTATCCTTTCCCCTTGTAAGCCTGTATGGATGTTATCAGCTATGTTACAAAACACACCCAGTAATACACACAGCCACATTTATCTGAGATCACTGTTCCCCAGTGCATTATGCTGCAATGTTTGTTAAAGGCATTCAGGATTTTAAAGACCAAGATTTACCATTTGAATTCCAAAGTGAAATGCTAGAGGCTGAATAAAGGCCACAACGTACTGGTTTAGCAAGACAGAAAAATAGATGATGGCAGCCTGTGCTGCCTTCAGGACAGGACACAACTTCAGCTGACAAGACACAACGCTCAGTTTAACAGAGTGGTTTATCCCATAGTAATTTCAAGTTGCTGTTATTCTCCCATATAGAACTGGAAGGAGGGCCTCTTATGTCATGGTTGCAGCCTCCAGAGTGCCTCTGACAGAGTCAAAAAGTCTACTTAAAAATTGGCATCAAGGCCACGAATGCAGACAATCTCTTAATTCCTTTCATAGCCACTGAGTATTAACTACTTGGCACCTTCTGTCCAATTTTGTGTACACTGGATTGATTGCAAGCCCTTCCTAATCATCAGTCACACACTGGTTAAGAGTAAAGGTAACATTACTGGCTATAGGCACTTCTGCAGTGCCACCCCCTTGTGGCCTGTTCTGGGACTCAGAAACATGTGCTGCCAAAGGGAGGGAAGCAAACGCTAGTCTCAGGTGTAAGCAGGGAAATGCAACTAATCTTGGCTATCTGTTTGGAGTAAACGTTCTACTTAACAGATGCACTGATTTAGGGGACTGTTATTCCCTTTCTAGGAACACAGGCTTTACTGTTCTGTAGGGGTGTTTTGGTATTTTTCTTCCTTTCTCCTTTCTTGGTGTTCTAAGAAACTAAGGGGATCAGAAGTTAACAGCATTGGTAACTGCATATGGAACAAACTGTATATGGAACTGTATAGGGAACAAATCAAGTCCTCCCTAGTTAGCAGCCATTGCAGCAACAGGCAAAATATTGAACAAGATTCACCCGAGGTAGTGCAGAGCTACTTCCCTGTGAAGTAGAAGAGGGCACTTTCTGAATACCTAAGAAGTGGTTGATGCAGAGGTTGCGAAGAGTCCTGGGCATCTGGCAGATGGTCGAACAAAGCAGTTTCACAGAGAGTGGTTGCTCAGAGGTCTCGTCTGATTCATTCAGCTCGCTTTCATACTTAACACCATTCAGCAAGATATTAGCAACCTGCACCATAAGAACTCCCAGGTCAACAAGCGCAGTAAGAAAAACCCAAACATCCCTTAAGCAAATGTATGCAGTATTGCACACCTATCTGATCATCTGAAAGATAAACTCTGCTGCTGGAGTATGATGACTCAGAGATTAAGTGTATTGGGCTAAACTGTAAGTTCAGCCTCGGAACAAGTGTTCAATGGCAGCGCTGCCCTGCAGCTTTCACAATACTTGAAACAGTACTCTTCACTTCACTAGGATACTTGGCAACTACATCCAGATTGTAGTATAAGGAATGGATAAATTCTACTGCATTTTATAGGAGCTGTACCCACATTTAGGTGAATTTGGATCCTGAAGTTATAGAGACACTGAGGAAGAAGAAGCTGGTTTTAATTGAAACACATTCTCATTGCTTGCTAACCTTGATGCTCAACCTCTACATGCACAGTAAGTAAAATCCTGGCCCTAACAAAGTCTGATCTCACAGATCAGGTCAAAGTACAGCAAAAGCAACAACAAACAAACCAAAGAAGAAAACAGCATCGCCCCCCAAAAACCCCAAGCAAATCCCAAAACCAATCCAAAAAATAACAGAGGACAGTTTACCTCACCCCAGATCCTAAAAAATGATACATCATACAAAGGTCTCAGATATTCCAAGTTATCGCCAACAAGTGGAAGGAGAGGTCAAGTCTTATCCCTCAGTAAGGGAAACTTCACCCTTCACCTCCCTGATGGAACCCGATAACGACTGCCATAAGGAGAAGCTCATGGGGAGAATCCTGGCCCTGGCCCTATCTTGCAGGTCTTTCTGTGGAAAGGGAAGATATAGGCTCAATACAAATGTGTCCTTTTCTGCTCTCACGTGGTAGCTCCCTTGGTGGTAAAGCAGGGATCAAAAATCCCAACCTAACTCTCACACATGACCTGATAAGAGTGGGACATTCCCATTTCTGCCATCTTAACAAAGGCAGCTGACAGACTGCCAGTCATAACTCACATTCTACTCACTATTTTACTGATAGAGTCATAGCAGGTGTGCTGTTTCCATAATGACTTATATGAACAAGCTGTTATGAGCAGTCTTCAATGAATAATTTGTGAACCACATGCTTAAAACTATATGAAGAGATTAATTATGCTCATGTTTACATGGTCGTATCACTGATTTCCTGCTCTTACCTGTTGGCTGAAGGTTACATTTCTTCTTCTGTTACTCTCTGGGCAGTGTCCTGTTACGGTATCTGGAATGGTCAAGGTCTGAGGTCTTTTCAAGATCCCCGACGACGGTGGCTTTATTGCATCCAGTGAGCCCACTCTTAGTGAGTCGCCGTCAGGTGTTATGCTGCTCTCCCCTTGCTCCAGAACTCCATATTCTCCTTGGTAACAGCCATCAGGCACCTGAGGAAAGCTAACACTGACAGGCTGCCTGGCCAAACTAGCTGGATGTGCTACATAACTATTGTGCCCGCCTGTAAAACAGTCTATAAGCACACTGTCAATGTTTGAAGTCCCAAATGATGATGCAAACTCATTTATTCCCGTCAAAGAATTGTCTCTGCTCACAAAACTCCCGTATTTTGGCGTGAGTGGGCTGATGGGGGAAACGGGACTTGAAAAACTTGCATGTAAGTGAGCTGAGTTATGAGAAGCAAAGTTTTCATTTACACCCTCCTCAAAGAAGAAAGGTGGAGAAGGAGGGAGAGGAAGACTTGGACTCTTCATCACCTTTTTCTTCCGGCTAAAGGACCTTAAGGGTCTTTCTGGAATGCTAATTAGAGTCAGCACAGTAGCAATAGTCAGTATAACTGAGGTGAAGAGATAGATGACGCGAAGTTGCCCTCCTACAGCTTTTCCAAAACTGGTTTTATCCCAGTGTATTCCTCCAACAACATAACCAAAGCCACCTCCAAGACCTGGTGGAAAAACAGAGCCAAGATTATCTTCCCTATGCAATCCCACAAGTCAATAGCAGCGTGGCATCATCTGTCTAATGATTCATGAGTAGAATCCAACATGTTATTTCTGTTTTACCATTCAATCTCTTTTCTCTTCAAATGCAGTAGTAAACACAGTTACCTGTGCCACAGGGACAGTCTGGAGTACCAACACAGTACAAAAAGAGAGAGAAAGTGCTGTGAAAGTGATGATACAAATAACTAAAAACAATACTTCTTTCTTTGCCAAGAACAAAACACCTTACCTTCAGCTATTTCAGTCCGTAAACAGAAGTGTCCACCAGCCTTATGACAAGGCTCTGCAATCATTCAGCTAAGACTGTTTTCCTGAAAGTGAAAATCCATTTTCCTCACTCAGTTAGAGGAACGCAGATCTAACTGCATCCAAGACAGACTGAATCACTTCAGAAGCGAAGCAAGCTCATTAGTCAGCAATGTGTTGACAGCATACAAAACTGCCACTGCATCACTACTGATGAACATGGGAGTTGTGAGAGCACCAGGTACGTCTCTCACTCCATTCACATGGTGAGAGCCTTAAAACACTATCCTTTCTTACTTATGAACACATTCAAGAGTGTGAAATAGTTTCCTAGAACAGGGCAGTACAACAACTGAAGATGACAGCAGTGAGGGATCACAGCACCCAGTATATACTTTCCCCTCCAACAGAGCAATTAAAGGACACATATTCCACGCCTGTAGGAAGCTAAACCTCCTCCCTCAATGGATAATTTTGTTGTCATTGGAGTTATAAATTATGTGAGGGACCTTCAGATGAACAAACCAGTCTTGTTTGACTTGTTTGACTCAGGAAAAGACCAGTGATTTAGACTCTGCTTTCTCACAGCAGGGTTTGTTTACTTAGGGTTAACATCACCCAGGCAGTACCAAGGAAGCATACCTGCTAACAAAGCGTGGATGTTGAGGCCCCTGTCTTGATCCACTGGGCTGCACACATCCATCATGTAGGCATGACTGGGATTGTCTGCTGAATCTGCACTGAAGTCCATGAGGACAACACCACAGACTGTAAGAATGATCCCCCATTTGTGGTTATTCTCAGTGTCAGATAACGCACTCCCTATATCTTTGCCATTCAGCATAAGTGAGAGGCCAAGCAATGCTCCTGGGAATAAAACCAAATCAAAATCAGTCACTGTTTGTATGCAAAAGAAGCCTGCAGAGCTCCAGGCTTCAAAGGCATTATATTACCTGCACAGTTTTGTGGCAAGCACTAATTGCTCTTGTTCAGATCAACACAGCCTGGGAAATGAGCACGGCTTATAGGATACACACTGTTTGAGCTTAACAAACGTCTCGAGCTTGTTTTGGCCAAAAAAACCCACATTCTTGAGCCTCAGAAACATCATCCCTTCAGACTCTGTGAAGCTTTTATGTATAGATCTCCAGCTGTGAAAGCATAACCTCAGTGTCACTTACCACCTTCTTCAGACCCACAATGACCCACACTTCAGGGGCTAGTGCCACAGTGGATGTAACAGAAGAGAGATGCATAATGTTTACAACTGTTATGCCCATAGTTTCTAAAAGACACACCTACTGCTAAGACCAGAATGAAAGGTCTTCTTCTCCCATATCTAGATGTACATCTGTCACTCCAGGCTCCCAGCAAAGGCTGTAGCAAAAATCCTAGAAAAAAGGAATCACCAATAAATAGGATTTTCCTAAAAGCCTGTTTCAGAGAGGCCTTAAAAGACAGTTAAAGGCAGGACACCATAGCACAGTGATATCCTTGGTCAGCACCAGTCATCTAGGGTCACATACAGCATCTTGCCTGGCATTTCCCAGGAAAGGGACTGAATAACATAATTTGCTGCTGCTCACTGACATGGCAGTTCACTCTGCATCAATAGTAATGAGTTTGACACTTGGTGAAGAGTCAGAGTACAACAGTTATACATTCTCAAGCACTCTGTTCCTCACAAGCTATTTCATTTATCCCAAATCAGATGGGAGATCCCCTGCAGGATTAGCTTGGAAGATAGCACGCAAATTTGTGAGTAGGAAAGGTGAACGTATTAATCGGAGCCAGCCTGTTAGTAGGGGCCTTTTTCTTCTTATGAAGTATATCATGAGTACAAAAGCAGTAATGGATACACTCCCAGCCCTGCCTCCATGCTAAGGCATGTAATCCAATGCCCGTAACAGCAGTGGTCGATGGTCTTTCACCACTGGAACACCTTATTTGTTTCAGGAAGTTAAACAGAACAAGGCAATCCAACTCTGCTTTTTTTTTCACGCAGTCATGGGAGCTGTCTCTGTATGCTTTTTTTCATAGGGACATAAATGGATACACTGATCCTCTTTTGCTATTTTTTAAATATGGGAACAGAGCAACCAAAGCTTACCCTCACAAAAGGTTTAAGAGGTTGAGAAGCTATTAAAAAAACCAGATCTTTTGAGCTTACTTGGCCTATTTCATGCAAGACACAGCAAGAATTACTCTCCAATTTGTTTGCCTAAAATTACGGCTAGTGCTTCTTAACCTCAACAGAATATACTTATGAACAGCCGAGGTAGAGAAAACAAAAAAATAACCCCCATGTAGTGGAAAAAATAAGAGGGAAGAAATAGTGAAAACCAAAGTTACCTAATATAGGGCTGATGAACCACACCATTCCATACAGTTGGTCTGGAAGCCCCATTTGAAGCAGCACAGGGGTAACATAGGCTGTTTCCATGGCATAACTGAATTCAAGCCCAAAGAGAATGCACCCATTGAACAGGAGTTCCAAGAAAGACCTCTGAGGTTGGAGATCCCCAAAGTCAATCAAATCAACAGGACATGGAGTATTTGGTGGTGGTGGTGGCGAAGGGCGGATATGTTTTTTTCTTTTTGGATGTCTCTTGAAGTTGTTGGCCCGATGACTTATGTGCCGTGTGGCCAATCCAGAATAGCCTGGAACTGGTGACCTCCACACTTCCTGAGAAGCCATGCTTGTCAAGAGTGCAGCATCACTGACAGGGCTTGTTGCAGATGGTGGAATCATCACGGGTAAGGGTCTGGAAGACAAATAGCTCAGAACACAATGGTTGAGTAAGAAAAACTTGCTTAATTTCTTTTACTGAAGTTCAAGTCGTTTATCAACGCTTCACATATGGAGTATGGCCTTCATATTATTTAAAACCTCTTCTTTCCATCTCTGCTTTACGGGCACGTCTCCCCCATCTTTGCACAAATGAGACACTAGAGATGCTATCTTGGTTAGCTAGGCATTGCCAGCCATCACCGTAGACTGAAATACTTATAACAATTAAGAGTTAGACATGTTACACTTCCCAAAAGTTTCCATAACAGCAGTGCGTTTTTCTTTATCTAGAATTCACTTGAGTTAAATTCATTCAAGCTAAAAAGATACATCTCAACCTCAGTCTAAGTTTACAATAAAGCAAAGCTGTGGCTTGGCAGCAGATCCAGACCCCTGCTGCCAAGTGAAATCACTTTAGTATAAAACCCTCTCAGTACTGATCCTACCATTCCTGCTGCCTATGCTGAGGCCAAGGCTTAATGCAAAACTTTTTTGCAATGTCCAATTTCAGTTTTCTTCCTATTTACATTTCTGAATTCAGCAGAGATATCTCTGTTGCAAGGACAGGGTCTGATCCTTAGGAACTGAATTTTCAAACTAATTCATGAGAAGAAAATACATACCCCACAAGCCACTCTCAGCACTGCTACTCCTCTTTCAGTGATTAATGGCATGCTGGACAGACTCCTTGGATCTCATTAGAGTCACTCCTATAGCCAAAGTGTGCACAGTGTGGTGGGTAAAACACCCAAATGGTTTCCAAAATAGCATCAGATAGATGCCAACAGACCAACTGCCTAAGCAAAATCACATGAGATTTCTTGCCTCTTTTTGCCAGAAATGGAAACAGTTTATGACCTTTTCTTTATGCTTCCCTGCTCACAGATCAAAGGTTCCTGTTGCAAAAGAATGGCTCCACATCACCCCATACTTCTTCAGAAAAATCCTCAGAGCTGCACTCCAGTAAGCAAAACAAGTTTCTTATTTTTTTGATTGCAGTTCCTCAGGAGAAAAAACTCCCAGCTCTTCTACTACTTTGTACTGTACAGAACTCCCACAAATCTCACATTTTCTGCTTCTTCCTCTGACACATTTCATACACTGGTCTTACTTCCTGTAGCCCTCAGTCTAGATAAAGCCACTCTTTGTTGCATATCCCAAACTATTCTCAAAAGCACAACTCAGTAAACCCATGTTTAACACCACACTGATGTAATAGTTGTTAAGCGTGGTGGATGATGTCCTACACAGACCAATCCCGAGCTCCACGCAGGCATCCAGAGACACACTGCACAACACAAAACACTGCACAATTCAAAACTAAATGCCAAGCAACTCACAGAAGACTGCATTTGGGGTAACTTGAGTGCACTTGGGGCCTGAGGAGAAGGAAGGATGAAAATACTGAAATATTGGTAACATTGTATCAAGGGTTTCCTCAAGACTGCTCCTCTTCAGACCAAGATGCACATCACATAAGAGAGAAGAACAGGCAGTTCATAATTGCAGCTACACACCTTGACAACCCCCATCTCACACAGCACTAACAGCAAGCTGCATCTTGTTGGGAAAGCTCATTAACCACAAAGTCCCCTATACAGACCAGCCGAAAAAGTGCATGGAGACCTCATTAAGATGTCTGCACCAGCATTCCCCTTGACACTGTTTCTGCAACTTACTGTAAAGTTCTTATGACCCATGTCTCTCAGAGAGTACTTACTTTCCAGGAGTACCTTTATCAGCCTTCAGGACAAAGTAACTTCGTCACAGTGAGAATTTGTTAAAAATTAGGAGACACCTAAAAGAATGCATAACAAAAATCCAATCAGATTCATGACAGTTGCTCTAACAACCCTTTCAGAGAGACATGACAACGCAGCTGTGCTAGCAGCTACCTTCACCACTATTATACCTTACCATTTGCATATAGGTATTATCTCCTCATCTATTAGTTTCAGTTCATACTAGAGCCTCCTTTATCTTCCTGCTTTGCCCTGTGTATTGCGAAGAGATTGTATTAAAAGTGGCAACATTTTAGTGACAGAAGAAAAGAACTCCTATACATGGCTCAAAAATACACACAGTGATCTGTAACTACTTGGAATGAAAGGCTATAACTGACAGCATGTCACCAGTTCAGCAGAAAGTCAGTGCAATACTAGGAACTGAGCCTGTATTCCTCATCACCCATTTTTTCCTACACTTACAAACCGTACACAGGAAGATAATTCCTGTCCTCAGGCAAATCTACCTGGTGATCACAACAGTGTCAAAGCAGGAAAGCTCTCCTTTAGTGTGGCTGTTAGCCTTCACTGTCAATAGTTATTTGTGATTTGACAGTCGATGTTTGTTATACCAACTTTTGTGCATCACACACTGCCAGGTGATGCTGGCTCTGCTGCCGGCTCTCTGCGCAAAAGTGTACGCACTGGCAGCGTTCTTGGCAGGCAGGGACTCCTCCTGAGCACCGCTACGCCGAAAATAATGCTTGCGTTTTGGGTTTTTTTTTACCAGAATCTCGTTCCCATTATTCTGCGTCGGGTAACGAGGGCTCCAAAAACATCACAGTCATCACCGTCGCGGGGAAAGGCCGGCCCTAACCCCGAGCCCGCGCGAGGGCCGCCGCTTCCCCAGCCTTTGTATCAGCCGAGAATGAGCCGTGCTGCGCAACTGCCGCGGGGCGGGGCCGCCGGCCCTTCACAGCCCCGGGCCTTTCGTTCGCCCCAAGCCGCCTGCGAGCGAAGACCCTTGCGCCCACGGGCACCAGCACTCGCCGCTCCCCGCCCCGCCCGGCAGCCTCACCTTCGGCGGCATCCAGCGCTCGGCCCGGCCCGCACAGCGCCGCGGGCCCGGCCCTGCTGACGCCGTCCCGCCCCCGCGCCGGTGCCCCGCGATTCGCCGGCGGGAGAGGCGGGAGGGGCCGGGCCGGCTCTGCCCCTGCGCGCGGCTCCCCCTCCCGTCCCGTCCCCGAGCTCGGCCTTGTTCCACACCCACGGGCCCTCCCGAAGGAGCCTTCGCGGCCAAGACAGCGCTGAGGAGGCGCCAGGGTAGAGAAGTCTACTCCTCTTCACGTCAAACCATCCACTGCCGCACTGCCTGCACCGTTTTCTGTAGCGATGCCGCCCCAGACAAGTGCGTGCTGACGGACCCTCATCTGCACCGACTTGCCCCACAGTGGCACTGTAATCACTGCTGAAGTGGATCGTGATAGCGAGACTTTTAGCTGATGCAGATATTTTTCGATACGGCCTGTAGAGCAGATGCCGTAGATGATGCTGCACTTTTCTCTCTTCTGTTTAACAGTCTTCCTAGGGTAAGGGAATTCAGCAATTTTGTTTTATAGGGCCATAGTTCCTGCTCATGTTTCAGATTTCCTCATCCTTTGCAAAGATGTCATTATGTAGTGCAGTCTGCTCTATTTTTAAAATACTGCCAATTTGGAGCCTTAGTCCTTAAGCATTCTTAACTGCTAGAATATATTAGTATTAGTATGTATTAGTATTTATGTATCATAGAATTTATTGTAGCTGAAAGATGGCATTTTTGCTGTCTGCCAAAAAAATCAGACAAGTGGTGCAAGAGACAGCAGTTGCTGGGAGGAGCCATTACCATCAGCAGTACTTGTAGTAACACCAGCTACTGCTCACCCCCAGCTTCTGATGCTCAGGGACAGCTGAGTGGGCTGAGACTATGGTCACACCACTCACAGTTGTTAACTGCCTTCTTTGATAAAAGACCCAGAATCAGCCATCCCTTCAGTGACCACAAGCAACCACACAGCGCAACAGCCCCTGCTCCCGCCAGCCTCAGTCCGGCCACCACCCCGAGTTAGAAAGCTCTGCAAACACTGGGAAGATGAACACAGCACTTGAGAGTTCCATTCCTTGACATTAAGGAGGACTTTTTGTCATGCCCACCTGTCATGGAGAGTGGGTTATATTATTAATGCTGGCAGGCAGTCATGGCCATTTTATACAATGATTTTTCCTCGTAAACGTATTTGAGACATTAAACTCACGTTTATTCCATGGTCAATTAGATAAAATTGTCTGCTCAAAGCTTACAAAGATTACCTCTTCCACCATTTAGCACAGTTTGTCCATTGGGGAACAGTGGGACAAGTAACCCTAGTCCTTCCCAGGGTAACGACAAAGAGAACAAAAGCAGTTCCTACTATGCATTCATTTATTAGCATCCTTGGGGCTTTAGACAAATAGAAACCACAAATCTCCTCTCCTCTGTGAGTTTGCACATATATTGCTGTTGAAATGTAAACTTATTTATTTTGTACTAATTAAACCCAACAGTGTTCAAAAGAGGAGGTTTTGGTGATGAATACCTACTGCTATGAATCTGTGCTGTTCCCTCCTACCTTCTCTGGGTGCAAGATCTTTTGCATTCACTAAACACTTTTGTTAAGTCTCTCCACAAAGCAGCTTCTGACAGTGTATCCATTTCTGCTCATTTACAGCTTGATGTTAGGCTCACTATTTCATTTGCCAGCAGGCCTCATTATTTGCCCTGCTCAGATCAGACCATTCCTCCGTTTCTTGGAAACCTCTCTTAGTATCCTCATAATCCTTTTCTCTGAAGTAAACATTAGCCCCAGTCAAGTGAAATTCTGTGCAAGACACTTACAGAGAGCATGTTGTTCTCCCTCTTGAAGAACAGGGTTTTGGCTGTGTGATGTTGGGTGTTTCTTTCCCTTGTTTTGTCTTAAAATTAATTTAAAATGTCTTTCAGTTCAGTGGATCCACAGTGTCTTTCAGTGGATCCCCGATAACATTCAGTGATCCACCTGGAACTGGCAGCTTCTTTTCCAAACATGACTTGGTTTTTTGAGGGGGAGAGATACAAAGACTGTATCAAACAGTCTCATTGTGAGTTTTTTGGTGCTT
This sequence comes from Pyrocephalus nanus, assembly GCA_038380795.1. Lineage (NCBI taxonomy): Eukaryota > Metazoa > Chordata > Aves > Passeriformes > Tyrannidae > Pyrocephalus > Pyrocephalus nanus. Next base: position 7,924,881 of record CM076282.1, on the reverse strand, counting down.
GAGGGCTGCTGCTTCAGAACACCCAAAGGGCATATGAGTGCTGGAGCAAAGATTAACCTACGGTCAATGACACAATGATAAGTTACCAAGTTTTAATGTCTGCAGAGAGAGGGACTGGCGCACACACTCTGCAAGTTCTCCTCCATTTCCTATAGAACAGCACGCTCTTATACAAGCGAAGTCATCAAGGAAAGACTAGGCCAGTAGAGATCACACCTGACCCCTCCTCCTTCAGAAACTCTGCTTTCCACAACATTTATGATACCAGTTGAAGAAGAATTTATATTTCTGTAATTTCCCAGTCATGCCAGTAAGGCCTATGGTATTGAACACAGTGCAAATACAGTGTAAGACAGAAAAAAAGAAGCAAGTTCAAACTAGGTGAGTTGCATTTTAATGATGTGTTCTTAATGCTTATATGGTAAGATGAGCTTACCACATAAATTACACCACCGTAGAATCCCTTACAAGCTAACTGAGTAGGCGTAAAGAAGTTGATGGGTGGCTAATACAATGTAAGAACATAAAGAAATCTTATATATGCCAGTCTGCAAACCACCTCCATATCTGGCACTCAGCATATTGTCATATGTCTTTAATAGCCCAGATAAATCAGTTCCTGAACTGAACTCCTACACTGACTATATTAATGGATGAAGTTAAATATTTAAAAGGGCACTTGAATTTTTACTTAGAAAAAGGATAAACACAACCAAAAACTCACACCAGAAGCATCATTAGAAATAAAACCCAGCATTTTGCTGCAGAATGAAAAGCAGTGCAAACAGTACTGATCCATTTGCATTAAAATTGAGTTGTTAATTCATTGAGAAAATAAATTCAACATAGCAAACTATATTAGAAGATAAGAACATGAATTTTTAATATTCAGGAAAATTTCACTAATGTCACACTTCACCTAAACCATTCAAGTATGGTGCAGTGACAGCTTTTCCTCCACTAGTTTGTACTGAAGTGACTCATGTTTCAGTTCAGACGTGCTATTTCCACGATAGCAATATGTGTGCACTCAGTCATTTGCTTCCTGAGGCTTTGCACAGTGACTGCTCAATAAGCATTTGCTTCTGCAAGACAAACTAGTGCTGCCCTCAAAATAATATGAGGGCATTTACCCAGCTCATGCTCTCACCATTCAACCACCCCTTCAGTGGCTGGTCTCTCACCAATGAAAACCTATCACAATTCAAAGAATTAGTCACTAGAGGGCACTTACAGAACTCAGAATATTGAAAATGTGCTTGGGATCAGAAGGCCACAGTCCCACAGTTCTAGGAGTCCAAATGATGAAATTTGCATTTACTTCCAAACTCCTGTGACCAATATTTTAAGAAACAGAACCAGGGAAATAATTATATTTCAGAAGATGATATTTATCATCTTTTGGTTTTTACCCATCACCTGAATGAAAGAAAGCTGAGGAAAATCTCTTCTCTGAGGCAACACACAGACTAGGCTACATTGGCCATGCATTTCTGGACAAATGCCGACAAAAGTGTTAATTGCAGGCATGTAAGATTTGTACCATGCAAGATATTGGTGCTAAGTGTCACTGTTGGGTGCAGTTTTGGGGAAAGAGGTACAGAAACACAAAACAGTGTGGCAAACTCACTGAAATAAAGTATTTCATTTCACTGCAATGCCTGAAATTGACTATGCATTTCACAAGAGTCAAAGATGTGATTATGCCCCAAAGGTTTTATTCTGGATGTCACAAACAACAGAAGGGTGATAAGTAGTATGTCAGGAAAGCAGGACCAAGGATCCTGGATGCAGGGTCTTCCAGTCACCCATAGCAGGCACAGGCTGCATACATTTTAGCTCTAAACTAAATTCTCATTTAAAGACGGAGCATAAATAGAGACTACTCTAATCCCTGCCATCCCTACCTGAACAGCTCAATTCCTTGCTGCTTGTATTAACTGTGAACTGCAGCTTTAAGCCAGTATGTCCTGTATTTAGTAAGGTAAAAATTTTCTTGGCTATCAGCTGTCTTATTGCTGTGATTCAGTATACACTTCTGATCTTGTACTGGAGAAGGAAAGCAGAACTAATGTGATCAGTGAGTTCTGGAAAACCTTGATTCACTGCATTTGTGAAGGCCAAGTGCAGGGCAGCACAAGGAAGGGCCAGGCCACTGCCGTACCCAGGGCTGACAGGAAGAGGTGGTCGGGTGAGGCACCAAGCAAAGGGCAGGTCACAGCAACTGGCTGCAGGCAGAGCATGGTGAACAGTGACCCTGGCAGGTCTGTCACACACCATCGCCCTTGACAAAGGATGCCCAAGCATTGCTGCGCTGGGCTGTTATTGGCCAGCTGCACTGGCAGGGGCTTGGGCTGGCTCAGTGCTTGGACAGAGATGGGGTACCCAGAGCTCACAAAAGCAAAGCAGCGTGGCACTGGTACATGATGGACACTCCAGGAAGACCAGAGGTGTGCCTGCATCTTGCTAAGCACTTGCTAAAACTGTGGTTTATAAATTGGCTCTGTATCTTGTCTAAATTGACTTTGGAAATACTGCCCCACTTCCCCATGTTTGCCACTGGGGAAATGAGAAACCACTGGGTCCCTGGGGCTAATTACTTTCTTCAAAACCCAGCATTGTTCTATGTTTCTGGCTCAGCTCAGCGTTCAATTTTCTGCTGAGATTGTATCTGTATTGCATTACAGGATGAGTTGCAATAGCACTTGATGTTAATTGCAGTGCACAGGCTGCTCCCTTCTCTCTCTCTCCTTTATACCAGTTATCAAGAAAAACCAGAAAGTCCACTTCTGCTGTTTTTAATTTAGCCTCTTCCATCCATACAGAGTGCCTGCCAGACAGGAGAGGCAGAGGCTGTTATCCTCTTTCTACCTGAAAATATCTAACAAGGTATAGACTACTACCTACCATCCCAAACAATTAGTTACCTTATGGAGACAGACATGTTGGGATGCATTACAGCCACTCAGTGCAAACAGAGACAGGTGCTGTAATATTCCTGGATGGCCCCAAAGCCAGACAGCCTTCCTTGCCTCTTGCATCCACTGAAGTCAGAGATAAGGGCAGATATGAAGAAACAGAAAAAGGACACCCCCAGGCTGCTCTTAAAGCTTGGCAGTCTCTTTTAGGGCCTCTGTCTGCCCTAAAACATCAAATCAACCCTGAAAAGGACTGGAGTACAGACCACAGAAACAAGCAGGGGCAGTATATTCTGACTTGACATGTATATAGCTCAGCAAATTCTCCTGTGGGAACTAAATTTGAGAACATTTGCTGGGTGGTGAGTACAACATTTCCTGAAGCGTGGTCATATCAAGGGATAACAGGCTTCGGCATCTTATTTTGTTTGCCTCCTAAATGTCCATCTCTGACAGTGGCATTCCAGCACTCACCATGTATCAGATAAATGTTTGTTTCTGACAAGTCACTTGCTAGTCTGTCATTTCCCACTCCCAACAGGATTCTGTCACCTTCAAGTGTTAACCAGCATTGGTAGTTACCACTCGCTTGGCATCATATGTGCACAGAGGAATGACAGGGACTTGTATCATGCGCCACACTTTCAATGCATTGTGTGAATAGTATTTGAAGAAAACTGATGAATTGGTCTACTGGAAAGCAATGCCTTTGGGACTAGTATTGAGGGCTTTGGAGATCTTTCAGTGAGATCCTCTAAGCCCAGCCTCCTACTAAAACAACAGGAAGGCAGCTATACTAGACCAGATAGCAGGGCTGTTTCCATCAGGGGGTATTAGTGGACACTTGGTTGCTGCTGTTCACAAGCCTGCTTTTTACTTCTACTGGTCTAAATAGCCTGTTCATCTTGGCATTCCATTTGCTGCGTGTTTTCAGGTGAGTCGAAGTGCTTAAGTATTTCCTCTCTTCTGATTTCTTACCTTTTAGTAAAAGGCTCTTTCTCCTTCCCTCTTTGGCAGATCATCGTTTTCTACTCTTTCCCCATCCATCCAACTTGGATCATGATGCTTCCAGCCTGGTTTTGCTCTGAGCTTTGCCTGCATTGTCTTAGGAGAGAGGAGAAAGGAGAAGGGGGGAAAAAAAGAAAAAAAAAAATGGAGAGGAACAGGACATTCTGTTAAATAAACATTTGCTAATGCTCTTGAGCAATAGAAATGGAACAGGTAGCAAAGAGTTACCCAGATTAACTATCTGCTACAGCAAATACACAAAGGTATGCAAATATTCCCTGTGTACTGTTTGGGTGGCATTTCTGCATTAAGCCTGATACACTGATCTATTAATTGATCCCTCCAACAAGAGCCATGACCTTTGTATATAAAATTGGAGGTCAGACCTCAAAGTAAGCCAATTAACTTGCTGTCTGATAGAATAAAAACAGGCTTGCTATTAGTTTGACTTCTCTTGTGGGTTTTTTTTCCCTCTCCCAGGAAGAATAAATGATTTCTGCAAGTATCTAGTTACTCAGTTTCTCAGTAATAGTATCATCTCTTTGGGTAAAGGACTAGCAGAGCTTGCTGACAATCCATGGGTTTGATTCTATACAGAAGTTTAATGCAACTTCTAGGCTAGTTTTATGTCTAAAGATTAAACATGTAGGAATCAGTAAATGGGAAATTGGTTCCTCTCTTCTGAGGCTGAGCCACACAGAGGGATTCCCCAGAAAGGGGTCTGATCTCAGCCACGGAATACCTTGACCAGCAGGGAATATTTTTCCTTCTAGGTCTGGAACAGATGACAGCGACACTGGAGCCTGAGTCTAGCTCTGGGGTCCACAACTGAAAGATAGAATTGAAAAAATCAGGGTGGAGAATTGCAGAAATGGTTTAAAAGTTGGAAAATATTTTGCAGTAATCTAATTAAAGAATTCTATCTGTTGAATTCCTGCAGAAGACACCGGAGCAAGGACTTCTAAAGCAGCTGGTTCAACCAAGGGCTGAAAAGTAAAGCTAAACAAATTCAAATTCTGTATAAACCCACTTGGACACTGTCTTGCTTTCCTCACTCCTTCTTGGATCCAACTGGAAAGAAGGGGTTTTATTATGTGTTTGTTAGCTCAGCCACTGCTACAAACTCCTGACAGGAGATTTCCCAGAGAGAAGGAGTTGGGAAGGGACGTGCTATTAAATGGACTGTCCACAATCACGGCATATCCTCAGAAACCCCAACTGTCACCTTCTATGGTTAGTTGACAGAAGCCATGAACATCATGTCCACTAAAGCGCAAGTCTGAACAGCTGCTGACCTCTTTGTTTTGCACAGAGTGTGCACCTATGTAGCAACACGCACATTACATAATAGTAACTCAAAAACTGAAAGGAATCTCATTGCTAAATCCATCCATGTGGATGAGATTTTTTTATTTCCATTACCTGATAATTTAATTGCTCAATTAACTTCACCTGAATACCTTGGCTGTGGAAGAGGAATGTTCTCTCGCAGGTCATGGTAAATCAGATGACAGGAGGCAAGTAAGCAATGCAAAGATAAATTATTCCTCTACACCAAACCAAGTGCATCATCCAGTTGTATTTTCTCTCCTGACCTGCTCCTTGCACTAGGTGTTTTAGGGACAGAATGGGTACCAGACAAATAAAAGACCATAAAACTCTGGTCAAAAGCCAGTATCATAGGAGGCCTTCCCTACACGGCTTAATCCCAAAACTTTCTTAGCCAATTCAAGCCTAGCTTGAACATTTCTTTTTGCATTTCTGAAATTCCATAATATGCCTAATTATGTAACAGTGTAATCTCCTCTTTGATGAGGACTTTGAAACATCTGCTGCATCACTGAACATTGTATTACTGCTTTCCTTTAGCCAAGAAGCAAGTGGAAAGGAAGCCATTAAAGTGGCACTTACTGATCATTCTGGAGCAGAGGGGGACTGACTGGAAGCCTGTGAATGGAGTTCTTGTGCATCAACAGACCATAGCAGAGGGGTTTGCTTCCAAAGAAAATGAATGAATGGCCTGTAGGGAGGTACACCTTGATGGATATTTTAACTAATTTTTTAGGCTTAATGAGAAAGCAATTACTTCTGCTGCAGAAGCAGTGTACTCCAGGCACCTGGATTCCAAGAAATTAATTGTATCATAGCATTCAGAGAAATCAAATAACATGCAGTTACCAGAGAAATCTGTATTTGTAATGCATTGGCTACTGCGTAGGAAGGCCCTGGCTCTGAATAAATGCATTTGACAAACAATTCCGTTCTGAACAGTTCTTGCCCTGCACTCTACATTGGAGTGCCTGTTTCTGCCCACCCAAAAACTCACCACTACTGATCCAATCCACAGCCAGGAAATCTAGCTCACTCATGTCTTCCTCTGGATAGGTAATGACATTGCCCTCTTTGCCTCACAGCTTGAAAGTAACTGAAAGCACTTTCTGAATAGTGGCTTTCCCAGACTCCTATTGCTAGATTACACCGATCCCAGGCTACACTGCAAGATAAAGTACTAAATGGACAGATACTCAGAGTTTGGATAAGATAATTGGCATTCACTGTGCTTCCTATGGTATTTAGTACTAAACAGTATCAGTAGATACACTTTCTCCATGTGTTTTTTAAGGCATTATGCTTCTGAGGTAAATCATTACTGTATGCCCTGATGTGAAATATGACCCTAATCTGCACATTATTTATCTGTGTGTTGCCTGGATCTAATTTAGTCCGTTTCCTGTCTCTCTCTCTCCTCTGTATTTCTGTAACACTGGTTTTACTAGCAATCCTCTCTGGAGACAGGAAATAAATTTTTATTCATGAAACCAGCACAAGCAAAGATCAGGAAAGAATAAGACTAATAATAAATGAGAATTCTTCAGGGCACAGAACCTTTAAGATAATCAAAGAGGCAAAAAGGTGAGCAAGGAGGAGGGTCATTATTGCAGCAAACTACACATAACCTAATCATGCCTTCTTTCTTAAGGTGAGTTGCACTGGAACACAAAATAAAGCTACAGCAGTCAAGTTCATAAAATCTCCCTCTCCTGCCCATGTCAAAACCTGAGTGCTCCTGTACAGTTAATGAAATCATGTTAGATTATTTATTTATATTATTTCTCATTTATAAGTTAGGGCAAAAATTTCTATTAAAAATAATTTTAAATTGCTTAGGGAGATAGGAGAGTCTCTATCACTAGAGATTTTTCAGTTCATCTGCCAGGATGCTTGAGAGCATGCCCGTGTTGTTAGATCCTGCCTTGGGCCAAGGGAGATGACACAGAGAAACTCTGTGATCTTGCAAGGTCTTTTCTAGCTATTCCTGGAACCATTCTATGAAAATGGCCTGGAAAAGCAGCAAACTAAAACCTGGTAAAAGAGACACTTCTGGTTTATATTCAATTCTGAAACAAAACAAAAAACAAAACAAAAACAAACAAACAAACAAAAAAAAAGGGCTTAAAAAGTCTTCATCTAGCAAAGTAACAAAACAAGAGTTTACAACTGAAGTCAAAGACAGTGAGTGCTAAAGGGAAAAACATCCTCTGCTACATGATCCCTATTTAAGGTCTTCTCACGAACACTGTCATTAAATCCCTACCTATATTATAATTTTGAACAACTCCTTCAAACTCCATTTGTGAACTTCCCCCTAGTAGTACTCATTTCAATAATCATGAGAGCTCAAATTAAGTCATTCCTAAATGCTCCTTTCCTAAACTCCTCCCTGAAGCCACCTATAAAACTTGTAGAGCTGAAACAGAATTTACTCAGCAGATTATTGACCCCCTTTTGCTTTTTAGGACACAGTGTCTCCTGAATTCTTGGTCATTAGAAATCATCAGCCTGTTGACTCTACAAGTACTCACCATGCTAGAAAATCCTGTTTCTGCCTCATACCATGCAAAGTCTGATTGGATGTTACTTTGACCTGAAAAACAAGAAACAGAGTAGGTTTGTAGCCAAACCTTGAGCTGCTGACTATATCTGCATCAGGAAAAGGTGCATCTCTAGCAATCACAAATTATACTTAAAATATGTATTTCCTTGGTCAGATCCTATAAATCAGGGCAGTTCAAAAGAGGTGAATTTGATTAGAAAGCACTTGTCCCAAATGTCATAATGACAATCGTGGAAACTGAAGTCTAATGAAAACCAGAAAGGAGCTAAAAAATAATAGCAACTATATGTAACCAGCTTGGGAAACAGATAACAGAAGTAAGAGTTGATGAGGAACCGTTGGAAAAAAACAGAACAAAACAATCTCCTACCTTCCAGTAGATAAAAAACTATCATAAGTGTACATTAGTATAAAAACAAATGCATCAACCTATGAAAATTATGAAATCTATCTGTAATAATCAGACTGTCCATTAGGACATTCATAGGGTAAAATATGTCAACAGTAATACAGAAAAGATAGATATTTCTTATAATTATTTCTGCTCTGGAATGCGAGATGATGTATATCATATCCTAGCTTAAAACAAACAACTCAGACTGTTGTTTAAATAGTACCCAGGGCCGTACAAGACGTCTGAAAATCTGATAGCCAACACTCAGTTTCTGCAAGTCACTGAAAAACAAGTGAGTTCCACAGGTGAGAGAGAAAGCTGGATCTCTAGAAGTACAAACACAACAATCAAGGACATCTTTCCAAAGGTGGGAAAGGGAACTCTCTTTTTCCACCAGGAGGGAGGACATTCCAAAAGCAGCTGCCACCCAGGCACCACCTGGCAGCCCATCCATCACACCCTTGATAAACTCCTCAGGTTTCCAGGAAGCCACAGGCACTGACTGCTCAGAACACCTAAGTCAAAGGTGGCAAAGTTCTGTTCACAGAGGAACACTGAGCTGGGAGGATGCTGAGCTGCAAGATAAAGTTCAATATCCGGTGCAGTAGGGCACTGGGACAAAATAATCTCTCAGATATTTGGAGAAAATAGCCAGGAAATAACTCAAATACCTCTAAGTGTGTACCATGGAAAACTTTATTAAAAAAACAGGAATAAGTTTAAGAGTCATTAAGAAATGGGAGGGTTTGCAAGAAGAGATGAAGAGACAATTTTAATTTCAAAATGTTTGGATTAAGTAAACACAACTGTATCTTAATCTACTCGGGATGCAATCAGAAAACCACAAGTAAGATGGTAAGAGGGTAAATTTGCCTTTTTTTACTCCACCTAACTTACAGAAAAATCTGCAGACCATTTCAGTATAAAGATAAAACATTCTCGAAGAACTTGATGATTGTTACTTTAGGAATTAAAAGTGTTTCTATTCCATTTCTTGAGATTTTATCATGCAAATCAAGTAGAAATGGGTGACTGAACGTGCCAAAAGACTTAACATAACTATTACAATGTTTCCTTAAGCAAATACTCTGATACCTGCACTAGTTCAAATTTAATCTTGTCCCAGGGTTAGAAATCAGGTCACGGTAAGTTATGTTTGCCATGTTGTTGTCAAACTTCAAGGCATTTTCATACCAAAGGCACATGAAAAAATTTCCCCGCCATCTGGCTTCACTGTTACCTCTTGGCTGCTACAGGATTCCAACTTATTTGCCTTTTTTGAAGAACACAAGCACTGAAGGATAGTTTAATCCTTTAATTCTTACAGAACTTAGGGACAGTTTCTCTAAATGAGCCTGAAAGAAGTGCCAAGTTTTTATTTCACTATTACATGCAAACCTGGACTAGAGTTTGGTAGAAAGCCCCACAGTTCTGGTGTTTGAGATGTAAAAGCACTGTCAATTTTCTTTCCTGTTGCAAGCTCATCAGATTTCAAGCACATTTCCATGTTTATAAAGCAGTTGAGCTGACCCAACACAAATGAATAAGTGGAAAGCCACAGGAAACCAGAGCACTACCAATTACCTGCAACTGAATACTATTTTTGAGAGATACAATACAAGATGCTGATGAAGTGTAGATAGTCGCTTTTGGAGCCATGTGTGCCAGCTGGCGAGCTCTGAGCTTTCTCTTCAGACTGCAGCCGTCCCCCAGCTGACCTGCTGCTGGCTAAGAGTGACTCAAGCAGGAGCAGCACTGACAGCCCAGCCCTCCCGGTTCTGCAGCTTGGGACTCACACTCTTGCTCCCGGGAGGCACCCCAGGGCTCCCCTTGGAGCTCCGATACGTGCTGCTCCACAGCACCTCTGCTTGTATTCAAAGCAGCCTCATGCCCACAGTGCCTCAGGAAAATCTCAGTTTCAGCATGAACAATGAAGAATTAGTTAACAGAGCAGAGTGAGGAAACACGTTAACAATATCTTCTACTTTGGATCCAAAAGAGTGGAGTGCATTTGCTGACTAACAGTGATGATGGGATGGGAAGGCAGTTGGCATCTCTGTGAGGGAGGAAACAGTTCCTGAGTGATGCTATGGGCAGTACAGGAAAAGCTGTGCATTGTCTGTCAGGGATCTGACTCCCACTGCTTCCACAGTTCCTTTGATATGATGAGCCTGGAACACTAAAGAAGAATAAATCAACAGCTAGAGATCTCTGAGTAAAAGTGTTAAATACCAATGGAAAAAATAATAGTATTTGCACAACCCTGAAATGGAAAATCTCAAATACATAACCCCATTTGTAAAAAAATAACCTATGCAAAGTAAATGCATATGGGCCTGATGTTCCCCTTCCTGAGATACACACACGTTGCCTAGAGAGCAGAAAGCAGTTTTTGTAAAAGACCACTGAGATTCACAGGCTCACTGGCACTCAGCCCTCTGCTGACAGAGGATGAGGACAGAAGACCAGCCTCCCAGGAAAAGGCATGCATGTAGACAGGATAAGAGACAGTCCTTCCAACACTTTTTCATTGAATTTCCTGAAGAAACTTTTAAATGGTGAAGATTCATGGATCTCTCCAGGTTTTCTGGGGTTAAAGGCATGCAAACACCCAGGAGTAGAATTTCCCAATGCTATCAACTGCTGCAAAAGAGGTTCATTTTTTCCCAATTATCTTCTGTAAGGGAAGAATTGACCAGCCAAGACTACTCCCTCTTATTTACCTGTTTATGATCAAAATTTTTTGTCAGCTGCTAGTCAAGCACTCCGCAAATATTCAAATACCCTTTACCTCATGCCTCAACCTCCACCCTCACCACAAAACAGAGTGACTCAAAGTCTGCCCACACAGATCATGGCCTAGACAGCTGCTGATCAGGATGTGGAAGATTCAGCCACATCCTGAAAATGGAAAAGGCTAAAAAGAGGGACAGATGGGATGGCACTGACAGCAGAGCAGCAGATTTATCAGATGGGCAGAACTACCATTAAAATTAATCTATTTCCAGACTGTCGTTTCTACTTGCAGTGTTTATTTGCAAGTACAGTAGAAAGGCAGAACAAGAACATTCTCATGGACTGGATATATGCAAGGTCAGCAGTAGTGCACCAGTATTAGCCAGATCTTCCTTAGCAGAAGGTCATGCAAACTACAACATTATGAAAAATCATCACAAAACACAGTTGAAGACTGGTATGAACTGTTAAGCCTGGAACAAGGTAATAGACTACATCCATGTGAGTTGGATGAACATTAAGTTTAGGTAGATTTATAGCATTTTAGAACTCACGGTTTTATTCATGCTGAGAAGCCTACCTCAGCTTAGAATGCAGAGTCATGACAGTGCCATGAGATCAAGGAAAAAAGTTTGAAGTTCCTTTGTATGAGAAACACATCTCAGCAATTCCATTCCAGAATTGTTCTATCAGTAAAAAAAAATTATGTCATATCCAACAACTCCTACCAGCCTTCATGGCAGGACTTTGAAGATTCCAGTATTGCAAATCTATTTCTTATGCTATTTTTGAAAGGGCTCTGACCATGGGTGATCCTCGGCAGCCCTGCTGCATCCAAGACACTTCCACTGACCAAGGCACACACTACTTGTATTTCTGCTTAAACTTGGATCTTGCCCAATGAAAGGCCTGTCTTTCTTCCACTGCAGCTCTATTAGCATTGTCAGCAAAGAGAATTTTTGCAGAGTAAAGGGACTGGCATTCCTTTTACAATAGGGCAAATTGTCTCAGGCTGCCACATTCAGTTAAATGTTTACTTTGTTGTTTCACAACTCCACAGGAAAGAAAGGTCAGACAAGCCCTACTGCAGAACCAAGATGATGTCATTCATCTGTTCACCTCAAGCCAAGATTCCAGTGGGAGACTAGTGTTTTCCATTTTTTTTTTCCTTTTCCTCCAGAAGTCAGACACCAGGTAGTAAATTAACACTCCAGCAATTCTGCCAGTCTGATTCCACATTCGAAAAAAAAACATTAGGTGTCAGAGTATTCTATAGAGATCCTGAAAGAGGAATATTGCCAGGATTTGTTCACCAAGCCTGGCTAATTGAGAAAGATTATTCTCTTGAGACTACCCTTGAATACCATCATTTTAGCACACTCGAAGATGAGAGCTAAAACCAAGATAGAGCCATGAGCATGCAGAGTTTCCTGTAACACAAAACCCTCTGCTTGAAGTGTTGAAGACCCTACTCAAAATCAGAGTCCTTCAGAAACTGCACTCTGCCAGCACAAGGCTAAAATAAGAATAACTGTTTAACAGGAATGAGACTGCTATTATCAACTTTTTATAAACAGATAACCTGCAGTTTTGTTCTCAGTTGATGAAGTATGAACGCACACAGACAGACACTTGGCCACCTATGCCATTAAAAATAGCCAAAATCTTCCTTAACCTCTGCATGTTTTCTTTCTCTGTTCAATTAACACAGGGAAAGAAACAACAGATTACAAAATGGAAACCTGTCACAATAGTAATCAAGCTATTATTGTCAAGAAATATGCATGGGTCAAATAAACATAATGTAAGTTGCAACTAATGGCAAAGATGCTCTGAGCCTGTACAGAAAACATAGGTTATTTAGCCCTGGCATGAACAAGTCCTGCTCTGATGAAACTTGGACCACATTGTTTCTGATGGTCTCAGCAGCCAGATGATTGTTGAGACACTGCCTTGGATGGAGTGGGTCATACACCAGCAACACCAGTTTCTCTCCACTGACTGCCGAGGAAACCAAGATAACCAGCTCCAAAGCAGAAGTTTATATCTGGACAGGCAAATCTTTCCTGCTTTTTCTCTTCCTGAGCACAGCATACACTTCACAGATTCAACAATAACTCTAGGACCTGAAGAGATTGGCGTGCCTGCAGGGTCTGGGAGATTTCAGCTTCCTGAAAGACCATAACCTCAAAACCGCATTATCAGACCTTTTCTGGAATACACAAGGAAATCCCAAATTGGGCAGGAGGAAGGGAAGTTTAGGGATGACAAAAAACCACCACCACAGCTAATGGAGCAGATGAATATTAACCAAACCTTCCATCTTTTGAGCTGCTCACACAAACAGTACTTGTTATATAGCTGGTTAAAAGCATAGGATGAGCAACCTGTATACTCTTCCAAGATGACAAGCATGTATCCGACCCCCAGACTCCTTAAAGAAACTACAAGATCTATCACTGACCTAAGGCAGCAGCAGAATTTGACTGGAGAAGCACAGATTTCTTGAAAACTGTCCTGTCTATAAACAGCCACATAACTCTGTGATGCACAGAAAATCTCTGGAGATGACTCATAATTCTTCCTCACAAAGCCAATGGGAACATTCGTGGGCCAGCTATTCTGGCCACAAGTACTCTTCTAGTCACTGGATAAGAGCTTTGTCATTCACAGCAACCCATGCCAGTAGAGTCCTGACTCCTCTAAGCAAAGATCAGGTTTTTACAGACCAGACCTGATCAGACAGACTAGGCTCTTCACTTCAAAATGGTCAGAAGTCTTCAAGTAATCTTCAAGTTCATATATGACTGTGGGTATATTTTGTCAAGTCAGTAGGATTTTCATTCCCAAGTTAATACCGTTATATAAGCAAAGAAAACATTTTCCTATACAGACTATCTTATATCACATACTATCCTAGCCAAACAGCATTTTAAGTTATATTTGGAGACTGAAACACCACCGATAATTTGCAAATGGGTAATAGGATACAGAGTGCTTTACAATATTACTGTATTCCATTCTAATTCCACCAAATCACTCAGAGTTTTATTTTGTAACTGAGATTCAACAGGGCTATTAGGGTACTGCATTCATAAATTCATAATATGTAACAAAAGTACTGACCTCCTGTCACAAAGATAATACAAGCAGATTTATAATTTTGCTCATAGTGTCACCACAAATATTGTACAACACAAAAGATATTTCATTTCTCTTCAAAATTACTCAGGTAAGTCCATGACACATTAAAAAATTTGTCAACAAGATTTCTTGGAATATAGGATATCTGCCATTTTACTCAAGAATTGCACGTATCTCAGTCTCTAGGCTAACACAGAATTTAAACAGGAACATCCACAGTGGTTTTTAGAAGATACTACCATATTTTATTCTAAAAGCCAGAGGGACGAGCTCTCTGCTTTATATACTTACATGTGTGTTTCATTTGGCTGACTGTAAATACAGCTTTTCGGAGCTGAATGTTACAGCTTGATGACACCAAGTAAACAGTAGTGGCTCATGCTCTCATGAAAACAGCTGGTCAGAAATGAGCTGTGCTCCATTAGGACACTGCCTCTCATCTTTTGAACCTTCTCAGAAGGGGAATTTGAGAGCATACAGGAGCAGCAGCACAGACAAACATCAAACATATTTTGTAAAGAGCTTGAAGAAACCCCACCTCTGCAGAGCACAGAGATCTCATGCTCATCTTACAGTGCAGACACCATTAATATGAAGAATGCAGTGGGGACCCCACTTCTAGCTCTCTGTAAAACTCAGCATGGAAACTGCTCTTCTCCCTTGATCACAACTCACTGATATTCTACCATAGTCAGAGAAAGACACTGGCATGAAAATGATTGCCATACATCTTCCTTTATAGTCCTTCAGATGATTCAGAAGCAATTACTTAGAAGTCATAAAATTGTTCATCTATGGGGATGAGTCAGAGAATTAGGAAGTGACTCATATTCCAGACTATCTTATGTGGACCTCAGAGTCTTTTGTCAGGATTCCTTCAAGACCAAAAGTATTGCTAAGACTGATTGCTTTGTGACACAAGCACTGTTGTTGACTGATTAAAAATATATTGTAGGAAGGAGAGAGGTGAGGCTCAGCATGCTGAAGACAAACACACATTGTTTCACTGGCCATATTTACTTTTATACATACATGTTGGCCAGATTTCCAACAGCCTACTGCCAAACACTGGAATGCAAATAACAGCTATCTGATGTTAGGACAGTAAATAAACCCCCACACTGTTATGTTTACAAGCATAAACACTCATAATTATTTATTACAAAAATGAGTGTTATCTACCACTTGGTAACACCTAGGAATAAATATGGCAAAATATTTTTAAAATACTACCTACACCTGGTAAAGGGCTTTCAGGCACCTTATGAGCTCAGTTTGGGTTTTTGTTTTGTTTTCATTTGCTTTAATGTTCAGTTGGTTGGTTTGGTCTTTTGTTTGTTTGAGGTTTTTTATTTGTGTGTGTGTTTTTTTTTTCCCTCAGAAATTTAACTGAGTACTAATAAAGGCATATCTATGTTAAACATCTTTCTGGATGCTAAGTAGTGCTATAAAGTGATCATCCAAACAGTATATAATTCCTAGACATATGCTACAGTTATTTACTGTGATGAACACTCTAAGCAAGCTAAAAGTAAATTTCATATTTCCTAGAGCTTTACTCCTGTTCAGTCCTTAATGCCTGTTCTTTACAGTAAGTGGTTTGTGATAGTATGTAGGTGGAATCTGGAAATGAAAGGCTGTTCCTCAATCATGGCTATACTGTGTGCTGAGAGGTTAATTTTATTACTCATGCATTCACAGAAGAGGCCAGAAGGACATGGGCACAACTATAAAACAGATTCTGTAGTGGTTTACATATGGGGACTATTTCTTATGAGCAGCAAGGAAATGCTTTATTAATCTGTCAGACACCACTAAGGGGCCATTCACCTCTGCTATGATGAAATCAGAGTAAAACTACACTTGAAATTATTTTTCAGATTGTAGAGAGATGATTAGGAACCACAAAGGAGGAATGTAGTGTTCCAAATTCTGAAGTTTGTGGAGTCTAGGTTCATACTATAATACTACTTCACACAGCATGGTTTTACTTACCTTTAGTAACCACTGCATGATGGCAGTAAATTGTGACACTCTTGATAAAATACCCTGGTGTTTAATAGGATAACAACCAAGTCTGGTTACACTTTTGGCACAAATCGCCAAAGAACGTCTGTTTTAAAAAGTAGCTGCTACCATTACACCTATATATAAGGGATAAGAAATGCCTTCTTTGAAATATACCTTCATACTCTCATAGGCATGTTGGCAGCTGGAGGCAAACTGAACTGAAAATAAGCAATATTATTTGGAGTACACATTGTGACACAGAAAATACCAACCATCTTGTCAATCAGCTCTTCAGAAATTAAATAGATTGTAGAAAAGCCGTCCCTTAGCATTTATGGTTTGCAGCAACCAATAGCCCAAAGCATTAGGCTCAAAATGAATGAGCAGGAAAGGGAACGCTTAAGCAGTTCCAACACGTTGAGTCCTGCACACCACAGTGCGGTGCTAGAGACCAAGACTGGCTTGGCCTTCACTCCCAGGTGACTCTGCAGAACTTGCAGTCAAGACTAGGACAGAGCCTGTTCACCCACACTGCCCTGACCCTTTACCTGAGAAACACATCTGATGCTTCACTCTGTGCTGCCCATCCCATGAGCTCTGTAGCTGAACAGAAGTGTGTTCATACACCTACAGAAATTCAAAGGGAAGAACTTCATGACACAAATGATGACACAAATTCTACCATCTCACTGCTTTTCTTTCATAGCACACAGATCCAACAGCATGGCCAGCTCTCCAAGCTGCCAGTTCACAGCTGTACACACCAACTGTGGCACAAGGTTGGCAGAAGTGTCAGGGGGCTCTGCCTGTTGGATCGAGCTTGCACAGCTTCTGCATATCCAACCACAGCCTGGGACTAAAGCTTTTAAGCTCTGTCCAAGAATAATGGTTATCAGTTTGCTCTTCACAATGAAATTCCCCAAAAAGCAGTCAGGAGTTTCACTGAGGTAGCAATAACACAAGAGATGTAGAGCCTGATTCTCAACTACCTATGTAAAGTTCAAAGTAATTTCTTACTAACCTTGCATCTTTAAAAAAACTTTCTAAACATAATTTGGGACTGTATTTAAAGTTGACCACAGGAAGCAGAAAACAGGAAAGTCCAGGAGAAGCCTTGTCTTCCCCTCAGGCACTTCCTGTACTAGTGACAAAAGCATAACGCAAAATTGCTACAAAAATGCTTCATGTTTAGGTTATTGTCTTCCTTTTAGGCAAGAATTATTTGTTCATCAAAAATCACGGCCTAGAAGCAACAATGCCTACCTCTGTGTCACTGTGGTTACACTGCAAGCTTTTGGGAACTTGTCTCTGATAAACAAAGTTAAGGAGTAAACTCAGAGAATGAACCAGAAAATAAAGTCTGAGAATGATCCAAACCAAACCAAAGCTCTTTATTTTTCCTCTCCCTCCTCAAGCACACTCAGAGCTTAACAATCATTTTATGTGCTAGGTCACCCTAGGCTGAAAGTGAATTACCTATACTCCTAATGGAATGAAAAGTTCAATGGTCCCTGTAAGGAGAAAGCAGACAATTCAAGCATTCCCACATTAAAAATAGACATCACAAACAATTGAAAAAGGCCACAAATTGTTCCCTGATATCCACATTTATGCAATATCCCCAATGACAATGTTAACAATGAATTCTCTCTACCTGCTTAGACATCTAGGCAATAAAAGCAAGAATATACAAAAGACAAAACGTTCACAAAAACTTTTTCACAAGTATTAATCTTTTTTTTCCTTCCCATGCTGTCTACCAAGTAGCCTAAAGAGCCTTTTTTTAAACTCTGTTTAAACAGAGTCTGTAACAGTTAGGCTCAACACCAATGCATGTTTGCTCCAGCCATGATTTGACCCTACACTGAAGTAAGAGTTTGGCACGTGCTAGTAATTCATTTTCCATCTGTGCTTCATTGCCATAGACAGAAAAGGAGTATGTGCACAACCGGGTAGACGGATCATGCTCTATTTTGACCTGGATGACTGGAGAAGCAAGATCTTGCAGTGTCCGCTTCTTAATCTGGACGCAGCATATGATCTCTGCTGCACATCAAACAGGGATGCTTCTCCGCACTGTTCCCCTTGTCATGACAATTTGTGCTTCCCTAGTCTCACTGAAATCTCTGCATCCTTCTCTACTGCTCCCCAAAGCTCCTGACAATCTTGAACAAGAGAAAAATAGACAGCAAAGATGGGTTCTTAACCATAAGGGTTATTGTATTCGTATTCACACAACTGACAAAGGAAGAGGGAAGGAATAAAAAAAACCCTAATAAAAAAAAGGAATTAAAAAAATCGACACAGGACTGATGGAAAGCTTCCATTTGTTAATGATAAGTGTTAGTGAAGACTTCAAGATGTTCTCACAGCTCACTGTAAGAACAGCACACAGGTTTTCACTTTAGGTGAACATGGAGTCAATAGACTCCCATTTCATGATGGTTGTTACCACACAGGCAGGATTCATGTGCATGTTTCTGTTTAAAACTAGTGTTCAGTACTGTCCGCAGAGCCTTCAATATTCCTTCCTCAAAAAAACACTCATCATTTCACCCCAACTTTTGCAACTGAGAGGGCCTTCCTGTCATAAAAGGATATACTAGGATATAGAATATGATTCAACCCTTCAGCAATAAGCGACTGACTCTTCTGTGTTACTATAGAAAACTGAAGACAAAGACTTTTTTTTTAAAGGGTATTTTCTAGAAGGCCTAAAAGTAGGGGTGGGGTAAACTGCAGCAGGAGAAATTTGCTTGTGTGGGTGATTTTAGAGTGCAAGAAACAGATAACCATATATTAATCATCTTTGGGCTCCAGCTGTAACAGCATTTCTTTCCACATTGAGGGAAAGATCCTGTGACTGACAAAAAGCAGGGAAAGTAGCTTTCTAAATCACCTTCTAAGATGAGGGGCTGCAAATCAAAGAGTTCAGGAACTTTTACTACTTCAGCTAATGGGCACACAACAAAAGGCATGATGGGTCCTGAGGCAAATAGATGAGATAAGACTCTAAAATGCCCACAGTCTTTCAACTCCTTAACAGCATCTTCTTGACATCAGTTCAAACCAAATCAGTTCCTTTAATCCACATTTAAATAGTTCTAATGCCACATTCCATCTGAAGGAAGCTCACTTGCCTGATTTTTTGCTAATACAGGTGACCCTGGATTGTCAGTCTTCTCTCTACCCTCCTTTTTTATAAAGGCCTAACTCCACAAACTCATGAAGACATTAAAAGTGACATGAGGCCATGTGCCCACAGCAGTGTATACATGACACATGAATTAGTGTGGTTCTGCAAGGGTGTGTAGGGGCAGTGGACAGGATCCTCAAAGATGGGCAAGTTTGAACATAGGTATGTTCATAACAAATGTCACCATGACTGAAAACTCATTGTCACTTTGGTGGGTTTTATGAACAGTGAAGTCCACCACTCCTGAATAAAAAGAGCCCACTAGGTAAATGTATTCCAGCTCATTAGCCTAAACCCTTTTAGAAATTATATATTATCTAATATTCCCCCCAGTACATCAGGTTCCGAACTATAGTTGCTTTGCTGAGATGCTGTCTTTATTGCAATCTAAGAGAAACATGCAAAGTAATTTACATAATGCAATAAAAAGATTTTCCATTTGGAATATTTTTATGTGTCAAACTCAAACTCAGTTCATCAGGTCCTGATGAGACCTGAAAGTAAGGCAGTTTGTTTTTGCCTCAGAATGGGGAGTATTCCTCTTGATTTAACACATTAAGGAGTATAGAAGAGAGATATCTATCTGTGCTGAGTCTTGAACCCTTTGAAATCTACCACCTTCCATTAGTAAACTCATTTGCTGGTACTATCCTCATGAGCTTATAATTAAATAAATAAATGAAAGTCCTTTTCGGATGGTTTTATTTATGTCTACAGTCTGTTGTCCCCTATGTGGGGATGCAGGACAAACTCACAACGTGGCGCTATATTCTACATAAAGAGTTCTGCCCAAGACAAAAAAAAAAAGCACTTTGTATTATATACTATTTCTTTCAAAGTCTTACTGAAAATCTGCAAACATTCAGTTTTACCATTCTGAGTACTTATATGATAGATAGCTAATAAGAATAAACAAGAAGGTGAATATATTTATAAATTATTTGGAGGAATACAACGTAGTATCATTCTCCTACTTCCTTGGGCACGCCTTCCCCTATGAGAATCCCATCCTTTAGCAACATATATCCAGGTAATTGCCTTCCTGATGATGCAGGTCTTCCTTATGATGATAGACAACATTCTGTTCCTGATGCTACTGACAGACTCATGAAATACTTCAGTAGCTAGGGGAAAATAAGACATTAGAAGTGTCCTTAACTGTCTTAGTTGGACAATGTTATGCCAATTTTGTGTTCAGAAAAATTTGAGATTTTTAGGGACAAACGTGCCCCAGAGTGTGTGTGTTACAACTGAAAGTTAATTCTTCTAGGTTGTCCTTTTCCCTTTCCATGAAGCTGACAGCATGCTGCTTTACAGGAAACAGATATTGCTTCCTGTACACAAAGCCATGTAAAATGAGATTGTGGGAAATAATGGATTTTTTTTTTTAATCTACAAAATAAGTACTTACCCCCCCCCCCCAACAGATTTTCTATTTGAGACTCACAGACTTGCCTGCAAGTACTGCTGTCCTCCTCTGCCTCTGGGAAAGCAGATAAACCTTATCAAGAAGTAATTAGAACAGAGAGCAAGCTGTGTTGTCAGCTGAGCCAATGCAGGTATACCCTGTTACAGTTCCCTCTCTTACCAATGCCTACTTACCAAATAAACTGACCAAATGAGTCAGTCATTGCAACAAAATGATGTAATGCATAAAAACTTTGAACTAGTAACCTCCAATATTCTTTGAACGCTCTGGGATAACCTCTGCATTAGTCAGGGAGCAGCAAGTACAGGCTGCCACTGCTTTGGTGAGTCACAACAAAAGAAACTTGGCATCTCCTACAGGTTTGTGTAACCCTCCTCCTCATGTTCTTCCATGAAAAAGCAGTGTCTCCCCAGCTGAGCACATAATACAAGCACGTCTGTGATGCTGGCTACATCCCTACTAGATCCTGTCAGTAACACTGGGGCAATGTGTGCCCCAATCAACTAATGCTCCTGATCTGTGCATATTTGGACAGCAGACCCTGGATTAAGGCTTCTCTACCTTCTACAATTTATACAGTTACATTAGAGTGGTCAAGAAGCTTAAATAAAAAAAGAACAAATATTAATGGGTAAAAATCTCAGTTTCTTACCCTACTGAACAAAGCACCCTCACTAGAGCACTGCACGTGCTCTTTAAGACAGGCAGTGACATCTTGGCTGAAACATCAGTGGTTCTCAACATCCTCTCAGTCACGAGTGAAGCTACAGCTTCTAAAAAGCCCTAATATCTGGTGTTTGCAACAAGGCTGTGGGAGCAGACTAACAAGGGAGAAGGGCAAATAGCTGACTTAGGAATTCTCCTCTGATCAGTACACACTAGTCCATTTCCATCATCACCTGCTCAGACAGGACAACGCTAGGGTCTCCATCACTGATCATCTCCAGTTTTTGCTTTATGTTTGTGTAAATCTATTTCTCTTCCTCAGCAGCAGCTTTGTGGACTTCCATCTTCTTATCCTTAAGGATGCAGACAGTTAGCCTGACAGTGTTTCAGCTTCATAAAAATCAGCTCAGGATCTTTGCACTGCTGGTCCTTTATGGGCATGAATGCAACTTAGGAAGCATTGGAGGAGGCAAATATTAGAAGTACACCTTGCCATGTCAACTTTCAAAAAAACAACAGATGACACATTAACCTCACACTGATTACTGCTTACAGAACTTCTCCCTTTCCTTAGTCTCTTGGCTCGGTAAGAAGCAGAAATGGTTTGTCACTAGAACCACTAGTGGCTCAATAAGCGTTCCAGCTTTCCCTTTCAGCATTCCAAGCAGAGGAATCAGCCACAAAGGGTTTTTTTCCTTTTCTTCTGATTAACGCACTCAGACACAAGTTTGCACATGGCAAGCACTGCACATATTTTGGTATGATAACAAACACCTGACAAGCAGAGGCTGGAGTGACGGAAATCATCTTACTGGTTCAATGGAAGACTAACTACAAAAGAGTCCACGAGGTAAGGACATTCCTAAAATTTAACATATTCATCACAGCAAGGGAAAGCTGCAAAGTAAATCTGAACTGCCTCCTGAGACAACTCCAGAAGTTTTGTGCTGAGCCCAATGCAAATAACTGCTCTAACTTCCTAACAGCACTACAAGGAATAATGGCAGTAATTGCATAAGAATATAAAGAGGTAGTCTCTCCATTGCTAGTAGCAATACAGGAGTAGATATTCTGGACCAAAAAAAAAGGATCCATCTATTTCTGTCTTGCCTAAAGGAGGTCTCAATATCAACTTCCTTAAAGAAGGATGTAAAAAAAAAATGTTTATGTTAGAATTCAGTAACTACTAAGTTGGTTTTTTTTCCTCACAGAGAGAGAGCTAACCTGGCTATCAAACTTCCTTTGTGCAATTCCCCATCACTTTCAGCCAAAAAGGCCAACACCCACTGTATTTTAAGTGATTCCCCTGGCTCCAATGCCCCTCTCTGATCTGGAAGAATCACCACCACCACTTACACCAGAGTCTCTTAACAGTCCAACTCCCACTTCATAACCTGGGCCAGTGTCCGAGGTAGTAGTTTTACTACTGGGAAAACTTAATCTTTCAGCAAGGACAATCAACAGGTAACCACAGGAGAGCACTGCTGATGAGACGGGATCAATCATAACTGGAAATTTCAGTACTTACGAAATTCTCTAACACGAGTTTTAGTCAACAGCTTCTTTCCACTACAGGTAATATATACAAGTTGCCCTCCTAAGCACAAAGGCTTACCTGTACTGAAAGAAATTTCTCTAACTACTTATAATGGTGCTTTAAGTACACAGTACTGCAAGAGCCTAGCCAAATGGAAAGTAAGAATTGCGAATCACAGGTAGTATGAGACTGGAGTAATCCTTTGCAAAAGACTGTGGGCAGACTGCTCAGCACTCCTACCAACACAAAGCACCTATGGACTGTCCCTTCTGATAGGACTGGAGTGAGTGAAGGTCCTCAGAAGGCTGGCAGTGTCCTGGAACCCATCTAAGCCAAATTTGCAGCAGCCTTGAAGAATTCACATGGCATGATCTCTCTCACT
Organism: Pyrocephalus nanus; assembly: GCA_038380795.1. NCBI lineage: Eukaryota > Metazoa > Chordata > Aves > Passeriformes > Tyrannidae > Pyrocephalus > Pyrocephalus nanus. The sequence goes on along the minus strand of CM076282.1, from coordinate 7,901,566 downwards.
CAAACACAGATGAAGTACAACTGCATTTTCCCTCTTTCCACAGAAAAGCAGCACTGAAGGTAACACCTAGGCTCAGCTTTTCTCTCTTTTTTGTTTTGCAGTCTAGTTTCTTCAGAGACAGCAGCCAGATCTAATATACTTAAGAAGAGGAGTAGCCTCTTCTGAATCCCATCCAACCTGAAATACTGGCTTTGTTGGCCAGAGGCCCAGGTGAGGTTGTAACTGTGACACTACGTGCAGTATTGTGGCTTAACCTTTTCCCTCCCAGATTGCCAGAATGCATTTCAGCTCTTTTGACATCTTAGCAACAAAGATCACTTCATATGCAGCTTTTGATTTCACTTTCCATTTGAGCATGCCTAATGCACTGCTCTGCAGCAACTACAACCAGCCCAGTTCTTTCCAAACTCTGAGTCAGATGCTGGGCTGTGTCTTGCAAGCACTCAGTCTCCCCAGCATCCCCAGGGCCAGAGGTTGCTGTGCCAAGAGCCTGCAACCTGTGTCGGGAGGGGCTCAGCAGCACTCTCACCTTTGGCCAACTGCTCGCTCTGTTCCACCCTTACCGACTCAACCTCAAACAACAGCCAAGTGAACAATGTCCTTTCCTCTTCAACTATTTGTCCAAATAAGAGTTTACCGACTTACACACACAGAATCCAGTCTGTTTGAACAGACTTATTTTCAGACAAGAGAATCCTGCAACTTCGTGGTAACTTGAGATGTTTATAAACATTTCTTCAGCCATGCCACAGCTAGTTGACTAAAAAAAAATAAAAGTTAAACTAAGTGTTCAAACAAATTCCTGGGACACATTATCAGCAGCTGGGTCTGGCAGTTGGGAAACTCATTGTCTTTAAACACAGCAGCTGTTCAAGAGTTTCTGCTCTTAGTTCCTCATTTGGGAGGACATTTTCTTCCCATATTTGTGAAGAAATTTTAAGAGGGCTTCATCTGCCATAAAAAAAAAAAAAAAAAAAAAAACAACCTTACAATAATACATACAATTCCTCATGCTAGCATTTTTAAAAGGGAATTTTTGGAAAGGTAAACACTGTGTTGGTTTTAAGTATCATAGAAGCAAACAATGCACATGTATTCTAGGTAGGGTCACATCTGGAAAAATGGAATTTGAGCAGCCTGGACAAAGGTGCTCCTAAAGCCTTCTGTTTTCCTGTGCTTAGAACAAATTGGATTGTACGACAATTTACAGTGGGAGAGAACTCAGGGGGTCTCTAGTCCAACATCCTTCTCCAGGAAGGATCACCAGCTATTAGGTCAGACCAAGTTACTCAGGGCTTGATTCAGTCTGGTCTTGAGACCCTCCAAGCTGCTCAGGGACTGCACAACCACTCTGAGCTGCTGGTTCCAATGCTGGACTGCTTCACTGAGAGGAAGTCCCCCCCTTTACACGCACCTAGCTGCTGCTGATAAAATGGTCTTTTCAACCACAGAAATTCTTCTGACAATTTCCTCCTTTAGTTTTCTAACTTTCATAGTGGCATACTCATCTTCTCAAATCCCTGCTCTCACCTGACTCCTGCTTGCCTCCTCATTCCTTTTGCTTGCCCTTGACTTCTCACCTTCAACACAGCATGCCCTACGCTTCAAACAGCTTTGTGCCTTTCATTCCAAAGCATTCCCCAGGGCCTCACAAAAAATTTCTCATAAGCAGACACCATGAATAGCAAATACCTTGTTTTCAGCACCTGCCGTGGAGACTACCAGACATAGCAGTGCAGATGAAGCCACAATTTCTACTGTGAGACAGTACTACCACGACTCCCGTGGCATGTGCTAATTTCTGCAGAACTTTGGGCAGATGGCAGATGTACTCCAGCTGTGTAAGCCATCCCTGAAGGAACTCCCAGTGAATTCATAGTAATGTGAGGAAAGTCCTGACAGACTGCTTCCCCACCCAAGGGGAAAAGGATTTCAACAACAAAAAAGATCATAGACTGGGATATCCCAGCTACCTACAGCAGTCAAGTCTTACTTCAAGTGACTCAGAGTTACTCAGCTTTCAGGACAAACTATCAAGTCAACCCTTTCACTTTGACATCAAGAAATAATTTTGTGACTCTTGTGACACTTCTTCCTGCTCACTTGCCAAATAACCTTGTTGATATCTTCTTTATAAAATAAATGCAAGCTACCAGAACCTGATGTACAAGCAAGCTGCTCCAGCTTCTCTCAAGTACGGATAGCAATGGAACAGTTGCAGTAATTTCCAAGAAACTGTAAATTCAAGTTATTAAATACGCTAAACATAATTTTTAGGGCATAGAATATTCTTAGGCATCTCCATTTTAAAACAAGCAAAGTGGATTCTGAAAATGCCATATAGCAAAAATACCTGGAGAATCACAGCATCCTGGAGCTATGAGACAAGATGCAAACCCCTACTCCATCGTCTGACCCAGCCACCTGGTATTGAAGTGAATTACAGACCAATACAGGTGGAGACTTCTGCTATCCATGCAACATCAGAGAGTCATAGGGAAAGCTTAAAATAAGTTCACTTAACTATCTAACTAACACTTAATTTGTCCTAACTATGCATGGCAATTTCAAATCATTTATTGAAAGGCACTAGGAGATGTGTCAGGTACCACCAGCAATTCCTTAGCAAGCAAACGGGTAGGGAAGGCACTATCCCTGGGAACTTGCCAATTTTATTCTTCCTGAGCACCCTACAGTAGGGTGGCCTACTCAAAAACCAGTTTAACCCTACCTGGCAATGTGTTCTAATGTTCTACTATAAATTTTGTTTTACAACAAATATGATTTGTTTCATATAGTACAGAACACCTTACTCAATTCCATACCTGTGTAGTGCTTCCAACAGAAGCCACTAGCAAACGTGGAAGTAAAACACATTAGAAATGGGGCAGAAAAATCTTCACCTTTTGTCCACCATCAGTTAGGGATTCAGCAGATGGCTCTAGTAATCTGCCACAGAAAATAAGCTGATGGTTGGCTTCCATGCTCCAGGCCCTCTTCCTTCTCCTCCTTCCTCGGACATAGAGACACAGGCCATGCTGGAGCAGTCCCTCAGAGCCACCATGAGCTCAACCTGCCCTGAAGGGGCACCTTTGTTGGTGACTTCACTGAAACACACACCGCTTAAAGCCATGCATTCCTTAGACTGTGTGTTTGGTTTAAAATAACCCCTAATCAACTCATTTTAAGAACCTCCAAGCCTTAAATCATAAAGCCTATCCTCCACCAACTCCTGGAAAGAAAACTAAAAAGTTTGAAAACATCTGACTTGCTGACTGTTGAAATCTGCCAGACATGGTCCCGCTCAGCACTTGAGAAGCCCTGGTGCCCCACCCCAGGAAAGGGAACAGCATCCTAACATACTGCACTTCAAAGTAATCAGCTGGCTGCTCCCACTAGCACAAGCATATACTTTTATGCTTGAAGGAGTTGAACAAAAAAGTAAATAAATTATTGCTTTCCTTCTAACCAATAACACAGTAATTACAAACAAGCAAGCAATGGCTGTTGCTATTTCTCGGAGACATTTCCATAAAAGCAAAACTGTACATCAAAACTATCAGTGTACATCAACTTGATAGGAACTGTGTTAACATTTTAAAGTCAATACATTGACTACTCTACGTTGCAGAGGAAGTAACTGCTATAGCCTCTGCTTGGTTTTGGAAGCAGACGAGCTTCAGTGCAGATAACACATGCTAATGCCTCTGTGGAAAATCAACATAAGCCAGGCCTATGCAGTGCTGAACTGAGAACTAGCAGTTACAACTCAGAAAAGAGACAGCCAAGTCATGCCCAACAGCGCTACATCAGTGGCTCAAGTTGGGGCAGCAGCCAAAAACAGGCAACAAAAAGTAGGATACAGTGGCTCTGGTCTCTACACCAAGGCCAATGCAGAGAGAAAGGTAACTACAACAATGAAAGGAGCTCGTGAGGAGAGACCAACAGGGCTGCGATTTCCATCAGGAGCAGAGAAAGGGTACAGGAAACTGGAAGGATTATGAGCCAGGTTAACAAAACTCATAAAGGTGTTAAACAAGCTCAATGTGCAGCTCTCACCATGTGTAGTTTGCCAGACGCTGAAATTGGAGAAGCAGGGGCTCCTGCAGAAAATAGCAGCAAATTGGGTTAGAGCAGATAAAAGAAAACACTTCTTTACACTGTGAGCAGGAAACTCACAGATCCTACAACCACCAGCAGCAGCTGTGGCGGCAGCTATACTCATCAGGTTCAAAATGGGACCAGATAAATGCATGGAAAAACTGATCTGTAACCAGAAAATACAGGACCAGGCAGGGACAGCTGTGGCTCCTGGGGGAGCACAGGAAGACTGGACCACAAGCAACTAGTCTTGCAAGCTCTCCTCAAAGTAGACTTTCCTATTGCTCCCACATGAGTTTAATTACTGGTCTAGGTGGACTGTTGGTCTGACCCATTAGGGCATTTCTCATGTTATGTTTATTCCCAGACACATATCTCTTGGCTTTCATTGGATTCTGTGAATCTCATATTCAGAACTTCAGTTAGTGCACCGTCTCGATATTCAAGTGCACACACAAGATTCAGAACAGATGTTACTTTCATTACATATCTTTCTGGATTATCTTTATTTTCCATTGAAATGTGGGCTGCCTTTTGGGAGCCAGCCAGCTGACTTAGGAGACAATGCTGCTGAACTGCTGTCAGCTGCTGTACTGGAACACAATACCATCTGACAGACAAGAAAAACAATTCTTAACATACTGACCACAACTGTGCCAGAGGTTAGAATCAGCATTAGTTGTGTATGTTAGGCAAGTGAATAAGTAAATACCTGCATATAGAGGGAGCAGCTTGGGAAAAAGACAAAATAATATATTTACAGAGTAATGTGCTACCAGCCCTCCGCATGTGAGCATTTCCGTGTGTGATGCTTATTTTCAAAGTTATAAAAAGAGTATTTAAGAGAAATCATTAACCCATCAGCAAAAACCTGTCCTCTGTGTAAGCCTAAAGTTCTCTAGCAATATACAGACAGTATCTTTCCCCGCTAGAGTGTGGAAAAGTAAAGTAACTTGGAAAAAAGGTCTGTATTACTAGAAATCATTTAATAACAAAAACTTCATGGAGGCTTTACTTTGAAACTATTGGTTCCAACAAGACCAGAATACCTGAGAAATCACACCAGAATTAGAAAGTGCCTGCATGCCAAGTCTGAAATTGAGTCACATACCTTTCCTTCCTCAGAAGACTATTTTGATAGCAGATTTGGTTCAGCTTATTTACAGGTTTACAGGTCATTTTTTAACTTGTCAAAACATATGCCAAGCATGTGTGCAGCAGCCAGGTAACTAATAATTTAAGTAATTTTTGAAAACAACATGCAGAAACAAACATTTAATACAGATGATTATCACTTATACTTTGATTTTGGCTTCATACTACTATCTTTGCATCACTATATTTAATTACACTCCACATTTCCTTCATGATTCATCATTGCACAACAAACCTGATAGCCACTTTATGGGTGTGTTGCAGGTTTGCACAATTAACTGAGTCTATTGAACTGGAAATGACGATTTGTATTAACTGAAAAGATCATGTGGCTGCATAGTTTGTGGGTGTTGGTTTATTAGAATGGAAAGTGCCAATTAGAGAAGGAGAAAACAAAGACAAACTCATTCTATTTTAAAGAGAAGTACCTGTGACTTCCTGGAAATGCTTAAGTTTATCAGGGATGGGATTCCCAGGTGCTAAATTACAGAGAAAATTATTTTTCCTGTGTTCACGAGCACGTAGGAATGGCAAAGGCGGAAGCACAGGAAATGGAGAGAGAACAAACACACAGCAATCCAGGAACAGGACAAGAGAGGAGTTTCCATGCCAAAGCCACCTCCTCTGTCACTGCCACCTCCCAGCCCTTGCCCAGCAAAGTCTGCAGCTGCTGTGGGCTGCACGAGTAGGTAACACGAGCTGCAGCAGGAACTCACTGGGGACTGTGTGCTCTGCCCTGAGCCCAGGAACACCCTCAGCAGATCCCAGTATTTAGGGTTTGGGCCATGTCCCAGGCCACGCAGGTGCAGCCTCACCACCTAGACCCTGCCTCACTGCTCTCCCTGTAGAGCTATTTCCAGCCATGCAACAGAAATACTTTTTTTTCTCTCCATATTTAAGCTCAACAGCAAATTCAGTTCAATCATACTTTACTGTTCATATCTACCTGCAACAACTCCACCTCATTACCACAAATCCTTTCTAGAAATATAAACATCAAATGCCTCCAAGCTGACTAAAGGTTACATATTCAACTAGGAAACTCACACTTAGAAGGTGATGCTTATGACAGAGCAAACACCATATAATTTAAGTAATTAAATATGTACTAAAAACTCAAGCTATTTAGTTGCTCAAAGTTCCCATGAATTATTCTGCAATGTACTTAAATCCAAGAAATTTCACAGCTTAATTATCCCTTGTGTAAATTTCTTAAGTTTCAACACAGTAGTATTGAGAGTTTGAAAAAATACTTGATATGGTTCAATGTGGTATATTAAAGGAGGACAAAGTATTTTTCAGTGGAGGTTTTTTTGTGGGGGCAAGGGGAAGACTGGGGAACACGCAGAATCAGGTTGTTCCCTTAATTTATATTTTTATGATCTTAGCAACATTTATGTGAGGTTTGACGATACTAAACAGCGTACCAAGGCACTCAAAAGGTTATGTCACGTTTTTCACTCCTACAGTATTAATAAATAATGCTTCACCTTTAAATCCTTTTTTCTCCTCCACAGACTTCACAGTAAACCCAATACACATAAAATATCAAGTGCTAGTCATGTAGGAGTGCTCTCATAAGAATATAGGTACTCAAATAGCTTATTTTAATGTAATTATGTGCAAAGGTATCTGTCTGTCAGGATTTCCACTAACAGCCAGTTAATTTATCTCCAGTTTTCCTTTTCCCACCCAATTGCACTGGCAACAGCTGCAAATTCCAACTGCCACAAAGTTCAGAAGTATGAACTGCACACAGGAGTTCACTCTGCAATATTTTCGGTGCCTTGAAACAAGAACTTGTGTGGGTGGTGGGAGCAAGCACAAGCTTATCTTCTGTCCAAATACACCAGGCTGGTGGGTGAAGTTAGTAAATCAAACACCAAGAAAAAAGAGGGAACACAAGAGATTGCAAAATGGTGTGTACAAGTTTGAGAACTATTCAGATCACATCAGCTTTTTCCCCTTCTTATCTGCTTTGCAGCTAAATGCTGCTATGCACAAGTACAGTTAAGACCTGTCTTGTACACATACATGTACAAATTCATATCACATATGTGTAAGCGTGAAAAGCTATCTCATGCCTCAATTTTTGAGATGTCCAATTTGAAATGTTTTGAGGCAACCCGACATTAAAGGCATGACCTTAGTTTTCACTCTGAACCTCATAAAGGTTATAGCTCACATATATATAATCTTAACCAGAGACAACTTCTTAAAAGATTTCTAAATAAATATTTAAAATATCTATCAGCTATTTCATTCTAAGACCTGAGACTCGGATATGTTGATTTATCTATCTCCCCAGCAAAATCATTAGGTTCTGTAGAGCTTCAGTTCTCAAAAAAATAGTGTTTTATTATTAGGCACAAATATGCACTCAGGTAATTAGCATTAGGCTTTGGAATTAAAGACATCATTCATAAACAGACATTAAAAACACTTCAGATTTTGACACTTCCTGTACGGTTACCTGAAAGGGAATGAGTAGCTTAAACACTCCTCTTTTTGGCCTTGTTAATGACTAGAAAAGTTAATGGTGATCAAGCATCAGAAAGGAAAAGATTTCCCGAAGAGAGGTAAACAAAGTATAAGTTGCATACTGTGGTGTTTTTGCATGACTAGGTAGGCAAATGAGGGTGTTGTGGATATACTTCTGCTGTACTCCAGAGGTGCTTCTGCAGATCCAAGATCTTCTGTGACTAGTTATTTCAAATGTAGCCTTTATCAACCTTTTAGTAAGACATTGCTTGTAAGAGCAAACCCAGCAAAAAGCAAAGCAGCGAACACCTGTGAATAAATCTTTCCATCATGAGAAGTCCTAAATTGTATCATTATTTGATAGATTAATGTCACACTACCTGAGCTGAGACCAAGGCCCCTTTGCAGCTGCACCCCCCCACTGACAGAGTCAAACCAGATTTCCTCACAGGCTCCACCCCAGGTTTCCCACAGAAGAATCTCAGACGTCCTGATCCTTAAAAGAATTTAATTAAGTCTTTAAATTCAACACATTGGCTTTGGCTTGGATACTGACTTCCAAACGAAATTAGTTATCTTATGGCTCTTATCTCTTTCATAAAAATCACAGTCTATCTCAAGCAGAATCAAGATGTGCACAGCAGGAGTTAAACTGTGTGCAATTCTTACATGGTCACATTTTATCTTATTCAGGGACTTCTATTTTGTGGTAGCCTGAGAGAGTGAATCTACGTATGAATGTTCAAGGAGTCTGGTGGTACTCTCTTCCTCTAGTGATGTATGCGTTATGACAATGTAAACAAACTATGTAGAGAATAAAAGTTACATAAGTTTTGAACATCACCCTAAAGTGAGGGAAATCTCTTTGAGCATGTTAATTTGAGAAGGAAAAAAACAACACATATGGGACACATTAGAATTGCTGTAGTGTCACTGAACTGACAGCAAGTCATAGACTGTGATGCAGGGGTTGTAAACTGATGTGTTGTTACACAAGTGGAAGAATCATATTGTCTAAATTACAAGCAGTCAAACTTTATACTTCTGTTCTTACTGTACTGGGCACGCTGTATGGAATACTGTGGTACTTGCTGTGGGATACAGAAGCGTAGGTGTGCAGGGAGGGGGCAGAGACAATGAGTTTAAGGATATTCAGAAATTAGCAGTGCAGCCTCTTGCATTACAAGGGTTACATACAATGCAATTGTATTATACAGCTGTACAGACCTGATGCTGAATTTCAGCATGGAACAGGAGCCGTTACTCAGTCTTTGTGTGAATTGTCCCTCTACGAGACTTTAAAGCAATTGGATGATGCTAATTTACCTCTTAAGCCATCCCTAGAAACTGACACAGATAGCAAATCTTTTATGCTTCAGGCATATGGAAGTGGTTTGTGATGCAAACATACGATGGCTTTTGTGAGTTCTAGTCTGTGTACCTTGATTACATCTCTGTCTGAATGCTGCAAATGCCATTTATTCAAAAATAGTCACACAGAGCCTGCTGAAAGAAAAATCCATTAAGGCTATAGAGAAAGTGCCTTGCATCGGACTTCTGGGGAATTGTGAGAGGATGTTGCCCACTGCTCTAAACACTTATTTCCTTTTTTCCCCATGCTAGGGCAATATTGGGTTAGGTGGACCTTGGGATTTGAGGCAGCATAGCTGCTTTTAGAATACATCTATATGTTGCATTCCCTTTCATATTTCAGTCACACTCTTCTATTGTTTTCTGTTTACATAACTGGGTATAAAATTCCTTATTTCTGCTTGCAAGATCATGTCCTCTTCTTTGCAGACGTGTCCCTTTCAGGAAAGGACTATGCTGTTCTTTTAGTTTGGAGACTGCAAAGAAGGGACTAGGGTTAGGAGGGTCCTACAAAACTTTTACAGTGTAAGGATTCCTCATTTCTGTGAATGAGGAGCATGCACATACTCCACTGGTCAGATTTGTATGAATGCAGTTGCACCAGCCAGGTGTAGGGCAGAATGAGTGTGCTGCATTTCCAGTTTAGCCAGAAGACCCACAGCAGGGAGGAAACTCATGGGTCAGTAAAGAAGGGCTAAATTAGAGGTTAGCATATTCAAGTGTCTAGACAGAGAATACAGACATAGTGCAAAATTCAGTCTGTCAGGGAGTGGAGAGTCTAGATTAAAAAGCCATTTCAAAGGCATGTTGCCTGGATGGGGTAATCATGTGCTCAGACTTTTACAGCACATAAGCATAAGCCGAGGGAGGGAAGAGATCAAAAAAGGACACAAATATTGACACAGAGTCTGTAGCAGCTTAGACTGGAATGGAACTCAATAAATTAAAAATAGCTGGTTGTTCACACTTTTGTTTTCCAGAAATGGCCACAGCCACATCTGGTTTTTTACCATCCATTCTGTAATATTGGAATGCCTTGCAGAAATGTTACATCCATCCTGCTGCTGTAGATACATCGTTATGCAGTCCTCCCAAACTGAGTTCATTCTTGCTCTCAGGCATGTGAACTGTGCATGTAAACTGGGCATCAGGAAGCTGAGCTTTAGTGGTGAAATACCCAGAGCTCACTTAGTCCATTAGATTAGTATGCTTTTAGAGCAGTGTCGAGAAGTGTTCCACTGGAACAGGATGCTGGGCACATCAGCAGAGGAGCTGACTCAAATCCCAGTCCACGCTGTTGCATCCCATCTCCTTCCTTTAAAGAGCCAGAGGGCTTGCTGTCAGCTGACTGGCTCAGCTGTGTTTTTATGCCCTTTAGGCACCATATCTCACACAAAGGTAGTGTTGTGCATAATGAGAGTTTGGGGGAATTTCTTGGAATCTACCCATGTGCAGTGTTAGAGTCTGCAGCACTGCTGAAGTATTTGTATTGGTAAGCTTAGAAGTCAATCAGTCTCTTCCAGTCGTAACTGGATGGTAGGCTTTACCAGGATTGGAAAGAATGGTAGCAGTCAGCTCCTTGTTTCTTTGTGCCTTTTGCTGTGGCTTGTTCTATCACTTTTAGCTATTAAAAGTAAAATGCTATAATTTGTTCTTTCGATAAAATTTTTTATCTGTTGAGTATGTTAAGGACACTTCCCTGTCTGACCATCCAGGAGCCACTCTTGCAGTCATACTCACACCACCTGAGCTGGGACTGAGGCCCCTTATGTGCTTACCAGAAAGCAGGGGAAAAAAAACCCCAAGCGTCCTGCTCAAGAGCATCTACCAGAAATAAGTACAATTAAGCAATAATACAGCTGCATCTACAGTAAAACAAAGTTTATGGAAGTGGGCTTACAAAAAAAAAAATTAATCACAACATTCCAAAGAATGACTGTACTGGAGCTCTAGCTGACATTTTATAGTAAAAATAAATATCTATTGTTATCCATTTAGTCTTTCAGTATGAAATTTACTTCCGTAATTTTCTATCTTCCAAAAGAGACTTTGCCTTCTTCTTCTCCAGCTGCTGCTTTCATGCATGCTTTTCTTCTCTCAAAACAAACAGAAGTAGCAACTGAAAATTTTAAGTGTTGAAAACAGGAAACATCAAGGGCACTGAGATCAGTGAGAAGCTATAGGCTGCTAAGCAAGCTAGAAATAGAACAACTTTAATCAAAGGACATCCTGTATCTCTAGGATTCCCCCCTGCAAAGAGAATCCTTGAATGAAAGGTAGTATTATGAATGAAAGCCCATGCTATTCTTTTTTTCACGGAATTCAGACATTTCATTTAATAAATACAGACCAGTCTGCTATCCATCTCCAGAAGTGGGTACAATAGAGGTTTAAAGCATCTTTAAATACTACCTGAGCTGGCCTTTTTTAGCAAACTTGTTATTAACTACTATTAATCAATCAGAGTCTCTAAGATTACTTAGAAGTTAGTCTTTGGGAGACTTAGCAAATTGCAAAAAAACACTTGCCTACAGAATTGTGAGGTAGTTGCAAAGAAAGGTGAGAAATAGGAATGTAACTGTTGGTGTAGAATTCAATTTCTTCTGTCTTCAACTCAGAACAGAAACTATTGTGACACCATTACCAAACATTTTTGTCACTAGAACAATAAGAAACTTAAGGCAGTGAGATTTTAGTGAAAAAAGGCCATAGGTAAAGCTATTTAACAGTAAGAGAGAAAAATTCCATACCATTACATGCACATGAACTAACTCCTAAATTATCTAATGGAATAAAACCTGGACTGCTGATAGAAGTACAGGGATCATTGGGTAACATCTGCAGGGAATGCCAGAAAGACCTCTTCCTGGATCAAAAATTCTCAGACATAAATAAGTAAAAAAGCCAAACATCTATTATTCCTCATGTTCCACCATGGAGGCACTGCAGGAGTTTGTCCCACTTAAGTCAAGTCAACACTCCGTGAAACACATTTTTAAGACAACTTTGTCCTTTATATCCATTCCTTATAACATCTAGGGCTATTTGCACTATCAGTGTGTATGTACATCAACAGACCAGAATTAAAAAAAAAAAAGGACTACTTTCTCCTAAACTCACATATACAAACAGAACAATTTAAACTTAAGATAAGCATGCACAGCTTATCCACAGAAACAATTAGTCATAGTCTTCAAGTCCAGATCAACAGAAGTACAGCAAAGTACTTGAGTACTTGGAAGAAGTCTTTGAGCACGCACAGTTCAGCGCAAGCCACCATCACCAGCATGTGCCCAGAATAAAAACACAGTGAAGTCTCACCATTAGTTAACAGTGGGCCCCATTTCATCGAAACCCCAAACCTGCACCTGTCTTCTCGCCTCCTTCCTTTTGATGGCTTCCACCTCCCTTTACATTTTTTTACTTTATCTCATCTGCATAACAGGGTCAGTCAACTTTAGAGGACCTCTTCATCATTTCTCACATCCAAAATCTCTCCTGGTTTATAGTTCTGCCCTTTCTTCTCACATCACCTTTATTTTTACAGAGCTACAACATTTCTAATAGAAATATGCAGTAAGAAATCTTACTGTCCCTAAGAACAAGAGCAGATGGGGGGCTTTCACCAGAGGTCAACAGAAACCCTAAAAGAGAAAACAAAAGAAGTCAACTGCAAACACACAACCACATCATGCAGTGAAATCAAGCATTTTTATGTCTTAAAATATCAATAACTATTCCAGTTCAAAGAATACAGATAGTGGACACATTTTGTTAATTCTATTGTTAGAAACTCTCAGTAATGGGAGCTTTAAGAGCCCTATATTGGTATTTCTTTGTCCAACAAAGAAATGAGTGTGTCATATAGCAAAACTGATCAAAGCTTGTATTGTTTATGCTGTAATGAACAGTATCACCAGTAAATGCTCACAAAACAGTGTTTAAACAGCAGCTTCACTGAGAATCATACTAAGTACAGTTTACCATGACGAATGCTAAGTCTAGACACAAAACACTCCATCAAATCTGTGACAGCCTACGTACAACTATTCAAGATGCCAAATAAACCATTACACACGAAGATGGACTTATTTCAGCACAAATACGTCTGTTTCAGGAAAAGTGATGTTCACAGTAGCAATTCCTACAACAGCGAAAGCTTTCGTGTTTTCTCTCCTTCCGGCCATACTAAAGGACAGCGACTCCTAGGGGGACAGCGACTGCAAAATAATCGGTCATCACACGCGTGGTCAAGGCCTGGCCCCGCCTCAGCGCCCGGACGGAGCCGCGGTTACCTGAGAAAGCGCTGCAGCACTGATGACGAGAAGCTGCGGAGCATCGGCCGCACCTCCTTCACAGTCCAGGGCCCGCGCTCCGGGACCGCCCGTGCGGGCCGGGCCGGGCCGGGACAGCGAGCGCTCCCTGCTGCCCGCGCGGGACCATTCCCCGCGCAACGGCTCGCGACGCTCGCAGGGCTTCCTGCAGAGCAGCAGATGAGCGGGGATGAGCTGCCTAGACATCTGCGCTGGGAACGGGATCCGGACAGGCCAGGGTCATAACGGAATCAAGTAACTGCCGCCATCCCCCAGGACACAGGGACCCAGTGACGCACGGAGGCGGCGGGCAGCGGGCAGTTCCCCTGAAAGATCGCCCAGGGAAAGCCAAGCAGACGGCCAGCGCAGGAGGAACAGCCGTCGCAGGGACAGCGCTGCCCCAGCAGCCTCTGCTGGGCGGGCGCTGCCACCCCGAGGGACCGAGCGCGAGCTTCTGGGCTCGCCGCGGTCCCCAGCGGTTCTCCAGCCTCGCGCGGAGCCCGTGGCGAATATTGCTCTCGCTGAGCCCGGAGGCGGCCGGAGCAGCGCTGCCAGGGCCAAGGCTGCCGCCGGGGACCGCTACAACCCCCGCTCCCAGTCGGGCAACACACCACCACCATCACCCTGAGCGGCCGCGGTCCCTTTAAGGCTCTTCCTGACAAAACCGACGTGCGCGGGGCGGGGTCACGGGTGGCTCCGCCCCCCGTAATAAGGCCGGCGGCCGGCGCGCGCCGCGGCAGTGACCGGGCGGAGTCGCGGCGCATGCGTATGGCACTGGCGGCCGCGCGGAGCTCCGCGACACTGTCGGGGTGAGTGACGGCCCCGGCGGCACCGCCCGCGCCCCGCGGTCACATGGCGGCGGCGCCCCTCGGCCCCGTGTCCGCGCCCCGGGGCCCCTCGGCCGCGGCTCGGGGTCGCCCCGTCCCTTACGCGCCGAGCCGCACCGCTGGCGAGAGGAGCGGGGCCCGTGGCCGATGGGTTGGGCGGCTACCGGCGGCACACGCGGATCGGGCGGGTAGCGGCGCCTGAGTTGGCCGGGCCCTGGGCATGGAGGCGCGGCGCAGCCCACGCCAGCGAGCCCGAGGGGTGGCGGCGGCCCCGGCCCGGGTGGCGTGCGGGAGGAGCGGGAGCGCGTTTGGTGCCCTTGTGCTGCCGGGGCGGGGTGGAGTGTGTGTGGGGGGGGTACCTGGGCCGGACCCGCTGCGGCGTCGTTCACCCGCGGGGGTCTACCGGGGGGTCTCGTGTGCGGCCGCCGCCGTGCTCGCCGCGGTGGGATCGGGAGCGCTACCGCGGCAGGAATCCCTCTAGGGGCGATGGGACCCGCTCAGGGTCAGCGATGCCCATAACCACATTCTTGGAAATCAGCATGGCGTGCCACGGATTTTCTTCCTGACTCGAAACAGTATCAGTGCTCGTCTTGCTCCTGGGAATAACAGGGGACCGCATTGTGGGCTCGGACTCTGTGCTTCGCACTCTAATTTAGGATGGCTTAATTTAGAATAAACATTTCTTTGTGACTTACTACCCCATTACACAGTTATCCTCGATTTTCTAAAATAGCCAGTCTGTGGTGGTTAAATCTGGTGACATCGCTGTATCCTTCCAGTACTGACAGTGCATCTCTCGAGCCTGTGACACGCAGAGCAAGCAGGCCTTGGGGCTCTGGAGACTTCAGTGGTCTCCTGTTACTAGTGCACAGACTAAGGGCCCTGTGCAGTATTCTGAAGTAATAAGCAAAAAGGTTATTATGCTTGATTTAAAGATAACAGTACCTCATTATATATTAATAAACTGGATAGAAAAGGCTGTGGGGGTAAGGTGTGTGGTCATTTTGGGAATACTTGAGTCTTTGTTATACTGGAATGACAGCTGAAATGTATTTGTGAATTGCATTTATAATCTAGTTAAACTGCTCAATTTACCTTTATTTCTTTATACACAAACTAGTTTTCTTTAGCTATATGGGATAATTTTCTAATTTTTCTTTTTTTTATAGAAACCTATCTTTTGGGGGGGGGGGGAATATGTCCTTGGTGAAGCCCTTTGTCATCCTTTTCAGTACAGGAATTATTTCAGAGGAAAACAGTTCCACTTCTCTGCAGTGGAAAACAGAATTAAAAGTTATCACACTGTGTCTAACACTATAGTTATGACTCTGAGCCAACTATAAAGGAATTTTTATTTCCTGAATGTAAGCTGTCTGTATTCACATTAAAATTTTCAGAAGGGTGAAGTACCATACCTTACGCATGCATCTGAAATCTGACAAACAGAGGCAAGGCAATTGTCTTGCTATTTAATTACTAGTTTTCTACTGGCGATTTACAGGTTCCTCCCATTTGCTATGCAGGACTGTGAAATGGTAGCCCAAATTTTAAGTGAACTTTTAACTCCTTGATGAACTGTGGTTCTTTGAATGTATTTCAAACGAGCTGACTGTTACAATCTAAATACATCTTTTGTCTGCTGTTCAGTCGATTTGCCTGGAGTATACCCATAGAATTAGTTTTATTTGCAGTCATCTATGATTTGAGCAATTACTAAGTGATCATAGTCTTAAATTCTGTGCAACAGAATGGTCTATTTCTGGCTGGCAGAATGCGTAGAAAAGTATCTGGAAGTTAAGAACATAATTAATTTATTTAATAACTATAAAGAATATAATTCCTGTAAATGGAAAAATCTTAGGCCCATATCTGAGCATGATTTAGCCTGTGACTCAGGAATACTGAACTGCACTATGGAGGTTTGATGCATAGTAAATAAGATCTGATTATTTATTAAATTAGTAGATTTAAACTAATCTCCTCATGAGGCTGTTTTTGCTAGGTGTGAGTTACTCAGCATTCATCTAGTTGCATAGACAGAAGTACTTAAGGGATGGGTGATATAAGAACTAGAGAACCAGAAAGTTTTAGGGGTGTTTTTTTTTTTTTTTTTAAGCATATGGAGTTCCAGAAAGTATATTAACAGCTCTTAAGCTTTTAAAGTCCATTTGGAAGTCTGAAATGCTTAAATATTAAAAGAGGTAGCTCTATCTCAGGTACTTATGTTAAATAGAAAGTCAAAGGAGAAAAAGGAAATTACATCACCTTGTCAAATAAGGAACAGCTAGCTGGAATGGATGACTTGTAGTGCAAAAATGTGCCCCTCCTCCTGTGAATTGCTTCTGAGATTTGTTAAAGATAATGTGGTGGCAAGGTGAGCAAAAATAGGTTGTGGATTTAAGGTAGACACATTTCTTCCCCTCCCAAAAGGTGTAAGCAGGTCTTACTTTTTTTTTCTTTCCTTCTTTTCTATTTCTTACAAGATACATCTCAGCTTCTCTTCAAGAGTGTTGCTTTTTTAAAATCTATCCAAAATTTGCACAGGCATTCAGAACTCTGTACAGCAAATTGCTGTATTCCATCCCCAGTTAGTGAAACATTTTAGAGTGTGCTTTGGTCTACTGTGCATACCGGGAAGGTTTTCTTTCTTGTGAACTTGACTTGCCTCAAATATTTGGTTGCATTGAGACGGGGAGAGCAGGGAACAGAGAAACAAGAATCTATGTGTGATCACTGATAGATGTTGAGCTAAAATATATGCAAATGCTTCTTAGTTTCTAAGTAGAGGATTACTGTTGTTATAACACAAGTGTTTATTGATATGTATCCGTATGAAAACTGCATATTTGGAATGTTTTCTGTAACTCGCCACGAAAATTTTTCCACATATTCCCGTGTACATTGTAGATATCCCTATGTAGATACCCTATGTTTATGGGTACATTTGGCCATTTTCAGCTTACACATAGCCATCCTGCTATTCATCACTCACCAGTTCAAGTTTGAAAGTATATTTGGCCTTGTAAAAAAAAAAAAAATTGATCTCCAATACTTAGTATAATTCATATTTGTTAATGCAAACAGACCTAAACAATTAAAAAGTGTCTTCTTTGCGCTGTTGCCTTACAGTGAATGGTGTTGGTAGCTTCCTAATGCATCAGCAAATCTTTGAATTGCCTTGTCTTGTATCTGCCTTGTAGAAATTACTAGTTATAGTTTTAGTGTGAACTCCATTTCTTCAAAAGTGCTTCAACCTTCCTAAGTGCCATAATCGACGCATAACTAGGCCAGACAAGCAGAGTAACTAGAAACCCATCCTGTGCAAATGAGCAGCACATGAGTGTGAGATCAGGGAGACTTCATTACTGTGTAGTGTCCATTTCCTTTAGCAAATACAATTTGATGTTATTTATAGTTAAGTTTAGATCCTTAAATTTTTAAGGAGGCAGGATTGGGACAGCACTTACACTGAGAACTGTTGATGTTTATATCTTCATGACTGACTTTTGTAAATTTACTGGTTTTTAAAGCCAGTGACTAGAATATAATGCATACTACTTGGCTTTAGTAAGAGTGTGCTGTCTAAAATACAGAGTTTGTACTCCTCAATTACATGTTCTCATGTCTCCCTCTTAAGATACTATGTCTTCAAACAAGCTTATGCATGTTTTAAAATATTAGCACCTACTGTCTTAGACTCCACTGAAAAAGTAACTAGTTGGTTTAGTGAAAGAACACTACTTCTCTCGATAGTCCTAGCTTAAGGCACTCAGGATAGTTTCATAACTCTGAAATGTCAAGACAAATCATCTTCTGTGAATTCGCAAAGAGGTTATTTTTAGAATGAAGCAAGTTTTATGGCTGCAAAAATTGTCTGTATTTTTGAAAAATAAAGACTTACTGAAACAAGTGAAAATTAGCTTTTCCTCAAGTATGTAAATATATGTCATTTTAGATGTTAACATTAGCATTCCAGAGGGATATCAGAGAGGTGATTGTGCAACTATCAGTCTTGAGAGATGAGCTTCAGACAGCATTTGGGAAGCTGACACAGTAATTATCTGCAGTGGTTTTGGCATGGGAGCTGGTGGAGGTTGGGCTTCTTAACAAGCCCTGCAAGGGTTGTATGTTAACACAGCACATTACACGTGCGCTCAAACTACAGCAGTTGTTCCCCCTGCCTGATTTTTTATATTTTAATCAGCGTCTTGCTCATGGTCTTGTCAGGTCTTGCACATGCGCTGAAGTGGAATACTATCATTTGGTGACTGATCAGTGTTTTGTACCAGTGATTTTTTTTTTTTTTTTTTTTTACTTGTAACTTGCATTAGACTTCAGAAATACTGAAATGGACAGTAGGCATTAACCTTAAGTTCACTAATTCATTCTCCTTCATTTCTTTGGCAGATTTGTTGCTATGGAATAGAATCTGAGGCATAAAAAATCATTGCTCAGTACAGTGTGAGCTGATAAGATGGATGTTTTATTTGCAAATTGCATTAACATGTTAAGAAGTAATTTTAGAATTGATGCTATATGTGTACTGTGCTGCTTAAGTCATTTTGACAAATGGATACCTCTAGTGTTCTGCTCCCCCATAAACAATGATTCTGCTTTTACTTACAGAACTATGTTATTGCTTCCTGGGACTGTATGTTTATATTTAGTTTTGTGATGAAAATCTGTAATTCCTATTACTGGGAAGGGTCCAACTTAACTGTGTTATGCAAAAATTTCCAGCCTTAAACTAGCTTTTTAAGGAGGTTTTCTGAAGGGAAGAACATGGTCTTCACTAAAATCAGGAGGACTATGCTGCAGCAGATAGAGGAGCACTTTTTCGTCCCCTATTCACTTTTATGAAAGCCTCCTGTCTAGAGTTATTCTGAAATGCCTGACTAAAATATATGAGGTATCTGGCAGTGAATTAAAAAATCCCACTTCTGTTGACACAGTGGTGATCACTGAAAGTCATGATCAAGAAAACCATTGGACTTTTAGAGAGAATGTGATTAGGTCTTGCACATCGTAAACGTACATACAGTCAGAAGCTATTTTGCATATACTCTTTTCTTAAGATGATCAATACTGGACCAAATTCAAATTCAGAAAAGCACAGCAGAGTTGGTCTTTCTCAAACAGTTGTTTATAAATGGCAAACAGTGGTGCTGGACTGCAAACTAATCCCAGGGCACCTGGTTATAGTCCTGTTTATAAGTCTGCCCATCCCTCGTGCTGCAAGTATGATGGATCTTTCCTCCTAAAGGAAAAGGAAGGTTATACAGCTGCATAGAAAGCCTGGTTTAGAACAGATTTACCATAAGCATAAGCAATTAGCTGTTTCTATACCCACTGCAGTATACCATACTGCAAAGGGATTTTCTTGACAGATATGCTGGTATGCAGGTATCACTGATGGAGCTTGCCCTCAGGTGCTGTTTGACTTCTTTAGGTGGAATTCTTTTGGGGGAGAGGTGTGGAGAAGTTCACATTAGTATTATATGGCCATATGGATTTTCAAGGGAGATGCAAATTAAACTGGTTTTGATGAGGATTGGTTTGGTAGGGTTTGTGTGTGTGTATGTGTGTGTGTGTGTGTTTTAAACAGCCATATAGCACCATATTGCACTTGCTGAAATCGGGCTATTTGTGTAGATGAAGCACAGACTCAGAGAACATCTTGGCTTATAGTTTTGGATTTTATTTTTTGTGCCTTCAAGATGCTGACTAATTTTACACTGCCCCTTCCCTTCCCCAATAATCCTATCTGAATTTCCTAAGCAAAGCCCTGTGAGTCAACCTATTCCTTAGACTCTGCTTACTTACTCAATATATAGTAATTGCCAACACATTTTTTCTGTTGTAAATGGGCCAGATAAAGCATTGTTCACACATTCAAAAGAGATCTGAATGCAGCAGTATGGTTTCAGCTGAGATTATTTCAAATCACTAGATTTCTAATTTGTTTGAAATAGCTAGAAGACTTGGGGCTGTTTTAAAGTGTCTTAGTGCTTACTGCTTTATATAAAAGAAGTTTTAGAGTTCCAGTTCAGGCATTCAGTAATTCTGTTTATTGGAGCAAAGGCTATGGAAGGTAATACTTAACAACAGACTAAGCTGTTACATGTTGGCTACACTGGAAACTATAAACTCTTTAGCAAAAAGATAAAACTAAAGATAGATAGCAACTAGAAAGTTTAAAATAGATTGTTCTAGAAAACTTTTTTAAAAAAATTTTTGTATGAATAACTAGTACTTTATGTACAAGAACGGAAGCGTTGTTGATGCACAGTTGCAATATATCAATAGCTTTACTGAACATGAGTTTTTTTCTGTAGAGTTTAATTCTCTAAGAAAATTGTACTTTAATTTTGCAAACAGACTCAAAGCAAGAAGATTGGTCAGCTTTTTCTGTTGGCAAGTATTAGGACAGAAGACCTTTCTACCGAGCTGTTTATTCACTTGAATACTGAAATTTCCGATGGGACATGAAATCATCAGGTTTGCATTTCTGATATTTGTTTTCTCTGTTGAAGGGAATGAAAACTGCAGGAAACCTGTCAAGTACTGAATATCTAAGGTCGTAAGACATCACCAGAGAACACTGCACAATGTCAAGTGCAGGAGTTGCTGCTCAGGAGATGAGAGTCCCATTAAAAACCGGATTTCTTCACGCTAGTCAAGGCATGGGGAGTCTGAAAACCTGCTGGGGTAGCCACAGTGGATTTGAAAAGTGAGTGAGGCTAAAATTTTATCTGTTGCATCTTCAAGTATTTGAAAGAAGTGTTATGAATACTTGTACTTGGTAACAGGCCTTTGGTTTGTTTACAGTGAAGGCTTTTTTTTTTTTTTTTTTTTTAGTACTTTCTTTAATGTGGAGCCTATAGCAGTGGCATATAATTTAGGTCCATCAACAGAGCAGCATTTGCCATCCATTGGTGAGTATAAAAGACTGACACACGAGTGTTCAGAAGTGCAATGGATTAGTCTGGAAACCTCTCTGGGCCTGACACAGATCCGTCCCTGGCTGCCCCGGGCGCCCTCCGGTGCCAGAATGGAGCATTTCAAGAAAATGCTCCTATTCAAGTCCAACCAAAAAACCCACCTTTAAATAGCATGATGAAGTTCAAACGAACAAAACCACTCTGACACACCTTTTCCTTGTACTTATGATGCCTCCGAGTTGCCATTACACTTCTGACAGAAAAACCATTTACTAAAATAGCACTTGTTCTGCTGTAGTCCTATGCTGGGATCTTTGTAACTATAGCTCTCTCTTACTTATGCATGGGGGTCTCTTGAACTACCTCATTTAACTGGAGCACTGGCCTGAAACAATAAAGTAATCTGCTGCTATCTTAAGTAAACGCATAAATTCATGACCCGAAGAGATCTGTAATACCTACGTTTCACTACTGTAGTTATTAAACAGACACCACTTACTGTTGCATTAGAAGGAATTAAATATGCAGTGGTAAAGTCATGTGCTAGAGTGTTACTTAGAAAAGTGTCCCTAAGAATTTTTCACCTTTTTAGGGCACTCTTCCAGCCAGGCTTCCGTGAATGACCACATTGCTGAAAGCTGCATCCAAGTACCATCTCAGAAATCCAGTCCCCTTCCTGTAAGTCCCAAAAATGAACAGACAATTTCAAGATACGAAGACCATCTCGTTCCTGGCTTCAGTAAACTGTCATTAACCATGAGCTGTGTTTCTGAAGAAACACCTCCTCACATGGCAATAAAAAATGGACCAATTCAATTTCTGTCTGCATCTTCCAGTGATCGTAGCTCCAGGCCACTACCCCCTCTGCCTATTTCTGAAGACCTTGCTTCAGATGAGGTTGACAAAGAAGTGGAATTCCTGACTAGCTCAGATACTGACTTTTTGTTAGAAGATTATGAACTTCCTTTTAAAGCCAGTGCTCCAAGTCGGCGGAGCTTTAGGGGCTGTGGACAAATCAACTATGCATACTTTGATACTCCAACAGGACCAAAACCAGAAGATTGCAACCCTACACAAAGCCTAAATGTATACATATCCAGTATTTACCCTCCTCCACAGCAGCTGCATCGACGCTTGCGAAGGTCCCATTCTGGGCCAGCTGGATCTCTTAATAAACCAATAGTAAGACTATCTGGACACTTAAACAGGTCTTCTCCAACCTCTGATGAAGATAAACCAGAGATTCCACCACGAGTTCCCATACCTCCAAGGGCACTCAAACCAGACTACAGAAGGTGGTCAGCAGAAGTTGCTTCTAGTGCATACAGCGATGAAGACAGGCCTCCAAAAGTACCCCCAAGAGAACCTCTGTCACACAGCAATTCCCGTACCCCAAGTCCCAAAAGCCTCCCATCATACCTCAATGGGGTTATGCCCCCCACCCAGAGTTTTGCACCTGATCCTAAGTATGTCAGCAGCAAAGCTCTACAAAGACAAAATAGTGAAGGATCTTCAAACAGGGTCCCTTGCATTCTTCCAATTATTGAAAATGGTAAGAAGGC
Organism: Pyrocephalus nanus; assembly: GCA_038380795.1. NCBI lineage: Eukaryota > Metazoa > Chordata > Aves > Passeriformes > Tyrannidae > Pyrocephalus > Pyrocephalus nanus. The sequence goes on along the minus strand of CM076282.1, from coordinate 7,878,815 downwards.
CAGTTCAACACATTACTATCTGCTACCTGAGAGGCCTCCATATTTGGACAAGTATGAGAAATTCTTCAGAGAAGCAGAAGAAAGGAGCTCTAACACTGAGGTTCAGTCTTGGTCTGGTGATTGCACAGCAACCTCAGCCCCAGTAAAACTGGACTCAAAACCCAGAATGGACATGGGTGGTCACCTGAAACGAAAACACCTGTCTTACGTGGTTTCCCCGTAGTTTCTGGGAGCACATTCAGTCCCACCTCAGTTGTTCAGGATGGAGCTGAACTTTATCATGTTATAAAGTTCTTATGGTTCTCAGATAATGAAGTAGGAGCAGTTTGACCTCTGAGAACTGGAAAGTGGATGGTAAAGTCCTCTTATGCTGCATATGTTGGATACGTTTCTTAAGACTCTTTTTGTTTATCTAGGTATGTAAGCTGAAAACCTTCAAAGTTCCCATATAAAAAAAACATATGGAGGGATAGTAGTCACAGCGGGCCAGTTGTATGCTGCCTAGATGAACGTATTTGGTAGTCACATTATCAAAAAAAAAAAATTAAAATCAAGCTTTGCTGAGAGTCACTTACAAAGCAGACAACAGACCAAGTAATGCAGTACAGTTTTTGTATTTAGTATTTTCCAAAATTTCTTTACACAGTAACTGTACTGAGAACAGACTCGGTTCTCTTTGACCAGGCTATGTCAGCCTGATAAGAAGGTAACTGCAAGATTTGATACCCACTTCAAGACTTGGCAGGCATATTGGAAGCATGTTTTGAAAGTTTAATCTATTTTACAAATTAATTTGATGCTAATAGACTTTTAAAGTGAGTTGGTTTTGTGGATTCACTTGCTAGACACACTTGGCTCAGTTTTGCAGTTTTTCCTAGAAGAGTTGGACCAGCTATTACTAAGCCTCTGCTGCTGCTCTTTTCCTGCTGGATCCTAGATACGTGTGAGAGTGTCTTGAGCAGCCCCATGGTTGCTCTCAGGTAGGCAGTAACAACTTTGTGCTCACCTAGAGTCTGAAATTCCGACTGTATTAAATACAGAAACACAGCACAAGCTGGTCTTGTGTTTTGGTTTCTGTTCAGTATTTTAGGGGAGGAGGAGGGTATGAGGAAAAAACATGATTCCATTTATGGACAGTCTCTTGCTGCTTGGATGCTGCTTCTTGCTGTTTAATTTTTCTTCACTGTGCCTCAGCCATCCACTGAAGTTCACTGAGGTGCCACATTAGCGGTTTCTCATGCTCGTTTTGGTTACATTTATCCTCTTACAGAAAAGCACAAGAGAAAGGGTGCTCATTAATGGGGGTACAGAAGATGAATGTGTTCCTCCTAACAGAAGTAAACAAGCTGTTTACAGTTTAAACTGCTGAATGAGATGTTTGAGCTATTTTAAAGCTTACTTTTTATTTGTTTTAGTACAAACTAAATGAAGGTGAAATACATGCTATAGAAATGCACTGATATTTCTGCATCATGTACAGTATTGAATAAAAAATAATTCACTTTGTATTTTGAATATTGTCATGTCTTGAGTTTAATAAAGTTATAAAATACTTATTTATGATACATTTTGGATTTTGCTTTATTGAATAGTGTATGCAATTGTGCATTAGAGTTCGGCATTTACTGCAAAGTCAATAATGTTAAATATACAACAAATGTTGAATTCACCTTGCATTTAATTAGGATTAAGATTTCTGCAGAAGTGTTCAGTAACTCACATTGCACACTGTTCATTTTAATGCCTTGTTACTACCCGGTAGCATGTTGTCTATAGTTTTGTGCTGGCAATAAAACATTCTGTGAGATTAAGTTATCTGGCCTAACATGAATGACTTTGTTTTTTTCTAGAGTCACCTATAGCACGTTAGCCACCATCATACAGAAAAGAGAGGCAAGGAGTGTTCCTGTCTTCAGTTTCTCACCTGGTAAAAAAATAACTAAATTGTACACTAAGGGTCACTGAAGATGAACTACTTATATTCTGAGGATGAAAAAACTTTGAGTATAGATAGCATGGCTAGAAGGGGAAAGAAATTGTGAATACTTACCACAAAGCAAGCGTATTTCACTGTAGTATGCAAGCCATGGATAAGGTTACTGAAGCTAAAAAGCATCACACAACTTTGATCTTCAAGCTGTGTGTGTAGGTAAATACTGGCCTTGATCTGGCAGTTGCAACATTTCTGTCAGTGGGCTTATTTCAGTATAAAGCAAGTTACCATCCTTGGAATTATACTGGATGGCAAAAATGTCAGATGCAGTTTTTCAGTAATGGTTAATCACTTAGCTTTTATAGCTGGGAAAATTGCTAAGCTTCATTTATAAAGGTGCTTAAACACTGCCGTGCTGCAGCACTGCTAAAACATGCAGATAGGCCTTCAAAACATAAACAAACTGCCTAATCCTGTGCAAGGCTGTCAATTAGAATACTCAGCCTGCTGAAAGTTCTGCTTTCCATCCAGCCCCCAGATTTTTCTAAGGTGGAAAAAGTAAAATTTGTACTTGTAACCTTCCCCTTAAATATGAGAAGTTTTAACCCTAGGACTGTGAAATAACGTACTTCCTCAGTTACACCATCACTGCTACAGCAAACAGATCAACACTGCTCAACTGCACTTATTTTGTTGTAGACTGGGAGAGTCAGCAGAGACTCAGTAGTTGTCATTCCAGTAGACCTCAGTCTAAACCCAGGCAACTGCTCTGTAAATTTCTCCTAGCTTTTGCCTCTGGCTCCCACTCCATTCCTGGTACTTGAACCCACCCATTTTATCCGAAACACCTGGTATAAAATGGGATATTTGTTAGAATTTCTCCAGCCCTGCATGCTAGCACATATTTTCACTTCCGTTAGCAGTAGAGGTTCCCCAAAAAACTGCTAATGTAGCACTAGCAGATTTTTTACTTTACATGCTTCTAAGTACAAGCTGTTTTCATATTTATAGTGCTGAAAAGCTTAAAACCATTATAAAACTTGTGCTTTTAAAGGGTCTTACATAACCTTTGCTGAAATTCCTAAAATGTTGAAGACTTTTAACCTCCATTAGTTTTTCTCCTAGAAAAAAGAATTGCATGCTCCTTTCCTGAGAGTTGATATTCTCTACTCAGTCCTGAGTATTAAAAAAAAAAAAATCTTACTGTAGCGATGCTTTCTTACCATGTGCTGTGTATCAGCTGAATTACAGCATGATGTTAAGGCTCATTTCAGAAGTTAAGTGAGAGACTACTTTTAGTGCAACTGAAGTAAAACAGACTGAACCTGAATTGAACATAGTAACTGAACTGCTTGGCTATGACCAGGACATTCAAACAGACTGCAGAGCTCACATACCTCTTATGTAAAAGGAAAGTAACTTATAGGCAAGTCTTATACTATTTAAGTAACTTGGCCATTTAATCTTTAAAAATCCATAATAATAAGGTCTCATTGAGGACTTGGTCCACAATTCAGTCGTTCTCTCTGCGTGACACTAAGGGGGTCACTGACAAAGGCAGGTAGAAGCCTTGCTCAGATATTCTTAAGACACCAGATTCTTGTGCATTAGGGAACAAAGTTTGCATGACCCAAAAATTGTATTTTGTTTTCCAAGTGAGTAATTAAGGCTGTAGAGCTGTAGGGGAAGCTTTGCAAGTTCTGGCCAGAAGACATTTCTCTGCTTGTCCCCTGGCACATGATAAGACTTGTCAGGACACAGCATGTTTTTGCAACAGTCTGATCACGTTTGAATATTCAGAGTTTGGGCTCACCAAACTCTGGTTTGGGCAAGGCCTGACAGCTTTGCCTCTCAGGACAAAGACCCCTGCCAGCTAGATTTGCCTGGAATAATCACACTTCAAAGGTTACAACTGGATAAACTGAAGTTTGGGGAGTCAAGGAATTTGTGTTAAAGCAGGGAAATAAAATGTGCATCTATGGAAAAGCAATGCTTCTCACAGCCTCCTGATTCAAGAAGCAGGCTATACATACTGCTCACCCTGCCCTCAGGAGCCCTGTTGAGAACCACCCGGCCACGTTCGTGAGGGCTCCTGGGTCCCAGGAGGCAGCAGCTGTGCTGAGGCAAAGGGGGTTGTACTGCAGCGAACTCCAGAGGGCTGGATCCAGGGCGGCCCCACGGTGAACCCAGGATCACTGAAAAGACCTCAGTGAGTGCTGCTTGGCTGCTCTGGTGTTGGCAGAACATCCCTCACTTGGTGAGTGTCAGACTAGCAAATCAACATAGAGAAGCGGAGTCCAGCTGTAACTAAAGGAGAGGATGTTTGCCTCGGTATACCTTTTCCTGAAAGGAAGAGGCTGCGTTAGTACCAGGTGACTTGAAAAATCCTTTACCTTAACTTCACCATATTAACTTGCTCTTTAACAGATAAAGTGACTAAACAGAGCTGTAGCTGATCATCAGCTTCTTTTGCATTGTAAGAGAGAAACCAGAAATTAAACCCTATTTGGAAGCATGCAGATTGAAAACATAATTAAATCTGCAGTGATTTAAAATTACTGATTGTTGCTGCTGTCACTAAGAGTTTTCCATTCAATCCCAGACTGCAATAGGTACAATTACTACCATTTTATGAAACTGTAGAAGAGCACCCACCAAGACTGTATTTGCTCTGCTGCAGCCTTAGTTTAGTTTTTAAACAGTCTGAGTGAAGTGTTAAGTTTGACACGATAAAGGAAAGCATCCTTCTAGTGCAGGACAAAGACACCAATTTTGTAAGGGCAGTTATTATAGTAGGTAGTAGTTGCTGATGGTATTCAGCCCAAGTCTTGTCAGGAATTCAAGGTTAAGGTGATGGCCAAATCAGTCACGGTGGAATTCCCACCCTTCAAACTCATGATTACAGACTGTGGCTCTTATAAACACTTTTAATATAATTAATAGATTATGTCAAGAAGGAAATTGGAGATGGAGGTAAACCCTCATTTTATCGGCTCTGTGTAGTTAAGTAACCTATTCATTTTCTTTGTGTGTACTGAGTGTTCCTGGGGTAAACTTTTGTTTTTAGAGTAGTTTAATCTTTTAATTTCCTGTTAGCTTTCTTCCAAAGTAGTTTATTTTCATTTAAAACCAAAAACATAGAGCATATTTTGCATTTCACATAGCTCTTTGGCACTGAAAATCTAGCACACAAAGTTTAATTATTAATATTTGTTAAATAGCACTGCAGAGATTTCTGGCTGCTGAGCTTGTGATTAGCATTTGTAAACTGAAAGAGGTGTTATCCCCACCCATCCTGCATCATATTTCAGGCTTTGCATAATCCCTGCCCAAATGCCTATTTTCATCCACAGAGCTCATTATTTTTTCTGAATCATAAATGGAAGCCACACCTGTGATTGCTCATAGACTGTTACTATATTATTTATATATTAGGGTGCACCCTCATCCCAGCTGTGGTTAATTCTGGAAAAGGTGTTAGGTATTCCAAATTTTAAGTGTCATGCCACTGAAACATGGGAAACAGGACTACTATTCATTTCCTTGCAAAGTGATTCAGAGATGCTTCTATGTTGAAAAGCTACAGCTTCTTGCTGAAGATTAAAACTATCGTCCACAAATTCTTAGCATGTGAAAGCCACAAAGGAAGAAAAGCGCAAATAAACTGCCATGAAAAACCACGGCAGATTACCCCACCGTCACCACCCTGAATCTGCTTGAGGATGCTAGTAACTAATCACATTGAGCTATCATAATAACACACTAAGAGGCCCTCCATGTGCAAACTCTCTGGATCAAGCACAGAATCAGGCCTGACCCTGAAGAATGCTCTCCTGCTCACCACCTACCCAGGTGACAGATACGTGTTCCCCTTATCTATAATATTTATTTTACTTTTGTTAATATGTTTATTATTCACAAGGGCAGTGTCAGCACTACTGCGTGCGCCTTTGGAAGGCAACCGGAACATACAACCAACACTATACAGTGATCAGTCTTTAGGCGTAAGACTCTTGGGGCACTTACCAGCTTCCAGGAAGTTCACGCTAAGGACCATATCAGCTTGTGCCATGTTGAGTCCAACTGCTGCACGGCAAGGTGCAAGGGACACACAATCGAACAGCAAGTGGGCCTTTGCAGGGCTACTTATTGCTTTGCAATGCCTGTATTGTCATTTACTAGCTGTTAGGCAAGATCCAGAGGAAACATGAGACTCCAGCCATACTAGGTAGCACTTGGTGACTTCATTTGTCACATGTCCTGTTGACTAGTTATTCAAGAAAAGTTTTCCTGCATCCCAGTGGCACACCCCAGCACTTGAGAGTTTAAGAAATTTGAATTGGGACTGTGCTATTGTGATGCAGGATGTACATAGCACCAGCACAGCAGTAGGCACGTGTGATGCAGAGGCCTCCAACAACCCAGGACAGAGATGACAGCACACAGCCTGACACATTTTGGTGCTCATGGGATTCAAATACCCTAAACTGCTTTTGCTAGTGGGAAGTAGGGTTGTCCTTCCAGAGTATCTTCTCAACATGCAGAAAAAACCCAACAAACTGAAGTTGTTGCTTTGTTGAAAGCCACAAGGACAGACAGCCCCATCTGTTCTCCTTGCTACAGGCAATCAGCACAGAACTGGCAGTGGCTGGGGAACATCACCCTTGGTGCCAGGCAGTAACTCTTATCTTTATTTTTTTTTTTAAATTATGTTAAAGTTGTTAGTGCTCTGTAGTTCTCCAAAGAGGAAGGAGGGGAAAAAAAAAAAAAAAAAAGCCTCTTGATTTTGCTGCAAGGGATTTATTTGAAAGTTACTAGCAAAGCCTGTGTCTCTTTGAGCTCATACAGGAGCCCTGAGCTGCATCATTCCCGGTTTCCTAGTAAAAGCATTTGTTTCCCTTCTGCACAACCAAAAGGAAGGTAAAGTACTCCTTTACAAAACACCAGGGAAAAGGGACTAACACATCAGATGTGCTCACGAGTAAAGTCAGCACAAATAAGTGCATCATCTGTTGCCAGTTCTCTTAGAGACAACAATTTCCCACCTAAGAGCAAGTTTACTGTGAAAAATGCAAGTCTGAACCTGCTTCTGAAGCCTATAGCATATGTCATCACTGCTTCCCAAAATGTGGCCAGAAAAAAGTAATGTTGCCTAGTCCCTTAATAATGCTCTACTGGTTCCCAGACTCAGGATACACGAGAGCCAGATTCAATTCTGCTGCTTCTCATATGGGCTGTGTGGCTGGGCCTGCTCTGCACGCAGAGTTCTGCCAAGTGTCCATGGATGCAGAAAGGTGGATGGTCCTGGAGGGCAAGGGTGAGGTCTGCCTTGGGATGCCCCCCCTTCCCCCATAGGACACATGGTAACTGAAGGAGCTAGGCCAGTGTCTGAGGCAGAACTTCTACAGTGATTCACACAACCTACTCCTAGCCCCTTCCCTTCTCTGGATGCTTCTCCAGAGATGGCAGGGAAGAGGCTGAAGGCCAGATAAATTGTTTCAGCAAGGACAGACTGTCCCTTTTTGCTGTTCTTCCCAGAAACCTTTTGATTTCCTGCCATGTGACAATGCTGCAAGAACTACAGAATCTCCATGAAAGTTCAGAGCTAGGAAATGTCAGAGCAAACTGTCCAGCAGACAAACCAGGGCAGCAGGTGGCCAACATCTGTGCTGAGGTCTGCTCAGCTCTCATTTTACCTGTTTTGCTTTCTTTCCATACTGCATTTCATATCATGTGCAAGACCACATTATGAACATGCTAAAAGATTATTTACAGTTTTTGGCAATAATTTATTAGTGTTTTATTGCTTATTTTTCAACCTTCAAACATTGTGTCCCATGTCCTAATAAAATGTAGTCTCTGTGTAATAGCAGTGCATCCTTTTTTCTGGGGTATGTGAACATGAATGACAGTATGGATGCAGTGCTAATGATTATTTCTGTGGTTGGAACCTTCCTACTTCTTTGGCACACATACTCGTCTTTCCAACCAAGTCATGGGTTATCCAGGCTGCTCTGACAGTCACTGTGGGTTTCATACCAAATAGTAAGCACATTCAAAATGGCCAGCAAGCTGTCCAAGGCTTGTGATTACTGGAAGAAGCGTATTTTCTTGTGTATTTTTACAGCTCTAAGCACTAGTGTGAAGGTTGTTTTGCATCTGTTATGGCTCTGTTTGTTTCCCCATTTTAAAAGTAATGCCTTTCTCCCTCTAGAAAAGCATCCTTTCTCTGTTGCTTAGAGGAACATATTCCTGAAAGAGGATTTGCTCCTGCTTATGGTACAGTGCTGTATACTTTACTTTCCCATTTTGGAAAGAAACTTGCAAACAAATGCAGCCAACCTAAACTGTTCACTCTCCGCATGTTCTTTGTTTCTTCTGGTTCAGAGCCTCTTCTTCATTTGGAAGCTTGTCAGTCTGAAGGAAAATATCTTTTATCATTGCAAGTATTCACTGCTGGCACTAGCATCTATGCTTTTGTACATTCCTGTTTCTAAGCCATATGATACTTCTCAATTCCGTAAGAGAACTCACTTTCCATTATGCATTCAAGCCCACAGAACCACCAGAATTGAGAGGAAAAAAAGCCCACCCTATTCTTGAGAGATGATATGAGACATCAGCAAGATGCTGATTGACTTACCTTTTCATCAGGAAAACAACCAACCCCACAATCCTTCAGCTGTCAGGGAACAAAATGGTAAATGCCAGCTACAGAAGTGTGGATGGATTCCCTTCAGTTTAAGCTGAGTTCAGTGGCAGCATATACCCAATTACCCCAGTTTAAAACTAACACTTGCCAGTAATACAAAGGCACAAAGTTCCTAGTGTACATGAAACACTGAGGAGAAAAGTACCTCAGCTCATTGTTCAGCAGCAGACAAGGAGGATTTTAGGAAAAGAAATATGTAAATAACCCAAACTGTATGAAATGGAAAAGGAGAGAGGAAAAAAGTCATTTCACAAATTGGAAGACATTTTTTTCCCCTCAAATCAGCAAATTCCTTCTTAATGCTTACCCTAAGAGGAAAATTAGCCTAATCTTGGTTCATATACTTATCCTATCAGAAAGACCAACTTAATGACACCTTAGCAGAAAGAGAGAACCCATGTAAATTCATGTTTGCTGAACATCTGCAATGTAAAAGGTTGAGAACAGTCAGCTTTATGAAGGTAACTACTGTGGTGCAAGCAGCACTACCATATTTCATATGTCAGTCCTTTGCTGAAAAAAGTTGAAGAATCTGCAAATTAATCAGATATATTAACAGGCTCTAGGCTCATTTTTCTGAGTGTTTTTCCTATTACCATTTTAATGGGAGTAGGAAAGCCCAAATATACACACTGAAAACCTAACAGCTGTAAATGGAACTATCCCAGCCTTGAAATAAAAAATATGAATTTATAATCAGATTTCTGACCACTTCTTTAATGTTTGATACTCAAGTATTTCTGGAAGCCTAAAAACAATACAAGCATGGAAATATTTTCCTTCTAATTCCACAAAGCAGTACTGCAGCCCAGGAATGCACAGTTTTTCCTGTATTCTGAATCATGCCCATTTACAAAGTAATTATTCCAGTATCTAGGACAAAGAATCTTTCCATCATTTGTTTTACATTTGCACAGCAATACCAGTTAGACATGCAGATTTACCACACAAACATGTCTAATCTTATATAGATTACAATTTTTTGCATATCTTGGGCATATTTAAAAGCTAAAGAAACATATAAAGTATTTTCTAAACAAATTAAGAAGCAGAGCATACAGTTGAAGCAGTTCTTCCAGTAGATATTAACAACATAGAGACATTTTTGAATTCTAAATTTGCAAAAGTATCCATGTATTTTATTACTAAAATGCAGTAGTTGAGAATGAACTTGTTTCCCACTAAAATAAGCAATCATAAAGGCTCCTATGCAGCAATTTTCTGAAGTTCAGATTATGCACTTCAGATGTATGCAGAGCCAGATCTCCAGATGCTGTGGTAACTTCAGAGTCCAATGAGGGGCCATTATGTAAAGCATGACTGCTGACAGAGCCAGGTAACAGCAGAATTATTTGGTAAAAGAAAGGTAGCAAAGACAAAGATTGGTGCCAGATTCTTAATGCCCATGGGAATACAGCCCCACTACTCCTTTCCAGAGATGTGCCCTGCAACTCCTCTAAACTGACATATGCTCACTTAAGCTAGGCTTGTAGCAAGTCCCGATTTATAGTAAGCAGAAAGAAGCACTGCTACTGGTGGTATGCTACCAAATCCAACCTTTCTGCTTTATGCTGATTATTAGCTGCCCAAGTAGCTCAATGGATCTGCAATCATTTAATGCAGATGACAAATTTCAAGGTATCATGTTCAACCTGCAGGAACTCTAAGGTGCTTGGCAAGGTATGAATATTCACAGTTTTAATTTAGTTTGTTTTAGAATTAATACTAGTTATTTGCCTTATTTGTACAGAAAAAACTACACATTGTTTTAACCCATTTTAAGTTACAACTTAATAATCTATGTCATAGAATATCCTGACTCCACATCAAAGCCAAATCCTGACTCCACAGAGGGCAACCTAAAAGTTAAACCATATAGCGGAGAAGAGTTGTCCAAATGCTTGAACAATGACAGGCCTGGGGCCATGACCCCGCTCCCTAGGGAGCTTGTTCCAGCACTCATTTCAGCTCACACTGTGCAAGAATCTAAACAGATGTAGTTTTGAACAGTACATGGCTAGCCACAGTGGCAAAATGGATTCATAGGTCTTGGTTGGGAGAAAACACACAAAGTACCAACACACCAGCAGGGCTGCTTCATTTTTATTTACTCAGCAAACATTTTTCCATGTGATTTTTAAATGCCATCCAAGAGCTAACTAAGATTATTAGATGCTGGCTACTTTTTTGTGATGAAGCTTTTTGCAAACTATCTTTTTCCAGAGATAAAGACCTTTGCTTTGTTACACTATCCCAGTTAAGATAAGTACAGTTCCTAATTTCACCCAAAATTAAACTGTATTTACAATAGTACAGCTTACAGTTACTCTACAGAGAACAAGACTCTCTATCTAAATTTGTCTTACTTCCTGTCCCACACTAGGGTTTCACTCTTTCAGTATTAGAGGTGCCTTCACCTGTTCGGCCACTTCCTTCCCCATCAGCGTTTCAACAATTGCCAATCCAAACTCAAAGCTGGTCCCAGGCCCGCGGCTGGTGAGGATATTCCCATCTTTCTCCACGCGGCTCTCAGAGTAGCTGTAGTGTGCTGGCGGGGACACACAACAGAACATCACAGAAAGAAAGAGTCAGTCTCCAGGACAGTGCCCAGAGCTGCCACACAGCACAGACTCACCTGCCGCAGGCTCTGCTGAGGAGCAGAGGTTATCTGCCAAAGGCACCTCAGCCACCTGTGTGGGCCCAGCCTGCCTCCAAGTGTCCCATGACTGCCTGCAGTCCTCAGGGAAGGGCCTGCAGGGAGCTCTGGTAGCTCCATTCACATAGTGTGAGAATGCACCTCTGATTCTACAAGCTCATGAAGAAGCGCTCGCTCTCCCTGTCAGTTCCTGTGAGTTTACTTTTGGAAGTCAGACTGCTTTTGTGGAGCTATTCACAAATTTCTATTCTGCCAATTACATGCAGAAGAAATTGGAGAAACCCTGCCATCTCCTGCTCACGTTCAGAGTCATTAATGTTCACAGAATGACTGCTTCATAGCATTTCACCACCACTTCCCTTAGGTAGGAGAAAGAAGAAGGCAAAGAACCAAAAGTACAAGAGATGGCTCAGCCTCGAGAAGATAAATGCTCCTAGCATGACAGCAGCAGCATATTTTCCCCAAGGATGAGAAAGTTAATACAGCTCTGTGTCCTAAATAGGTGAAATAGGCTTAGAAATACAGTCTAAGCATATTCAGTTGAATTTTGATTATATTCAAGAAAGCATTAAGGAAATTCAGAGAGACAAAGTAAGATAAAAAAGCCATCTTCCTTTCTTTAAATTGTGGTTTCAGGTAAACAAAAAAAAAAAAATCTAAGAAGGGTTTGGAGAGAAACTTATAAAAGTCATTACATACCTCCATTCATCATTTTATCTTTGGCCAAAGGATGTGTTGTGACTTTGCTTCCAAACCCTATCCCATGTGCCAGAAGGGCAGTAGGACCTGTAAGGACAAAAAGTTGCACAAGTGAGGAACTGTCTTCTGCTATTAACACTTCTAAGAACATATATTCAGGCATTAGGCTCTCAAGGGTCCAAAGCTCACTGTGGACAGACTACTTTTTATAAAAACTGGTGCCAGCCCTATCTCTGAAGCAAAAAGCCTCAGAAAGAACCGAGTTGTATAATCTCTTGCATTCGATTACAGCTCCCACACTGTCCTACCATGACTGCGCTGCCTTGGAATGAGTGGAGGACAATGGTCATTTCACTTCCACATAATACATTTTATTTAAATGTATTACTGACACTAATGCTTGACACTAAGAAACAAAAGGTCTGCATTTCAATCTGAACATTACTTAGCTACAATTACTTTACAACCTTGTTAAACCTTGACTTTAGAGACCTTTAGAGGTAGAACTTCAATTAAGCAATTCTCTATGTGTTGCAAGTGTGTGCCAAACAGTATTTTGGACAGACCACAGGCTAACTGTTAAGTTTTTGGTTTTAACAGTTTTCCTCTTTTCTCTTCATACTACCTTCTTAGCCTGAATGAATTTGTGTCAAGAAGTGTTAAGTCATCTGACAGGAAATCCTTATGGGAATTCCAAAATGAAGGCAATATTTCCCTAATCCTTCTGTGTTTCATTTCTGTGCATTTGTCTCATTTTGGATTTAGTCCAAGAAATAACCTCCTTTGTGCTCATCTGGAATGAGCTTTAAGAATATTATACCTAAATAAATTAACCACCCTGATTACAAGCAAAAGCTTTTATTGGGCAACCATGAATTTGGATTGTTCTGTAAGAGATACAGATAAGAGAAGACTATCACTGCCAAGTACAAGAATGTTCACAACTCCGCATACCTATCACCTCACTGAAGAATGAAAGCAAAAAAAGCCCCAGCAACATACCAGAACACAAAAATGAAAATCCACTCTACAAACATACTCAGATGGCCCTTTATGCACTCATTGCCACCCTCCTCATCCTCAGCTTTGGGTCCTAGGCCAGCCTCTCAGATCAGCTGGGAGTACTGGCAATTGTTCATCTTGCTTTTTTACATACAAACCTTACAAAGTAATGACCTGGATACCCAGCTGTGCAGAATGTGTAAGCAGACAACCCTCTCTTCAAACCAAGTCTGTGTTTTGCTATGACTCAGATTAGGAAGGGTGAGACTGTAACTCTATACGTATGGCCTTCTTTCTGAAGCTAAAGGGCAGGAATAGTTATGTGAGAGAAGTTTACAGCAATGATGTTCTGCCAGTGCTGTGTCCTTGCAGAAAGATCATCAGAATAGGCATATATTTTGTAAAAAAGTCATAGCACATTACCCTTTCACTTTTTATGTTAAAGACAGTAATGCAACTGATTGGAAAGAACTGGATACCAAGCAAAACTTGCAGGATAAGTGTTCACAATTATTTTAGAGATTTCTCTGCTATTAAATTTATAAAAAATTCCAATGCTGATGGGTGCACATATAGTACAAATCCCTGCTACTAAATTACAGGAACACAAATTTCTAAGACAGGAAAATGTCTGCGTGCTCCTTCAAAATATCCAAATGCTTTATAAAGCAAGACATCTTGATAACCCACCTGCACATATAGCAGCAATCAGGCCTTTTCTGCTTTCCTGATCCTTCAAAATGTCTTTCACAGCAGCAGACTGTATGAAGAAACGTGATATCACAAGTCATTGTTTGGAATTTGGAATTTGACGTGCGGCCCTTGCAAAGTCATAAACATGTTTTACACAGAAAACCAACTGACATCTCTTTGCTCTGCCTCAAAAAAGGACTGAGGGCAATGAGAACATTAAGAAGGAGAAAAACTGAAACTAATACATACTTGCCCCACAAGGAAAGAGCAAGGAAATCAGAAGGAACTGCAAGGAAGTACCTGGCCCACATAAAAGCTTCACAAGACAAACTGGAAAGAGTATTCATAAGATACCTCCAGACAGTCTCTATAATTCTTTAGAAGATTTATGTGGGATATTTGTCTCATATTCCAGGGTTTACAAACTGTGTAATCTAAATCCTATCTGAGAGACTGACTTGTTTGTCTGCCTGCATTCCACAAGGTATTTATACCACCACTGCAACAGCTTTGCACCACAGACAGAATTCTTGAGCAAAGGAAGAGAGTCCATGGCTTTGGACAATTACGTATTTCAGGGAATTCAAAATTCATTTGCAACTGCTTCATCTTCATATGAGTACGAACAGAGATCTACCCACAATACAGAGCACCCTTCCATTTTTATTCTGCTTTACTAGGTATTCAAATGCAAGAATTTGCCCAGTTGTCCCACCTATATAGTCACAAGACCGCTCCAGACAACTGACATTTAGTTTACTCATTCATTCAGAAGAGAACTTTCAGATGCTGAACTGAATCTGCAGAATTACTAAGCAAGCGCAGACCACCACTACTCATGAAGATGCCCATGAATTTTTAAAATACCAGAATTTTACCTCACACAAGTTTTGAGCTCCAAGATTACCGCCAGGCAGGACCACGACATCGTAAGGCCCCTAGACAAACAAAAGATAAAACTGTTCTGTTGAACAGAGACTGATATATACATTATACGGTTTGAAGCCCACTACAGCTGATTCAAGTGACAAGCAAAATAACCTTTTCTTCCACTGAACAACACTTTATGATCAGAGAACCAGTTCCAATTACAGAATACTATTTCCTGTTCCAGGAAGAACGTATTATTGAGAAAGTCTGCTACTGAACTAACTCTTAAGCCTAGTGCATTTAAGAGCTTCAGCAAGCAAATACATTGTAAAGAAAAGTGGTTTTGCTCCAACCTTTACTGTACAAGTCTAACTATAACATCGTTTAGCTTCTCATGAGAACTTTGGAGTTGATTCAAATCATGGTATTTCACTGGGCCAACTAATAGAAAAAATAAAGCTGTATGATTGATGCTTTGCAAAAACAAACACCCGTGCAGAATTAAGAGATCTGTCTGAACTGAGCATGCTATGAACCAGGACAACACTGAAGGGGAGCACAGTGGGATATGCAGTTCGGTAATTAACTACTGCCTAGAGCTAACACAACATGCAACATATGCCTAAAGGTAATGCACAGGCTTTCCAAATTAACCTTGGAAAGTGTGAGAAAGGCTATGTTGGCCATTATATTAGATCAGGGTGATGACCAACCTCTTTTCTGGCATCTTCAAGACTAGCATCAGGACAAATGAAGACATCTCGACTGCACTGCACTGGTTCTTTTCCTGTTAGACCTGCAACAGTCACCTTTATCTAGGAGAAGAACAAATATAACATGACAAATCAAAAATTTAAGGTGTTTTTCTTCTATGTTAGTTCTTAAATAGCATACAGAATGAGCAAAGCACTACTGAAACCTGTCATGACTGGGGAACACTTAAGCTCCTGCAAACCATGATTAAGTCCAAACACACATGGTGAGCAGTGATATTCACCTGAAGTAGACAAAACCCTCTAACAGGTCAACTTTTCAAACAGCACATATAGAGACTATCTGATCCCACAGGCTATAAACAAAACAAATAATACAATGCGGGAGAGCCAGACTGAGTAGATCAGATAATGAACTAAAGTCTCTTTGCAGGCTCAAGTCATTCTCAAACACATGGCATGTTCACTTTCCTCCCTTGACTTTTAGATGCCTGGTCATATCATAGATATGCATGGCACAGCCCACATTCACTAAAGCAGACAAGCTTGTTCCTCTTATGACAGCCAAAATGGGGAGTACAGTGATGAGGTGATGGGAGAAGTTTAGCCATTTCTACACAAGTGAAGTTGGTGTACTTATTTAAAATATTATTTTCATACGTAATGAGATGTACTACTACAGCTGCAAGGTAACAAACAGCATAAGGAATCGCAACAGCCAAATTCTACTTAATAACAGAATTTTAAAAGTAGGTCAGGAAAAGCTACATAATGTCATGAGCTGTAATGTACTGAGCTTTTCAGACTCCTAGAAAAAAAGTACTTTTGTTACTGTGCATAGAAGTAGCCATGTTTTCTGACAGAGTAAGATTTACTTGAAATATTCGCTCTAGTCCACACTGGACTCTTATTTTGAAAGTCTGCCTTTTGCACAAATGTCAGCTGTCAAGCATACTTAGTAGGGGCATGGCACAAGTATTTGCTATATGGTAAGGTGGGAGGGGAAATTTTCACCTCACATAACAAATTACACACTGAACTCCTAGCAATGAACATCAACTTGAGGTAAAGATTTCCCCTTAACCACACACTCACAAAGTGATTTTTCATTGTCTGCACACTCACCCCAGCTCTTCTCATAACATCAGTAGGGATTACAGTTTCCATTTCCTCTGCGCCTTTTGCTAAAATCACCAATGCTCTTTTCGAGGCCATATTTTGAGGGGTTGCTATTAGCTGAGATGGTTGTGAATGGAGGGGCTGAGAAGGGTAGAAAGAGACAATGTAGTTAGAAAGCAAATGTCCTAGTACAACCCTAGTACAAATCCTTCCTGATGCTGAAATTTAACAGTGACTTATTTCCATTTTTGCATTATCTTTCATTTAAACCACCTCAAAATGGTTCACTAGCTTTAATCAATATTCGCAGCAGTCCTGTTTAACTAAAGAGCTTTTTTAAAAAAATGCATTACGATATTAAGAGATTAAAACACACGTGCAGTGGGATATGAGTGATGTGAGTGCAGCACATCAGCATCAGACAAGGAAGCAGCTTGGCCTAATCAAGACCTTATATGACCTGTGTCTGCCAGAGAAAGGTTCAAGATGGGTGGCAGAATTGTTTTAAATTTGCACACCCTCAGTCACATTGAGACTACTGACTCCTACGCAGGTCAGCATTTATAAAAAGAGCTTGCATGAGCTTTGACCCCATGTCTGGTATTTAGTTTCCACACACCATGCTTCATGAAGAGTTTCCTGTGACTTATAATGACTTGGCCACTGCTCCTGTAAAACCTCAGAAATAGATTTTCTGGTTATTTCACAATTTTATGGGGGAAAAAAAGTGTGTGCACGTGTGATGGGGGAGCAGACCACAGAATTTAGCAAATGGAACAAACCAGGCTTAACACTTGGGTTTTTTAGCTTCTAAATTCAAGTTGAGGTGAAGGGACAAATTTCCATTTGAAGGTTAAGTTAAAGAAACTTTACATCATGTAAAATACCCACAAACTCATACTGGTCTGACAGAAGTCTGAGAAAGCATCCGTGATGGTAAAAAGGCATTTCACAGGTCACCCCTCTAGAAGACAGATTTTTGTCTTATATAGGGACCTTCCATTCAGAAATGCATGTAGCACCTGAGAGCTCTTCATTAAATGTGATGCACATTTTAGTTGCCTACACGAAAGAAAACCATCCTCTCACCCTGCTTCAATTCTATCTGTTTTCAGGTTTACTCCCTACTGTTAGCCTCATTTAGATGTCATTTCTAGAGTGCAGTCATATACAGTAGAAAACCCTGCAGCATGCAGAACCAGCCCAAGCAGACAAATTCACTGTGTCAAATCCTACTTTTATGCACTTTATGTACTGTCAATGCAAAGCTAACTGAGCAAGTACACTCAAATCACAAGTATTAGCAATAACTTTAGAACAACCCAGAGCTTCTTAATAACTTGTCTTGAAGGTACACACTGATTTTGCAAAATAATTTCCATATAAATTTGACCAATTAGCAATAGACTCCCTGATTAGCCACAACACAGAAATACTGCATTTGCTTTTTACGGAAGAAAAATACATCATAGTTTGTATCCCTTTATTTCATTAGATGCAAATAAGCACCTTATCCTGAAACCTTTACTCTTTCCTCGAATTTATCAAAATGCAGTCTCTCCCTACTGCCTTTAGACATTTATTGTAAAACACTGACAAATTCTTGAGCTATAGTACTGTTCTTCATGTGAGTGCATATGTGAGAGCTGCCCTACTGTAAATGCTACCAGGGAACAACTGTTCTTGAGAAAGGAGAATCATGTTACATAGACCTAATAGCCAATTCATTTAACAAGCTACCTCCACATAGTAAATACCAGTCTTCCATTTGCTCCTCAGTGCCAGCACGCGAACAGCACATGTCTCGAACCCATCAGCGAACGTATTTCCCTGCGTGGGTACATGTGCCTTTCGGAGATGGTGGCTTGTGGCACATGGCTGAATCAGAAACTATATGAAGGCTGCCTTTAAAAAAAAAAATCACACCCTTCAAGGCCCCGACCAAAGAGCCTGCTAACAGAGGCAGGGGAGAGTTTACGGCTCATCAGCTCCACCAGCCGCATAGAAAGCCATGTCCCTACACACTGATCTGTTTATTCTGGGACGCGGCGCCATTCGATGCAGAAGGGCCGGCAGAAGGCCGCGAGCGGCGGGGCTGGGCACGGCGGAGGAGGTCGGGCCTGCTCGGCCTGCCCGGCTGCCAGAGCGGGGCCACCCCAGCAGGTCGCTGAGCGCCCCCCACCCTCTCCACAGGCGGCCCCGAGTCCACCCCCTCCGCCCGCCGCCTTCCCGGGGCTCCTCTGGGGGCTCCTCCAGCCAGACCCGCAACGCGAGCGGAGCGGCAGCAGCCACAACTCACCTCAGCCGGGGCGCGGGCGGCTCTGAGAAACCCCGCCCCGGCCCCCCTGCGCTGTGGGGGGCGGGACTTGCTGTCAGACCGCGGTGCTCGGTTGTTCCCGCGACTTCATAGCCATATGGTTTCAGACGCGATATCTCCGCTCACTGTTGCGGTCTGCCCCCGCCGCGCCCCGCGCCTGCCCCGCCTCCCTCACCCTCGTGGGGATTCCGCGCGGGACTCGCCGGGAAGTCTCAGTGGGGGAGGGCGAGCGCTGCCTGGCAGCGCTGAGAGGGCTTTGCAGGCGCTGAGCGGCAGAGCCTGGGGGTCGCACCACGGGTGGAAAGCCCCCGCCAGGCCTGGGCTTCCCCGCCGCCCCCGGGATGACGCAGCCAACACCTCCGGGGGCGGCCGCTAAGGGCCGGTGCCCGGCGCCCAGCGCGCACTCCTGCGAGCCGCGCCGCCACGCACCGACCTATGGCACTGGCAGCGGAGCGGGCGGGACGGGTGCTCCTGCCGGCCGTGCTGCTGGCGCTGGCGCTGAGCCCGGGGCCCGTGGCCGCGCTGCCGTGCGTAGCCGACTGCCCGGCGGGTAAGGGCCGAGCCGGGCTGGGGCTCGGGACGCCGGGCGCGGCCCCACGGCAACCACTCTGTGTCTCGGCCCCCAGGTACGTTTGTGGAGAGCGTGGGCTGCGGGCGGGGCGCGGGCGCGTCCTGCCGGCAGTGCCCGGACGGCACCTTCTCCAGCGCGACGGGACGGAGCTCCTGCAAACTCTGTCGGAAGTGCGAAGGTACTGGCAGCCCCTCTGTGACTTCCCGTAGCAACGACATGCCCTGGCTAGCACTTGCGCGCTGGGGGATACGCCACTGGCTAAATAACTCCGAGCTGAAGCCACCAGCCTGATTTTTGTAAGAGCAAAGGTCCCGAGCCTTTGCTGCATCACGCTGGGCATGCACGAATCTGTAACCTAAGACTCGTTTTCTCCTTCCAGGAATATTCAGGTATTTAAAAGAGTGTTCCTCAAAAAGTGATGCTGAATGCACGTGCAAGGATGGGTATCGCTGCAGTGGCGATGGCTGTACCCACTGCGACCGAAGCTGTGGCATAGGCCAAGAGAGCACCAGCAAGGGTAAGGTTACCTTTGCCCATCAGCTGAAAGCCCCTGTGCTTACTGCACTAGACGCGCATACTGCACGGCCTCTTGCATAATGCAGAAGCAGCTGAAGTAAAGGTAAGAGGTGCCGATGCTGCTGAACAGTTTGCATGGAATGCGGAGCAAGCACAGCAGTGGACAAACCCACCAAACTCTGAGCCCTACTGTGGCTCAAATCCTGCACCAGTTAGTTTCCTTGGCATGACAGCTCTTTTGTTATTGGCATGAGGATGACCAGGCTGGGATCTCTGGACTTGGACGTGGTTTGTGGCATCTTGTGCCAAATAACCTGGCTTTGTAGCTGAGTACTGTACTGGTCTGTGGCTCACAATGAAAGACTTATCTTGCATACTCAGAGCAGCTTATGAAATAGTAATTATGTGAATGTTGATTATTGTCATTGTACAAGCAGGCAAAAATTTTGTTTCACGTGTTGTGTTTTAAATGTTTATCTTGTAAAAATTTACCTGTCCTTGTCTGTTTAAGGTTGCCAGACTTGCCAGTATGGAACTTTTAATGATCAGCCCAACGGTTCCTGTAAAAACTGGACAAAGTACGTAATCTAAAAATAAATGCTACAGCTATTACACTTCACTGGATGTTTTTCTCTAGTTTTTTTTCTTTTCCCTGTGTCTGCTGTAAATGTCTTTCAGGTGCTCTGCAAACCAGGTCCTGGAGCCTGGAACTGCAGCAAAAGATGTCATTTGCAAACATGCTTCAGTTAATCCCACTTTAGTCACTACTCTACCTACCACATCGCTTGCAATTCCATTTTCTATCACTGTGCCAGGTGAGTCATTGTATAATGCTGCTTATAGAGCTAAAGAATTGTGACCTACTTTGAAACATACTATAACTCATTCACTTTCCATTTAAAGCAAGAGTCCTTTCTTCTATGCATTTCCAGTGTTGCAGACTTAGCCAGAAGCAGAGTGTGAGACAAAGCTGTTGGCTAATTCAAGGGCAGTAGAATTTTTTTCTGTTAAAACTCTTAAGCGAATGTTGTTTACTTCCTAGGGAAGGATCTCCAGACAGACATTATTAGGATTCTTCTCACTGTAGCTGGGCTGTTGTGCATAGTGTTCCTGCTACCATGTATATGCTTCAGTGTCTGGCAGAAAAAGAAACTACATGCTGTCTTCAAAAAAAGTAAGATAAATACACTCTTCAGTTTTCTTTGTGAAACTAGACAGAAATCAGGAATCCAGGTTAAGTGTCTTTCAAAGACAGTTGCAATAGTTTTGGGGGTTTTGGCCTTGCAAGTCAGAAACAACAATCAAAAGAAAAACAGTTTTGAATTTTTATTGCAGAAGGCATTTACTTAACTGTGGGTGTTCTGTCAACTGCTTCCTTATCCCTTCAAGTGAAGTATTTGTGGGAGGTCAAAAAGCTCACCTGAGCCTTGCTGATCCCGTCAAGGGTCAGTTCAGTTTATTACTTTCAAGTACCATCCTTGGCATCCATGGCTGTAACACTTTCAAGTTCTGTCTGCTTAGAAACAGTACACATGGCCTGGAGTGAGTGTCTTGGAGCTCTGGCTGCAGTAGAAGAAGAGATACCAAGTCAGGATGTGCTGCTACACAGGTGCAGAGGCAGCCTGAATCCAACACTGCCCTCTCTCTCTGTCTCTCTGTCTCTCTGTGTCTCTGTGTCTCTGTGTCTCTCTGTCTCTCTGTCTCTCTGTCTCTCTGTCTCTCTGTCTCTCTGTCTCTCTGTCTCTCTGTCTGTCTCTCTGTCTCCTCCCCTGTCCTAGGGATAAGGTCTTAATCTTCTAGTGTAATTCTGAATACAGGAGACAATAGCAGTCCTCCTTCCTTTCATTGCTGTGGCAAACAGAGCATTAGAGGTCTTGCTGAATTAGGGGAAACAAAGTATGATAAATTAGTTTTATTATATTTATATGCTGCAGAGGAATAATTTCAGATTATAGAATCATTTGGAAGATTCTTTTCTTTCTGACTTCCTATACTTGAATGGTGAAATAAGATGGGGAAAGAGGGCATTTGTCCAGCTCTGGGCCCCTCACTTGAAAAAACAGTGAGGTGCTGGATTGAGTCCAGAGAAGGGCAACGAAGCTGGGGAAGAGTCTAGAGAGTAAGTCTATGGAGGAGTAGCTAAGGGAGTTGAGGGGGCTCATCCTGGAGAAAATGAGGCTCAGGGGGGACCTACCTGGAAGGTAGTTGTAGCAAGGTGGGGGTTTGGCTCTTCTCCCAAGTAACAAATGACAGGACAAGAGGAAATGGCCTCAAGCTGTGCCAGGGGAGGTTCAGAGATCATGAGGAATTCCTTCATAAAATGGGTTGTTAAAGATTGGAAGGGGTTGCCCAGGGAGGTGGTGTAGTCACTGTCACTAGAGGTGTTCAAGAAACTGGACAAGAAACGTAGTGCCATGGTCTAGTTGACAATGTGGTGTTCAGACAGAGATCGGACTCAATGATCTCAGAGATCTTTTCCAACCTAGTTGATTCTGTGATTGTTTTCTTTTTCTTCAGTGCACACCACACCTGAACAATCAATTCAGGAAGATGACACCTGCAGCTGCCGCTTTCCTGAGGAAGAACAAGGTGAATATCAGGACCGTGGCAAATCCACAGAATTCAGAGATCTTTTGGTGAACTAGAAGTTGAACTGTCAAAGTCAACCACATTTGAATTTTCTTTTGGAATACAGAACAAGAACCTGTTTATGTAAATAGAGAGGTTATCAGAATCTGTGAGTGGCAGAGTGCCAAATAGCCCAGCCACTGACAAAAAAGTGCATCTTTTCCACCTCTTAAAAAAATAAAAATAAATAAAAAATATCTAGTTTGCTGACTTTCTTCCTCTAGGGCTAAGAATCATTCTAAGAAGTGGTTCTTGATCTATGTGTAGAAAGAAGTACAGCACTTAAAAGCTCTAGTGGAAGGCCAGAATGGCTTTCTGGTCTCTCATTAATGGTGCTTGAGCCACAATTTACCTGCAGTCCAAAAGTATGTTATGCTAAAAAGGCAATCTGTAGCACATAGTAGAGGCACAGGTGACACTCACGGTCTCTTACCATAACCAGCCCTCCTCCTGAGTCTAGAGCTGAGCTCCTCCCAAAATTTGTCTCAAACCCAGCAGTCTCTGAGTTTGTGTGCAAATACAGATGGAGCTCATTTCAGATCCCATCAGCCCTAGAAACAGATCCCCTGCCTCACCACTGCACACCTTCTTATATGTCAAGGGAGAGGAAGCCATAAAAATCTACAGCTGCAAAGTGTTCCATAGCTTGCATCTGCTGTTGTATTACACTGATTGGCTTAAGGGAGGTAGTGGAAACACTGAGAAGCTGTGGTTGACTTGATCTTAGAAATAGCTGTTACTGTGCAGCTGGACTGCACCACCTTCGGCCCCACATCATTCAGCTTTGATCTTTTAGGTGATGTAAACTTTACATATGTTGCAGCTGTACATGTGATAACTTTCTGGTACTATTTTTGTAACTGAGGTTGGAAAGATTTTAACATCAGATGCTATCTGTCTCTCTGATCAATTACTGTTACTTTGGTCTTAAGAAAAAAGAAAATGCATGTTTGAGTCATGGCATTTGCAACACCATTTTCAACCTTTTACAAAACCCAAGTATTCTATTTCTTCAGTAAATGTTATTAAAAAAATAGACTGAAAAGCCACCAATATGTCATGTAAAGGGTGGTTTCCTCTGTGTGATTTCAGCATAAGGGAACACTGTTCTTGCCTTTGAAGAATGACAGCCCATCTCTCCATTCAGCACAAGATTATGATAGCAGGTTATTTTCAGCAAACCACATTCATACATTTTGATAAACTTGTGTACAAATAAATATAAAACAGTGACTTTTATATAGTGAGAAAATAAATATCATACAAAGCCCGAACTGTGAAGTTACTTAAATAAATTCTTCTTTTTAGCCCTAACTCAAGCCTTCTTTCTATTAGTACTTTCAACCATGAGAACTAAGTGACTATTATGTCAAGATCACAAACTTAAAGACAGGAACAGGATGCACGAAAAGCCACCAATCTATTTATCAATCTAAGATATATCTACTTATAAATCAAAGAGCAACCTTTGCACCAGTGGCCAATATCTGGACAAGATAAAAAGAACAGATAAAGAGATCCAAAACCCCCACACACTCCATTTACATTATCAGTTTTACAAGCATTCTTAATAATACAGCATTTTTACTTGCTGTAGTACACCTCAGTAAGTGTATTACCTTAGAGACGTAGAGGTGTAAGCACAGGAAATACTTAATGGTTCCCTCAAACTCAGAAGTTCTAGTGAGAGAAAAAGAAGCTGCTGTTCTTTAACATGAGAGTCAAAGGATATAGGAATCTGAAGAGGCAATCCAGTGGATATGGCAGTAACATATTCTATTGTCATTTCATCTCACTGTGCCCTCATCAGTAGGGTGGGCTATGATCAGAATACTTCTCACATGGAATAGTGAAGCTGTAACATGTAACACTGCGTACTTTTCAGTAATGCTTAAATATGCCTCAGGGAATTACAGAACAGGAAACAGATTTACTGTGCTGTGGCAGTACTAATTAGCTGACCTTATAAAACTTTCTGCACCTTATAAAACTTTCTGCACCTTCTTCCAATCATTCCTAAAGACATCTAAAGAGATCATCATAGAAATAAAACAGGAATATGGTGGCAGAAACAAGTAGTAAATGAAGGTGGCTTTGCAGGCTTCCTGGATTATCCTACTTCCACATATGATGGTTGGCAATGGATTATTTCCTTCTAAGCATAAATCCTGCTTGTCTTGTAAAAGATTTTTAGAAAAGCTACATGGATGCAGGGATGGGATACTATCTGGTCCAGACTTCATAAAAACTTCCTCAGGTGAAAAGGCCAAGGATAGAGCTGAGCAGTTACAAAAACCCAGAAACACCTCCCCATCACCCTCTCTAATTAAAGGAAGGAGGATTGTCCCAAGAACTAATGGAGAAATGGATGGAATTAGAGCAGGAATCAGGGAATCATTAGGTTGGAAAAGACCTTTAAGACCATAAATGGCATATAAAAGTTAGTTGGAGCGTTGTTCTTTGCAAAAACTTGCAGCATTTCTTCTCCTGCTCTTATACATCCTTCACCAGAATATAGTTCTTCTGCACATTACAGGAAAGGAGCTGCACATCAAGAACATAAAGAGGAAATATAGGACTGTGCTAGAACAAGCTCACCAGATGTTATATCCTTTTTGTGTGATAAGGTCCTAATTCCACTCTGACAAGCACAGGTGGATTTTTCTTATTTCCAAATTCTGCAGACTGCTCAGAAGTAACCAGTTGGTACTGTCTGTTACAAGCCTTACTCTTAAAAGACACATACAAAGCTAAAGAGTAAGAGTACCCAACTAAATACAGACTGCTCTTCAGAACTCTCTTACAAATATGCCTCAGGAATTCTTGGAGGAAAGAGGATTTTGCTCCCATTACTTAGTTTCAGCGTAGCAAAAAACATTCAACTTGCGAAATCAGAAGACAAAGATCTGATATCTGCTTCCTTCACCTTTGTTAACTCCTGCTCTTGTTGGTCATTCCCATTCCCAGGGACAGCTTTCCACTCCAGTCAGAATCAGTCAGTCATCACAGACAAATCATTTAATGCTTGCTCTGGGAATTCTCTGCTAAGATGAAATTCAGCTCTTAAACAGCAAAGGGAAGATTCTACATGGCTGACTGCCATGAAACACACATTCATTCCATTCATTTACAAAATAACCTTGAAAGAACTGCTTTAAACCTACCCAATGAGACCTATGCCAACTTTCCCTAAATACACATATTTGCCCTGAAATGTGAATCACTGAGCTTGCAGAGATTCCATTTAATTAATAAAAACCATTGATAGTAAAGCATTAAAGGGATTATGCAGTCACAAAGCAAAGTAAAAAAAATAAGTCTGCTTCTGTGCACCATTCATTTACTGCCTACCCTACGTGGACAGCTAAATGCCAGTGATTATTAGCATTCCTCTTTAATTAGTCAGAAGCTCCTGCCCACACACTGAGCTTCAACAGAACTACATGAAATTTGTCCTCTGATACCAATTGTGGATATTAGAGTGATAAGTGATCCTAAGCCTCTGTGGTAAAATCAAAAACGTGTATGCCAAATGTGAAAAGCTTGACAGAAAAATAAAAAAAGGCATAAGGACATCTCACAAAAATTGTCTTTTTCCATCCCCTCTGTAGATTAAAGCCTTTATCCTCTAGCTTTTTTAGACAAAGAAAAGGGCATAGTGTTCAAAGATATAGCATAATCTTACTAAGTGTCCAATAAAATGGTTTGTAGCAAGAAACTAATGAGGCAGAGCACCATGCAATTAACAGAGTATGAAGTACCTCAAGCAGAGAAATCTGGAAGATGTCTCTTATGACTTGTCAATCTCTTGAAATCTGCTGCTTTAGTATTTCTTCACTTCTTCACTTTGGGCTTGAAAAAGTACAAGACAACAGCCTGGCCTGCCCACACCATCACCCAAACTATTAAAAAATGAATCAGCAGGGTATTGCTGCTTCCGTTTTTGACATTAGTAGTACTATTTTTTAAAAAGTTGCATTTGAAGCCTAAGGAGACTCAAATTGGAAACTTTTGCCAGTTCCAAGTGCAGCAGTGTTGCAGAAACACATGCACCTCCCAAGAAATGAGCCCAAGGCTCCCACCTGCTCTACACCTGGGACTGGTGAAATGAGAAGGACGGGCAGCAAGGTTGCTTTGTACTCCTTTCTGTGATGACCAGTGTGATGACCTGAAAAATTAAATACAGAAGATTTAATTCTGCTTTTATCCAGATCATAATTTCTTATTAGAGGTGAACAGATTATTTAGAATACCTTGGGATAGCGGTAGAAAGGTACAGAGAAAGTTCCAGCCTTGCTGCAGATGTGTTTCTCTCTTTCCTTATACCATCTGCTCTCATAATTTCAGTTTTAAAAATAAACTGTAATTGCGTAATTAGTTCCATTACATTTTTTGTGAAAGAAACCTTATTTCAAGATCAGGTCTCTACTCCTCTGTTTGTGGCTGTGTTATCCAGAATTCAATTCCCATAAGATATCGATGTGCTGTACTTCCAAGCTCCAGTCACACCAGACTTACTTTCCTTCATGTCAAACAGAAGGAAATTTTTGTAATTCTGTAGTGCTGAGAGGACAGGAGAATTGAGAACCAGTTTGTCAAGCTTCACTTGGAAAATACACCTTGAGTACAGTGGGCCAGTCCAGAAGGGCCAAAGAGCAAGAGGGTTTTTTCCCCCTCAAACGAGTGGAAACTATACTACAAAGCAGCAATGTTTTGGCAGCTGTGATCCTGTTCTTAAGTATTTTTAGACCACTTGCTAATTCTGTAGCAAAATAAAATATCTTCAGAAGGGCCTAAGGACCTGCCACCTGCATTACACAGAGGTATGTGTTCAGGTAAGCACGCACACACACCTATGCACCTTCAGCCCACCACAGAACAAGAAAATTTAAGTCAGAACCTCTCGCAGGTATTACCTAACAGAGAAAGAAATTCAGAAGATAGAAATACCCAAATATGTCTATGAGGTTATATGTTACATATGTGACGTGCTACATGGCAGTTCACACACAGTGAGCAGAAGCAGCATCTTCAAAAAGAAAGTTAACATCAAGTGCCAAACAGGCCATTTTCAGTAAACACTAAAATGCAGAGTATAAATAAGGCAATGCAAGCTAGTGGCAGGAAAAAATTGCCTTATTGCATATATGATTTCACAAGGCATTTATTTTGGTATGCAAAATAGATCTAATAATCATGTTATGAAGCTGAATAATAAGCCAAAATGTCAAAATTTAAGACAAAATAAACTTCTCAGGTGTTAATAAGGACAGATATCTGCTAAACCAGCAGTGACAGCAAAGCAAAAACCCTCAAGCCCCTACATGCTAGACCCTACCCAGGAAAGTAAATAGCAGTGCACGTCTTTTTTTTCTCTCATAGGAGCTGACATGTATAACTCATTGAAACAAGACGTGAAGTTAAAAATGCTAGTAGAATTCAAGGAAGAGCACAATAACAATTGTGTATAATAATATCAATAGGATATTTACACAATAACAAGCTCATCTGCAATTACAGTGTCAATACAAAATCATTTTAGTGCACACCTCTCTTCTTGCAAACTAAATTCAAGTAAAAAATCTCCATCAGAAATTATATCCTCTGAAAAAGTCCCTCATACAAATGCTACTGGTAATTCACACCTTTTCTGAAATTTCTGTTTTTGCCAACTGTCACAATACTTGACTAATATGTTGATTCTTAGTTGCCATAAAGGACTTAAAAACAGGGGAAAGAAGTGTTTCATTATAGATTAGATTTCATCCTTGCTATTTTACACAGAAGGTAGATAATTTTGGGAGGTGTTTTTGATTGGCTTTGTTGTGTCTTATTTTTACTTTTTTAAAAAAAGTTTTCTTGCAACTTGTACTTCATGAGCCATCCATCATTTTAAACAAAGAGGAGTTATTTCTTCTGATAATGAAGGATAATCTTTTGCGATGGGTTCATATCCACTTACTGCTTAGAATTTTTTCAGTAATTTATCTGGACTACTATCTGCCTTGTCATTTTAAACTGAGGCTCTTGAAAGAAAGTCTATTAGCATAAATAAGAACTTTGAAAAGTTTTCCCACAAAATAGTAATTTTGGTTGAAACTAAATCAGTTTCTTGCAAATCAACTTCCCAGTTTTCACAGTGCAATTCACGTTTACTTCCCTCACCCATGGATTCAGGGCTTTGTACCTTTGTTTGGTATGAGCTGTTTCTTTGCTTTGTGTGATGACGTGTGCACTGTACCCTGAAGGAAATGCCTTTGACATTTTGGTAGAGGAAAGAGTGTCCAAGTGACAACTTCCAATCTGAGTAAAGGCAATAAGCTGTGGGCAAGTTGCCCAACTTGAACATGACGCACTTCATGATGGCTCTAAGAGGCTGAGTCTTCCTTGAGAAAAGACAAAGGACGGAAGTTGCTTGTGAAGAGTGCTTCATTAGCTTTCTTTGGAGGATGCTTTGAGCAAATATTGATAACACCATTGTCATTGATAGTTCACTGAAGGAGAAGCATTTGTACAGAGCATCCAGCACCAACACTGAGATCATGCATCAAATCAGACCTAATTACTGTCTCCAGTTTTGGAACGAAGAGCTGCATGACTCAGATGAGGAGCAAGAATTCCTCTCTTGCTACTTATTTCTCTCATAGGGAAGCACAGATAAAGACAAGTATAAAATGTATTAGGTTAAATTTGTAGAGAAATCCTTTTATTATAAATACTCAGTTCAGCAAAGAGAAGTCCAGGGAAACAGGATTTGTCATTCAGACACCTGCAGGATGTGTTCTGTAAGGCAAGGCTAACCCTCTCTTTTGTGCACCTCTTCCTGTGCACACAGGAAAGTTTAGAAAAGTTTAGGCTGGCAGGACCTCTGTGGGACTGTGGCAGGATAGACCCACCCTGATAAGACCTAAAATCCAATCAAGTTATCAATGCAAGCTATCATGCAAGATCAACTGTTGGAGCCAGAGTGCTCTCTTGGTGTTAATTCTGCACCTCTCCCATGCCCCAGTCTGCACTCAAATCAGAGCATTTGAACATAGATGGGGATGGTCAGGGCCTTGTCATACTTACCTTTGAAATTCTGTCCCATTCCATCCTTGAAGCTATTCAAACCTGAATAGACATGCTCCTGGACAAACCCTTGTGGCTGATCCTGCTTTGAACAGGTGGATTAGACTGGATGATTTCCAGTGGTGCCTTCTGACCTCAACTGCTCTTTCAGAGACCACTGTGTTTCTGGACAACCTGTTAACCATGCCCATGAAGGACATCTTTGAATTAGACCCGCAGCAAAAATACATCTGCTCTATATGACCAATGTAGCTAGTTTGAAATTAATCCTGGACGCCACTGGATGTACAATACAAAAATTAGGGTTCTTCAACAGGAAATGTTAATAAAGGAAAAAGATGAGAAGCAGGTAAGTTTATACCTTTTGCGATTTTTAAAATTATCACAAAATTTAGCACAGGGAAAGAACTGTAGTAGCATTAGCTGGATTTCATATTATTTTGAAGAACATTTCAAGACCAAAACATTTGATTAGAGAAAAGTAACGAATCTCAATTTCTTACAAACAGGCATTATCTTCTCACCATCTAAAGGAAAGAAAATAGCCATAAACTTTTTTTTTTTTTTTCAGGGCTCTTTACAGTTCGATATGACATTTCATAGAGAATGAAGATGAAGGACCAGTCCAGTCAGACTGCTTGCTCTTTGATATGAAAAATGAAATTGGAAGTAGAGAAGACAAGATATCCTAGATGGAGGGAAATAAGCTTTAAAGTGATGAGATTACATAAGGTAGCTACTGTATTAGCATTGAGTAAAAGGCAAACAGAAAAAACATTGCTAGCACTCTCAGACTTAAGTAGTTAGTTCTAACTGAAAGAGAAGTGAAATGGAAAAGGGTCTCCCAGTCTACTGAGGGACCTGTGTTTAATATCAGCCAAAGTAGTTTATGTGTATCAAGCTAGCCTCCAGATGGAAGCTGTACTTTCTCTGCCATGACAGTTCTCTAGGACAACATTGGATGAGGTCTTCTCAAATAAATAGATGCAAGGGGGGCAGAACAAACAAAAAAATTGAATTCCCCTAATACTATCTTTGTAAATTAACAAGATGTTTTAACTCCCTTTTTCTATTACTTTTTCTGGCACAAGAGCCCCAAATACAACACAACACATTCATCTATCTCACAAAAGGGAAAAAAAAAAAAGTGCATTTCATATCAGAAGCTTTGCGTCAAGCCTGCTAAGGCTCATAAATCAGCTGTCTTATTGCCCTGGTCATTTCAACCAACGTCTGACCCTTTTGTTAACTTATGATTTATAACTGGAAGTTACTTTTTTTTAAATGCCAGATTTATAAACTTTACTGTGCTTGGTTTGATATAATATCCATTTTGTACACCAAGCTATAAGACAGTAAATTTATTGTCTATGAACTGTTACCTTGAAAAATTACATCAATGCAAAGTGGTTCCCATTTAGAATCAATGGGCAATAAATTCATTGGATTTTTTTTTTTGAAGGGGGGAGAGAACATGATGATATTTATGAAGTCATGAGTGAGTATATAATGGGAGAAACTGGGAGTAGAGGCAACACTCAGACAGGATTTCTTAGTTACGGGGTAGACAAAGACAAAACATATTCAACACAGCAATCAATGATGTATAAGCTGATATTCTGCTGTCTCATTTTTGTCAGCTTCTCCTGTCCTCTCTCGTCTCTCCCCATCATCAACACCAGTGAGATGTCTTATCAACTCTCAGGTAAGAGTCTTCTGATTTTAATCATTATAAAGAAGGGGCAGGAACAATAAAAGCAGAAAAGAGGCAGGTGTGCTTTCCAAGGAGTCTTGATTTGTGCTGATCAGCTGTAGAAAAAGCAGGAATGCCTTCAGAACACCAGTAACGCAACTGATATATCAGTGGGGGCTAATCTTGTAAAATGGGGAGGTTGGGTGCCCTAAATATTTATCCCTTCTGCTTTGAGATCCAGGAAACAAAAGTATGTATCCAGCACTGAATGTGAGCTGTTATTTAGTGTTTGAGCATTTGTAGGCATTGGGTAACTTAGAGAAACTTGGCTATATAGTTTCTCCTCTTCCCACCCTTTGAAGTGAGCTATGTTGTACTTAAAAAGGAGGAAACCTATCACAAACATCAAGAACAGGCAAGTCTGTCTTACACTCCTATGTACTGAGCATGCAATTTGTTTGTACTAATTCAGATCCCATTTAGCTCAGGGAAAGGATAAATCTTCGCTTGGAAAAGCTATCTTCAAAGTTTGAAATGGCTAGGTAAAAATGCCCAGCAGAGTCTGCACATCACAGCAGAAGGTTACTGTCACCAGACCTGACTTGTACTGGAGGACTTTCTGAAATGAGTTCTGAAAGAACAGGCAAATCAAACCCAAAGTTATTGCTTAAAGTTGACTATTAAAAAGTGGCTGTTCTTACCAGCTTTGCTGGTGCACCAGCTTTTGTACTGGTTAATCGGTATCAGTAGTCCCTAGTTTGCTTTGAAAATCTTGGACTTACTAAGCCAGCATCTTCTTAAGCCTTCCACTATGTAACTTGCACTTACAGGTGACCCTGATTCAGTATGGATAATACTTATCGCATCAGAGAGTGAACAAGCTGGCTCTAACCATTATTGCATTGGTCTGAAGACATCCACTAGGCTTCTTGAATCTGCCTTGCTAATATAAAGAGTCTCCAGGATTGATAAGATAGAAGAGAAACTCTTTCAAAGAGGATTGATTTGGGGCCTTTTTTCTGTTTGTTTGTCTTTAATCTCAAAGCAAATTTACCCACTAACACTGCTCTGACTTAAAGAATAATCCAAGGCCTGAGATTTGAATTGTCTCCACATAGCACAGGGAAGTTACTGTATTGTTATTCTGAATCTTACAATAAAAACCCCACTTTGCAATTGTCCTTTGATGAAGTGAACAAATAATTAACACAGATGTCCAAGGTCTCCAGGTTCTTGATCTTTGTCCAAGTTTCTGAAATGTTGGGGAATTATTTTCAGCAGTTTATTTTCTTATATATTCCCTGTTGAGGAGCTATACAGTCATACCCATCCCTGCAGTTCAGAGCAACTGAAACTCCATAGTGTCAGCTAGGTGTGCAACTACAAAATGACATTCATATACACAACTAATGTTTGATAACCACAATTTTGAATGTCTGCTTTATATTAGCAAAAATGAAATTTACTGCTCAGATTACAAAAGTAGCACTGCTAAGGGCTTCTGTTGGCCACCTGCCATGGGGCACAGGATGGCCACAGAATTCTAAATTCTCTATGCATAATGCTATCAGCTACAAGCAAACTGTTGTTTCAGAAAAAGTAATAACATCTGTACTGGTATGCACATTAACTGAGAGAGAGCTGCCAAAATAAGTTGTAAGATTTCCTACATTTATTCCTGCCCTTACCCCTCCTTTTCTCAAAGCTTTGGAAGGAAAAAACCCACAAAACCAACTATCCCCTATTATAATCATTAAATGAGGATGGATGATTGGTGCTTTCATGAACATTTTCAACAGGTGGGGCCAACAGACCTGATCAGAAATCACCTGAGACAGACTGAAACAGGAATTCAAAGCAAAAGACTCACCAGATGCCTGTTTCTATCATATTTCATTTGCAGCTGATGAAGATTCGAGATTAAACCTGGAAAGGCTGGGCAGCCCAGGAAGCACCTCTCTGATTCAGTTTCTGCCAGAGCTCCTGGGCACACTGACTGAACACAACAAAGCAGGTGAGGATTTACCACAGCAATGGGAGAGTGCCCACAGTTTGCATCTCCAGCTTCCACAGATATTGCGCCCCAACTCCCAGGTATTTACTGAAATACAACATTATGCATAAGCAACAGACTGCTGTCATTTAGTTAGCCTTGGGGAAACCCACTGAGCAACTGTGCCTGCAGTTCAACACTAACTGATAAAGCCTCCAAAGGACTTTAGCAAAACCTCCATAAAGCAAAACCAGGGCAAGGCAAATATTGGCCTTAAAGGAGCTGGCACACAAAACAAAATAGCAGTCTTACAAAATATCAATACTTGCAGAAAGTGCAGAATCCATAGCAATGGATGGTTTGGGGAGCAACAGATGTTACTGTCTAGTCCTGAATCTTCCAGTTCAAGAGGTCTGCCAGCTATAGCATTATGGCACGTGAGAATTATTTGTCTAAGTTCACAATTTCTAAATGGTAAAACATTTCATTATGTCTCCCCTCTACCAGGTCTTACCCCCAGCAACTACAACCCAGGGGAATATATCAAAGAGGTAAGTAAATGACCATCTGTCACCGAAACAAGAAAATTAAGATTCCACATTTAAAGTACACAGAATTGTTAGTGAGACATCATTTCAGATCCACAGACTTCATAAGCAGTATAGACTGAAGTAGTATGCCACAGTGTTCTTGAAGCTGGAATCACCTAGTAGTTAGATAGGCTGGGGAGGGGGGAAAAATGGAAAAAGGAAAAAAGAGAGAGCAGATAATCCAGAGCACTTCATTCTAAACCCTCCACCTACCCCCCCCCCCCGCCTCCCCGAAAAACAGTTTTCTAAGGCAAATTTTCAGCTTCATTAACACTGGCACCAGTATTAGCTATATGTCATTTCCCTCTCACACACTACAGCATAGGCTACACAGTATTATCAGATGTGTTATGAACCATTAGATACATTGAGAACATCATCCCTGTTCACTTCTTGCTGAATTAAATACGAATGCAGAAGACAGTGACTCGTTTTATTGCATCATCTAAATCAGAGGGCACACTGGGCAGCTGCCTCTCCTTCTCCCAGTCACAACACAGGGCCGGGTGATCAGTCAGGGCAGTGGAGAGCGTACTTTCCCACTGGGAACAAGTACCATCCAACAGTAACCTCTCTAATGCTGTTTGACTTCAGAGTTTCTACGGAAATCATCCTCGAATTGCTTTGCTGGGACGCTTCTTGACCAAGGACAGGAAACAGTACAAGAAACGTGGGAATCTTTCTGAGTGCTTCTGGAAATATTGTGTGTAAACAGGAGACTTCCTGACTGGTTGCATAATTTATACAGATGTCTGAAAACATGTATATAGATTTGCTTGATTTAAAATGAGAATGAAGAAACATGAAGGCAGCGCCTAACTTTAGACTATGCTACTTGGAAATGAATAAATTCTTGGTATTTTGCAATTATGCTATGACCAATGTAGTATTTTCTTAGAGCTGAGCACAATAGGAAGAAAGTAATGGGACAAAGAGATAAATATACAAAGAATTTGGGCAGGGGAAGCAAGATTCCCATGAGGTCCTGTGAAACCTCCCAGAAGAGCAATGCCTCAACTGTGTCTAAGTCCAGAGGCAAGAGGACTTTCTCCTTTGTCACTTGATGTAGACTGGGGTGTCAGAAAGAAAGGGTCATTGCTGCATTCCCTGATGAGCTGGTAAGGGATTAACAGTGCCCAGTCCTGTCCTGCCATCCCCAAGGCACCACAAAAACAATAAGCACACGTCAGGATCAAGCATCCGCTCCCACTACTGCTAGAGCCAAGTTTCTCTTGTTCACTCATAAAATAAGACCTGCAAATCTATTTCTCTGCAGCACCTTGCCTAGCCCCCAGCTATCCATGACAACAGGGCTGTGGATAGCATGGGCTTTAAGAATTGTGTCTGGTTATCATCAAGCAGAAGGTACCCATGGCTGTCAATGCCAAGACTTGCATCCAGATTCAGTCAGTCAGTGGAGACAGGAATGACACCATTTAAAAGGTTCTGTGGCTGTGACCTGCACTTATGTGGCTGCACACACAGATGCAGGAACGTGACACATGGATATAGATAATATATGTTACTAGGGCAAGTCACCTCCTGCTTGGGCACTCAAGGGCAGTGAGATTTGTTCCCTTGAGCTACTACTCACTGATAACGTTTTTGTATCTTGGCATGTAACGTAAATAAGGGAGAGGACAAAATAGCAGCTGTAAAAGGCTTCTAGTCTGAGTCCTTCATGTGCACAGTACCACCATACTTTCTCAGTTCTGGGTACCCTCCTGATAATATCTGGAAGGAATAGTGCTAAACAGTCAGGTGTTTGGGTGATGCCAACCTTGATAATATGCACAAACTGTCTGAGCTGTGAACTCTATCCTGCTCAATACATACTTTGCATAAACCTCACGCCAATCAAGGCTCACAGAAATCTTGAAGTAAACTCACCTAAGAGTGATGCACAGGCTACACTGATCTCAACAGTATACATCATAAATCTCTGACTGTGCTATTTAAACAAAGCCTACAGGCTTGAAGCAGCTTGTTTACTTCACATAAATTACAAGAGAGACGATGCCAGCTGTAACAGAGAAAAATGTCCTCAGAAAGTCAGGGCAGCTGGATGCCCTGTGCAGCTATTTGTAATCTTTCAAACATTCATCCTTCTCTTACACAATGGAGCAAGTCAGTGCCTGTCTAGAAATTACTCTTTTTCTGCTACCTCATCAGCCAATAAAAACTTGTAGGAGAAGACTTCAAATTTATCTAAATGAGTAACCTACTAAGACAGACAGATGGGCAGGGAGAAGTGTGTAGAACCTACAGAGAATTTTTTTCCCCTTTTACAGAGGGGAAAAATAAACACATATTTTCAAACATTGCAAGCATAAAGTAAAATAAATAAAACCAAAATGAATAATAATGGAAAAATATTAAAAAGTTCACTAGCCATCTACCCAAGAGCTGTTAGGTGTTGAGGACAGAGTCAAGACAAAGTAATCAAGCTATAAACTCTGAAGCTTTAAGCTTTTAATACTGCAAAAATACTTGCTAGTACTTACGGCAATGCCCAATCAATTTACTGTCCAAGCTAGGCCAGGTCACAACAGCAGGGGGCCGGGGGCAGGATTCAGCTAATTCTAATCCACCAGAATTTCATCGGAGCCTGGCACTTTGAAGGAGTTCACATTGTGTCTTTAGACATCACTGGTAGTTCTCAAGAAGACAACTTTTGAGACCCTGATCCACTTTTTCATTTCACAAGCCTATTCACTCTTTTTTTTTGAACCAAAAATAGCTAGATGATTTGACTCATATTTGTAAGTATGCTTAGAATGACCAAATCACCCTTTAAAAAGAAAAATCAATAAACCATCAGCAATGATATATCCAACGACCTATCTTCAAAATGCCTGCGTTTCAAGCAACTGCACCACTTACCTTACCAGAAACACCTTCAGTTACAGGCTCATCTAAGACTACTTCTTTTACCAACTTCAATACAATGCTACATCTTTTGTCCTGTACCTTGTACTCCCTGCAGGCTTCTTAAAGCACTGTTGATCACATCTCTCTGTTATAGGTCCCTTAATGCAGAAAGGGATGAGCAAATTGTTTCTCTGCAACTAGTTAAGAACTTCACTGCTCTGTGAATTAAACCTACTATTTTTTTCTTTGTACTTCCTCCAGAACAAAAATTTCTCAACAAGATTAGCAGAGGCAGAATCTTTAAATCCTGCATGCCAAATCCCAACAGTTTACAAATCTCGATACAATATTTCACATTCAAAACGTGCTTGCCCTTCTTTGTGGAATATAATTAGAAAGGAAAGAATATGTCCTGGAGTGGCCAGGGTAGAGTGCAAGTGAAAAAAATCAAACAACCACAAAACCCCTCAACAAAACAGCCCAAGTGGCCACTACATGACCGTTTTCACTGTACCCACAACCCAATGTCCACTGTACCCCAACCTATGTACAATCAGAATGTAATATTTCCTTAAAAATCTATTTTCTACAAATTACCAAGAAAAAAGTAAACACACATTTGAAACAATTCTTTGCAGCACATTTTTCAGTTTTATTTATAAAATCAGACGCTCCTTTAAAGTGTACAGTTAAAATCACAACTTTAAATTCAACCACTGCTGAATATTATTTCAACAGAATACCCCTACCAACTGATGTAAAAATTCATTTGATTATGATTTAAAACTCGATTCAGCTGGAAGATAAACTTACCAACACATGACTCATTCAGCAAATATTTACCACACTGTAAAAATACACAAGGGTCCCTTCTGTTCATAGCAATACCATGAAAATATTCGCACATCAACTCATCTTTTAAAATATAATTCTGTATTTGTGAATACAACAAAAAAAATTGCCAGCGAAATCCACCAGGGGTTTCTAAACTGCTGATGCCCCCACAGGGGGTAGTAGCTGCATCAGTACTGTCCTTGCATGTTTTTCTTTTCATCACCAAAAAGTGACCTTCCAAGCAGCTCTAAACTGTCTGCAACATTTTGCCAGGCAAAACAAAGTCACAGGAACAAAATAACATGGCTGCAACACTTGCTTCACTTGTCTTTCAGATTGGAACTGCAACTCACTTTGGCCACTCCAGCACACCAAAAAGACTAAAGATTAGTAAAACCTGAAGTAAAAACTACCAGTTCCTGAAAACTTACGGAAACAAGGTCAAAGTCTTGATAAGGCATTTCATTGCAAGACATTGTGGTTCTAACAGGGTAAAGAGTTGCTTGGGAACCCCCCTTTTTTTTTTTTCTTCCCCCCCCCCCCCCCCATTCTAAGCCTGGAATTGCCCTGATTTTTGGGCAAATAATTGTCTCATCATTACACAGGGCACTGATTCACCTCTTCATTCCTCTTATATTCTTCTCCGAAATCAAAATTTTTTCCATAACCCAGGTCTAATGTAGCCCCATACAAGAGATCCTGCTCCTAAAGATTTAGCCAGGATTACAAACTCGGAATTCAAAGTCCTAGGCACATGCATTTTCATTATATATGGCCAGAGCGTATATGGCATTTGCAGCACTTCAAAAACTCTCTGGGCTTTCTGATGCTCGGTAATTCTACTGGGCACACACAAATTCATAGTCATACAGGTACAAGAAGGTTTAACACCTCCAAACAAGAAACCCATGTAGTATCATCAACTTTCTACATAGAGCTCAGAATCTTGACCTCTTGTAGCAAAACCAGCATGGGATACAGCAAGTGAAGATTCACAGATTTTACTCCTGGATTTCATATGAACTGGGGGTATGTACCTGCACAAGTCCTTTGTGTCTCTGCCTCTTTTTATAATAAGTCATCTTTTTGACATGTTTACAGACCTATGGATGAAAAGCATTATTCAAGTGTTGGGTATATATTACCATTCTCCTAAACTAAGTCCCACTGTTTTACAAAATGGATGACGTCTGCCTGCTAAGACATTGCAAATCATCTCATTTTCACACTTGGGAAATGAACAGTGAAAATAACGTACACAAAAGAGTTGGCTATTATCTTTTCTTCTGGCTTAGGGTTCAAAACTATTTTGAAGGAGACAGCTGTCCTTACCTCAAGTATTCAAATTAATCTATTTCACTACATCTCAAAATACATTAAAGCAATCATTTTAATTTAAGCACAGATAACTAGAATAGCTTCTAGTGCATAAGTCTGATTTGATGGATAAATTATTTAAGAAGATTCCCAATCAAGAAAAAACCTATACACAAAGCATCTTATTACATGCTTTAGAGTGAATATTTTAGGCAGTGTGATTATTAAGCAGAATACCGTATTTGCAAAATGCTCTAAAAGGACTAGGAAAGGTATAACATAAGCTGCTATATGTAAACACCTACTGAAGTTTCTTATTTTAAGAGGTGTTTGAACATAAGCAGTACTGAGGATGTGTGGACCTCTGCTGATTTGCAACACAAGAAAAAAACAAGTTTAAGTGGAAAAAGCTGAAAGATAAAGAAACACAGCTTAAGAATAAATAGAAACCAAGGGGTATAAACAGAGCACGCAAATATACTGTAAAAACAAGTTAAAAAAAATCAATAAAACACCGCCTGAGTCAAATTAGCCTTGAAAACTTTGAGTTGTGCAAAAATAACTTTCCTTAAAATAAACTTTAATAAGAAAGATTGTCACTGGATTGATTTTTAAAAGTAACAGAAACCTTTAGATAAATAGTTTTCCTTCAGTGACCTGCAGGTCACAGTATTTTTAACTTAACAACCTGAAGCTCACTAGTAACTAAAACTAGAGAAATGAAAATACTTCACACAGTAGGAAGGGAAGAATTACCCAGAAAAAAAAGGATAGTAATGTGTTACATTCTAAAATTCTGTTGAGAAGGCTAAGGTGATTAATAACACCACACGGAAAATCTGATTACATCCAGTTTTTGACAAACAAAGGAGAAATCAGACAAAATCTGCAGGATTTTAGTGTCTGAAGAGCACTTTGAGACATCCATGAGAACAAGTCCTTTCATGTACTGAAAGTGGTTACCACATTCTGAACATCAAATTCACATTATGCACAAACTCCTTTTTCATCCATGGACTTCAACTGCCATGACTCCATTATAAAGAGAAAGGTTAAAACTTGTACAGGAAGTCAAAAGTGCTAAGAAATAACAAATATGTGGTTTGATGTTCAAGTTCAGCTCCACAACATGTGACTTTTTCACAAAAGCAGAAGAAACAAACCTCATACTCTTTTTGGTTTTGGCATCATCACAACAAAAGCAAAACAGAGAAACTGCTTAAAATTTCCTATTTGCTACGTCTGTATTCAACTCAACCCTTCTAAATCAACAACAAAAACATTAAGATACAAAACCACCTTCCAGAGCACTAGCAACATAAAAGATTGCATATAACTACTTTAACTGATAACTACTTGCCTTGATAGAGAAGACTTTCCCCCTTGTCTGTTTTTAAAAAGTAGATCTTGTAGAAAGAAGTAACTACTACATTGATATTTCTGTGTTTGTTTTTTTTTTTTTTTTTTTTTGCTGCTCTATGTAGTTTAATCTCTAGTGGATTTTCAAACCAGTTACCCTCAATTAATTTTACAGGTCTGTGTCAATAAACACAACTTTAAAATCAAAAGCTGTAAAACAACTTGGCTCCAAAACACTCATCACAATAAACACAGGGAAAATCTTTGCTTCTTTTCTCTTCAGTTTATTTTTTTCCAATGGGCACAAGCTGGCAAAAGGTATTTGATGCAGAATAACCTGGCCAATTTCAACTGCTCTTTAAA
Organism: Pyrocephalus nanus; assembly: GCA_038380795.1. Classification (NCBI taxonomy): domain Eukaryota; kingdom Metazoa; phylum Chordata; class Aves; order Passeriformes; family Tyrannidae; genus Pyrocephalus; species Pyrocephalus nanus. Next base: position 7,838,295 of record CM076282.1, on the reverse strand, counting down.
AAGCCTACTGGATTCTCAAACCAGCTACAGTGATTTCAGAACCTCGGAGTATTAGGATCTTCAGTTTAGACTTATAAATACTGAACAAAAATGAAGAGTGCTCTGCTGTAGCTTGGTTTCAATACATCCACCTTGCCTGGAGAGTAAATGTGCTCTGATCAGTTAGGTTCATTACCATAATTCTTAAACACTGCATCTTTTCGGACTCTTACTTGCCAAGTTCAAAAAACCAAACACCCAAACCAAAAAATCTTTGTATTTTGCTCATCACTGAGCAGTTAAAGGTTAGAAACATATTCCATTCTGTGACAAGTCTATGAGGTCAGAAAGTGAAATCGTTCTCCCAGTGAAAGACTGTCTTCAGAGTCATGCCAGGAGCAGAAGGGTAATGGAGGAAGATTAGGTTTCATATGTGTGACTGCTCATGTTGGTAAGAGATGGCCATGTAGATTCACTGCTAGTATGGAGCAAAGCCAGAGGAAAAGAAAATGGGAATGACACCGAGCAGTTTTACTGACAGAGGTGCTGATGCCCTCAGTGTTGCAGGAGTGGAGGTGGTTTTCCCTTGTTTTCCATATTGCCATCAGCCAGTACAGCCTCACAACTTGCTTCCCTGTTGTCACACGTAACACAGCCCTTTAAAAAGGAACAAGAAATAGTAATTTAAATTCTTCTTTTTATGAGTCTATTTCAAAGGGTCAAATACTTGATGCTGAAACCTCTCACCAGTGGGCTGAAATCTCTCTAAAAGCAGAGATTATACAGATGTCTTATTGTCAGAAGCAGACACACCTGCAACTTACCTTGTCTCAGAGATCAATTCTTTGGTTACTGGAAAATACAGTTTTACCTTTGAGATGAAAAGGCATGTGGCTTCCTTGAAGACCTTATCATTCAGCTTTATAAGCAAGCTCCTCATTCAAGATTTGAACTGCAGCCCGAACAGCAACAATACTGAACAACACAAAAGGCTGAAACACCCGAGTATACCGACAGACCAGACTGTTCTGGGTTTTGAGAAACAGTACAATATTGAAATACAGCACCAACACAGAAATCCTACATTTCATTGTACTGTCAGAAGCCTGGCTGTATTCACAAAATCACAATCTGCATTCGAAATATGAGCTACTGCTTAGGAACAGTTTCAGGACCTTAGACAGAAAATACTGATATTTGCATAGCAATACATCTCGTAACAACTGAGATGTAAACATTCAACAGAATTTTCTACAAGATCACTGGACATCATTTTGCCATCTGAATCAAACACAGTGTCCTAACCACAACAGGACACATGATTTTTATCAACAAAGTATTAGGATAACAAAGACTAATTTTCCAGTCTTCTTCCAGAGTCAAGGACTTAGATGTCTCAGTGTTTTTCCTCTAAGAACAAATACCACACATTTGACAATCGCCAACATTTGACAATCCTAGAACTCCACATTTGACAATCCTAGCACATACAGCATGCAGTGCTCCAACAGACATGAGACTTTTGTGCAGCCCAGGTACATGAATGTAGCCCACTCTTCCTTGGAATTTTCTCTACAACTCAACATTGAAGTGCTAAGCCTTTGTGGCACTAGATCTGCCTTGCTCTTCTCCACAGCACCTGGGAGTACTCTAAACTGATGAGGACGCTCAGAAGCAGTTTAGCAAAGTGCCCAAGAGTTATACCAGCTAAAGTAATCAAGTATTAGATACCACCTACAAAAAAACAGCTATTTTTGTGTTTCTTACTATAGACTTGAACCTCCTCTGTGATTACGAGCATTTTGCAGCTTGCTGAACACACTTTCTCCAGTCTTCACTGATATCCCAGCATTGCATGCTATTCATAACAACAATCAATTTTATAAGAGCAGAAGTCCTAACATGAACAGAAAAACCATCTCTAGATGTCTTACATGAGATTATGCCACTATTCCCATTTATCCAACACCGTGACTGAAAGAACTTTCCTACAGATAGTTCCTATGCAGAATTTGCATATCTTGAAAACAAAGAAATACAATGGCAAGACCTGTATGCTGACATTTCTCAGGGTACTCAAGCTCATTTCCTGCTTATACTGACATTCATGACCCCAGCACTGTACAGTGACCCTGGCCAGAAATGCCTTGGCTGGCCAAGGCAGAAATGAGCTGACAAGTCCTTTCCCACCTGCTCACCTTGGTGCTGATTTGCAGCGGGACAGTCTGGGTACGGATCCACGTATGCACCTCTGCAAGCTCCTGCTTTTGCCCATCTGTAAACCAAGGCTGCTGCTTTTGCATGACTGCCAGCTTCTCCAGATCCTGCTTTAAAACTTCCTCTTTAATTCTGCAGGTAACAGACACCTGTGAACAAAGCTGTGCTACATGAAGCAAGGCAGGCACTCACCATAACTACATTGTGAGAATCTCTTCATCACTATCTATGGCTGAAGTCTAGACAGCATCAGCTGTTGAAAGGGAACTGTACTTTGTACTTTATCTGCTTTGTAAGGCTCCTTTAACACTGGTCTAACAGTCAGTGTTTTGTTTGTTGTTTTTGTTAGAAGTTTTTGTGTGTTTGGTGTGGGTTTTTTTGTTTTCTTTTATGGCTTTATGTGGCTTTATTTTAATGTGGAATCTCATTACACATTATAGATAAGCTAACTGCTTTTTACCCCTTTATGCAATTAACAAAGGACAGGACAATAACCAATCCCATTAACACTTCAGCAAAAACATCACACGTTCCCTTATTTTAACTGAGGGGGGGAAATGGGGAAAAAGTAGACAGTAGTAAATAACCAGAGCCTAAATGGCACAGAAGTAAACTAACACACCTTCTTGAAGTTTCATTGGTATGCATGCTGTTTCCATGGTACATCATTTTAATTCTAAAGTTCTATGCACAATTCCAAAGTACATGTGAGAAACTGTTCATGTTTTCCAACCTGTTTGGCATTTGATAATTCATTAGAACTCGCTCAGGTGTATGATCCATCATCACCCAGGCTGACTCATGTTTCGATTTATAAGCTGTCCCTTTTTCTTCTGCTTCCTGATTTCTCTCTTCTTTGGAAGTTTCAGAAGAACAATTACCGGCAAAATACTTTCTGCTTTTCCCACTACCTGCTGAGAATGACCACGAAAAAGAATAAATGCAGATCCCTGAAAAATCCCACTAATTCATCACAAAAAAGTAACACACCACCAGTGTATTCTTGCGAGTTAGTTCTGCAATACAAACACAGGTACTCCCAGATGACTGCTCTAGAAATTACTACCTATTGAGAAATCAAAGGTAAAGCGCTTTTTTTAAGTTATTCAAGATCCCCAAGGCTCTATTCAGTCTCCTCAAAATTAATTGGCTTAATTCCTCTGCTTCTGAGAGGTCCTGCTCTAGATAGATTTACCTTTACTCAAGTAAGATGTAAACCAGTATCTAATGCAGAGAAAACTGATAATGAGTAAAATAAAAGAGTGCCTTGCAAGTTAAAGGAATAGCTTCTTAGATTGACATTTCCAGCTACAGTGACTGAAACAAACTTGGCTTCAAATGCTGGAAGCTGGTGAAAAGTAAAGGTTATAGATCCTCTTACAGGAACTTCCCATTCCCATTACAGTGCCTTATTATTTATTACATGCTAGCAAGCCATCTAACACCGAATATCTAACTTCCCTACCTGTGCCACAACCAGAAGACTCATTGAAGCTAGAGCCTAAAGAACCAGACAAAGCTGATCCACTGCCTGATGCTGCTGCACCTGAACCCAACTGGGAGTCCTTGTAGAGACTGTGGTCAGGAAATTCATGAGAAGTACTGTTATCACTATCTTCTGGATCACTGTCCTGGAGATAAAAAGCAAAACCAACATATCCATCGAAGTTATATTTCAGTTTTCAAAAGGAAAGTCATGCATTTACTGAAACTGTCACGCGTTGACCAAGTTCTCCTATCAATTCAACAGGTTTGGAGTTTCTAGTTCTGAAAATGAATGGCGGTCTAGAACTCAGGCTAACACTCTTCATGGGTAAAAAATCAACAAGCCTCTATTCTTGTTTACTGGTTTCTGCTGTAGATCCTTCCCTACTTTGTCAAGTTATTGTGCTGTTGCATAAAGTTATTTTCCACTGACAAGAGAGAAGCAGTCAGTTCCCTTCACATCCTGTTAGATGGCATGAAGCAGCCACACACATCAATGTAGTGTGCAATGTAGTGCAATGGTGCACTACAGGGAAAAAAAGAGAGTCTTCCCCTGATTCACTATGTGAAGCAACTGCTTCAGCAGCTAGAGGTACATCAACTCCCCTTCCAGGACCCTACCCTGCAGTTTCAGCTGATCCAGCCTTTTCAGCCCAATCTGGATTCAGGAGCCAACATTTTTTTCCTTGCCTGCAGAGCTCAGATTCCTGCCTCTGAGTTTACCGCGGAAGTTGGAGAGGCCTTTTCTATGCCCATGTATGGAAACCGACCCACACGGATCCCTGTTCTTCGTTCATTAGCTGCATCCCTGGGAGACAGAGGGAGTAATTAGAAGAGTATCTTCCCTTTGTTTTGGTTCTCCACAGAGACTGTGGGACCGGGTGAAAAAGGATGCAAATTGCGCAGCACTAACCAAGTTCCACATGCATAAAAGCCCCAAACCCAAAATTCTAGCTGACAGTTCCATTGAAGAGGCTGCTGCCAAAATGCTGAGCAGAAGCAGTTTATGGCAGCCTAGGCCAGGAGATCTTACATTTCTGTCATTTACTAAGTGCCAACACTCTACTGGTACAAGTTCCCGTAAGTGCAAGTATAAACTGCTTTTTCTGCCTCCTGTGCTATTTGTGTCCCGCAGCCTACATAGCACAGCCAAAAGAAAAAGCAGCTGACAAAATCTGTGTCCCTGAAACACAGATTATCACCACAGGTTTTGGTGGCAGAACACTGTGAAAATCAGTTTCTCCTCTACATTAAAAATTTGTGTTACTTACACATTTATCTTCTGCATGTGGTTTAACATCAGCACTAATGGAAAGTTCCATGGGCTTTGGCAGCTCTTCTTGAAGCAAATTCAGCTGAAGTGGGGAGCTGCTCCGTGAGCTGCTCAGCAGGAGGGCCTGGTCACACTGGCCCTCTTGCTGGTCCTCCCTGGATGTGTGAAAAGAGGCTGGAAAGGGCTGATCCACCGAGTGTGGTGCTAGTGGTGATGGTGCACAAGGGGTGGGGGCTGGAGGTAGTGCTGTGCATGGATATGAAGAGGGGGGATAAACGCACTGAGGGTTAGGAAGAAAGACATTTTGAGGCATCTGAACATACGTGGGGAAACTCTGAAAAAATACAGCCATAAATGTGCCTATGTTTGGGGGATAAAGGGCTGGGCATGACTGTGCTTCACAGCATAGTTGTGATGATGACAAGGACTCAGGTTGTAATGAGTGAAGGGCAAGTTCCTCTCCTGCAGAAGAGGCTGGAAAACTAGAGAGTGGATCCAAATAGACAGGAAACCCCACAGGAGAATGGACATTCAAACTGGAGGAGCTCAGAGAGGACACTTCTGAGGGAGAGAACAACTGTTTCTGAATTGCTCTCTTCTCACATGGAAGGTTATTTCTATTTTTACTAGAAGACTGGCTATCTGAAGAATGTCTCTGAGGTTTCTGGCGCTTGAATTTTCCATGTCTGCCTTTTTTACAGCTAGCTGGGCTCATCTGCTTTGAAGGGGAATCTCCTAAGAAGAAAGAAAAATAGACACATTTACTGAATGACAGACCTAGGGAAAAAAAAAAAAAAAAAAGAGAAAACCACAAACACACAGATAATTGAGTATGGCTTATTCAGAGAGCTGACTGTCCTCTGGATAATTCTTCCATAAATTAGTGATGTATTTGCTGATATATCTACAATATCGTCCTTCATGTCATCAACTTTCTTATCAATCACTTTGGCTTATCCCAATCAGATCTTTTACATTCTTTCAAGGAGAGGCAATAAACTACCTGGGGATTTGCAGGGTTTATTGCAACAACTATCTGCTTTGTGAAAGATAGTAAGATCCTAGATGGAGCAGACCTTCTATGTGGGTAATACTGCTGCCAAACTCTGCAGTTCAAAGAAGTGTTCTGTTTGCAGACACAGTAAGACACTCACTAAATCATATGAAGGAGAACCAGGCTCCATGGCTAGCTTGCTTTTTTTAAGTCACCTAGCAAGTCTTGATTTCTCAAAGCTGCTGCCTACCTTGGCCACAGGAATGTCTGTTGTTACTTCTGCTGCTTTGTTGAAAGTAAGTCCTAAATGGAGAAAGCAAGATCCTCTGTCGGAACTTGTCAACATAGTTCTGTTCCTCCTTTTGAGTGTGGGCTGACAACGTCTCTTTTGTTAGCCCAATTGGCTTAAAGTCCTCAGGCAACATAGAAGGACTCTGAGCATTTACAGGAGGCAGTTCAATTTGTTCACTTCCAACAGCAGTATCCTCCATTGTAGTCACTTCTTTGAAGAGGGAAAAAATACAAATCACTCTTTGCTCTGGCCTTCTGGTGTCAACTCCCACAACACCCAGAGGGCTACACAGAAAACAATCTCATCTGAGCTACCAAGCAGATACAGGCTGCAGAGGCAGCAGGAGAAAACACCCTTTATACTCAAATACATTAACATCAACTGAGCAAATTATTTTGCATGGTCTGGAAAACTCAAATTCTCTTTGAGGTTATAGGCAGTTCTTTCTTCATATTTTCTTAGTACAATAGCAGCTAAACACTGATTTTTATGCTTCTTTCTGCATAAGAATGAAGTAATATTGGCCCATAAGTAATTTTTGTTTTAATCCTCAATGGCCAAAAGCACATTGTTGTGTTTGAGGTATATGTGATGAAATTCAAGGGGAAAGGAAATAGTGCAGTCTGCTAAAACTGCACTACTAAAATACTCAGGCTCAAGTTTTCTTCACAGTGTCCCAAGAAGTATCTCAATATTTCAGAATTCACATTCAGCCGAATGTATCTTAAATGGACACAACTTTTTCACAGTGTACTTCTGCCTGGAAACACTGTGTAAATTCAAGAATCAGTGTTTTTCAAGTGTGAACAGTACCTGATTCAGGGTGTGGGACATGCACTATAGTGCTGCTGTAGCTGCACTGGCTGGTGACAGACACCACACTTGGAGCCTTGCTGGACAGGGTCAGGTCTACCAGAGGAGCTCCCACCATGCCTGCAGTTCTCTGGTCTTTCAAGGCCTCTTCCAGACCAGCAGATATTGGAGTGTGGGACTTAACTGCTGACAGCATAGCAGTATCTATTGGTAAATGACAAAAGTTTCTACATGGAATTTCATTCCAAGCACTATGCTCCCAATTCATAAAATCTGACTGGTTCAGAAATAACCAGTAACTAGGCAGACTATTAAATAAGACAGTCTTCTATACAACAAAACATTCACATGCCAGTGTATACTAAATGTGGCATAAAATGAGTGAGCAACAGAAGGTTCATTCAGCAACAACAAACAATACTTCTTTTGAAACATTCTATGTTCAAAGACTTAACACTGTAGCTTACGCTTAACTGTGAGATTTAGGCAAGGTAAGGAAATATTTACCACACACCTAAAACGTCGTTAGCAGCACAGCAATTTAAAAAGTGGACATAAACCTTGGAACCCATAACAATTGACACATAAAAATTAAATTACTTGTTGCGGTTCTATTACGATTGTCAGTACACTTTGTGTTACCTTCCAATGCCTGGACTTCCTGCTCACTTTTCTGGACTTGTTTGTCATCTTCTGAAGATGATGATGATGTATTTGCAGAAGATTTACATTTCCTTTTCAATGCTGGAATACTGCAGCTCTCTAGATATCTGAAATGAAAGCATATCACAGGAAGCTCTCCCTACTTTATGGGTTTTTTCCATTAGGAGATACAAACATTTGAATAATCCAAACTGGAGATCCAGAGGTTGTTAGCTAGTATTTTAAATTCATTGCAGGAAGTTCTGGACACGTATCTGCTTTCCAAGGAGTATTTTAAATAAAATCTATCACTCTTTGAGGGGAAAAAAAAAAGAAAGGGGGAAAAAAAAAAAGAAAAAAGATTACATTATCCACTGGGTTAAAAATGCCGACATTCTATAAATTGTATCAACTTTCTGTTTTATATGGATGTTCTCAGAGCATGTAATGAGAAGACACTGACATATATTATGCCCATCAAAATTCACCTAAATTCCTATTGCACCAATGGTGAAATTAGCAGTAGACAAACATCAATAAATAGTTGCATACAGAATCTTAAGTCCTAAATTCTTCATTACTGTGTAAGTCAGGTTAGGTGATCAAACCCAATGGTGAGTCAGAGAGGGAGAAAACTTTACAAACAATCCCAGATTCACCTCACAACTCAAAATCATGAGAGTTTTAAGACTAATACAAAATGCTTGGATATTTACTTTCCACCAAATAATCTTAAAACTTATGTCACTAAAATTGCTTCACAGTTGCTTCATACCTGATGATACTATCGACACAATTGATCTGCTGATAGGAAGGAATATGCGGAGTCTTCTTTGGATCATCATAAAATGTGTTGCCTGGTTTTTCTGTGCTATCACTTCTCAATGTCTGAAGGAAACAGGAAGCAGTGTGCCTCTTCCCTAGAATACAGGAAACCTTAAAGATTTCTCTTAAGGGCATCTAAACACTACTCTCATCAAGACACACACAGAGATAGATAGATAGATAGATAGATAGATAGATAGATAGATAGATAGATAGATAGATAGATAGATAGATAGATGGATAGATAGATGGATAGATAGATGGATAGATAGATGGATAGATAGATGGATAGATAGATAGATAGATAGATAGATAGATAGATAGATAGATAGATAGATAGATAGATAGATAGATAGATATACACATATACATTTAGGCTGTGATACATATATATAATACAAGGATATATGGCCTATGACAGCACAGCTCTCATTACTAAGTTATTCTGCATTTTCATCTCAATTTATATGTTTTGAGGCAGGAGAAGGAGAAGGGGAACCTATGCCTGAAATAAACCAAAACCCCACATACTGCCTTAAACATCCACTAGAACAACTAGCAAACACAAAGAAAACAGCACATAGAAAACGCCTGCTTTTAAATTGTAAACAAAGCTGCAATTAATACTACTCTTCTTTCTTATCAACTTTGATAATACAGTTCTCTAGGACAACATCAGTAGTTAACGGTAACTTTATTAGTGAGTATCATAGTGGAAAATGTTTTAATACGGATTTCTATGATATTTGAGGAAGCATCCAGGTTTCTCCATATATTTGCACTAGGTACTAACTGCAAAAAATATGCATTAGGATAATATTAAGCACTCAGTAACCAAACCCCTATTTCAGCAAGAAGTGAGGCAGTATTGTCCAACCTGTGATTGTTTCGAAGAGTCCACATTAGGTAATTAAGGGAAGCTTCCACAGTACTTGCTACCAGCACATATGCATTCTCACCAGAAAATGTTAAATAAAAAAGTCTATTAACCTAGAGACAGATACGTTCCTCCATATCTCAAGAAGGAGTTAAAAAGTAATTGCATCTGCTGCGGTTTCTTTATGGGGTGTCTTTGGAGGCTTTTTTGCTTGTTTGGGTTTTAAACAAAACCTCTTCCCACATTTAAGACATGCCAAAGTGCTCTCTGGAGTTCTTCAGCATCACACCAGCTAGCCAAACTCAGGGTTACAGATCTACAGGAGTTCACATTATCTTACGGAAAACTACATTAACTTACCTCCTAGCACTTCTGAGCTCACAGCCTGTTCATTTCCATTCTGTGGCTTGCTCCTTGATGCAATATATAGCTGCTGTCCCAGATTCTTTATTCGGTTGACATCTGCACAAACTTGTTGCAATGTCATCTTGAGATACATGAAAAATGTGAAGTAAGAATAATATGAGTACAAAGAGGCCATAGGAGTTGACGTGAGTTCTTGTATTCTTCAAATTGAAAGTGAGTGAGTGGACTGTCAGCCTAAGCCTAATATCTGTTGGTATTTGTAAATTTAATGAATCCAATTATCATGGTTAATTTAAGTAAATTACCTATGACAAAGCTGAAACAGGCTCAGCATTTGAATGTTTTAATACAGATGACAAGCCTTTAGAGTGGGAGTAAGCTGACGACTTACCCAGGAGCCTCACAAGGAAATTAGGTAATTGCAATGCTTGTTTTAGGACAGCCACTGTTTTCTATAGTAGCCAGCAAAATTAAGAGCAAAACTCAAAAGCCAGCACTCTGTAACTGACCAATTTAGCTTGAATATAGCTGTGTTCTTCCTACTTCAGTAAAATTCACGATGAGAAGTGCATATGGGAGTAAACATTTTCATTTCTAAAAGTGCATTTTTACTACTCTGCAGGCAGCAACACATTTATGCACTTACTGGTTCCTGTATTTCCTCTGTACAATTCCCATTAGAGTCACTTGAAGAAGCTATGCTGATATAGTGCTCATAAGAGCCACTGCTTCCAAGGCTTCCATAACCACTGGAAACATTGCTGTGAACTGGCTGTATGAGGGGGAAAGATAGTAATTAAAAATTCATGCTTTTAGAGAACAAACTGAAGGAAACAACATGCTTTACAACACAGAACTTCAAGTAAACACAGAAAATCAAGTGAAAACTCCGTATTTGTCTGGGCTCTACCATGTGCTTAGGAAGAATTCTCCACCATACTTCAAACTGTTTCAGAAAGCAGATTTATCTTTCAACACACAAACTTGTCAAACTTTTTTTTGTAATGAGGTGGGCCTGTCTCCATTTAGAACTTTCCTTTCAGACCTTTTAAAAGACCATCCTCAAAGTAGCCTGCTAAGCAGACTCAAGTTTCTTTAGCCTTTCGTTCAGAAGGCCATCCAGTGTTCTGAAATTCTTTCATCTTCTTTACCTGCAGAAGCAGTTTGTAAATTTGTCCTTGCAATTCTCTTATCTCTTTCTCCACACTGCTTGTTTCTTTACTTCTTGCAGCAAAGACATCTTCATTCAGAGGGCTTCTGGAGAGAGCCAACAATATTTCACTGTTCATTTTAATTCGATGAAGAAAAGGTAGCTATAAACAGTTAGAACAGATTCTTTATTTATTATCATTATTTTATTTTGACTGCTTTGCTGAACCAACACAAAGGGATGTCATCTGTCCCAACAGCTGCTCTGCTGGGGTAGTGGGGCAGTGCTATGAGAGCAGGTGAGCTCCAGGGAAGCCAACAGACCAGCAGAGACACAAGTTATAAGGTTGACAAGTATCTACCCTTCTGTCTCCTTCACTCAGAAGACAAATTCACACTCCATAAAATATTGAATAAAAGATCACTTTGAAAAGTCAGAAGGCCATCCCAAAAAGCCATTTCCTATAAGAGAAACCAGGTAAGAAGACGACAGTCATATTTTCAAAACTCTTGGAAACTAAGGAGAAACACCTGCAAAATTAGCTTGCACGTTCAACACTAATTGCATTTTTTAAGACACTATTTTGGTAAATGTTTACCAAATTCCAGATTTGGTACCAGATTCTGCATCAAGTAAATGTTCCAGAAGAAAACATGCCAGATGATCAATGAATTGAGTTTTTTTGGGTGAGTCAATCATGAATTTTAAGTAATTATTTGTTAAAGTGACCTACTTTTTATGTTGCTTTTTAGCTTTTACTCATCTAAAACTGGTATTTTGATTTAGACATGTCCATTGTCATAGTATTTGGACATCAAGCATATGAAAAAAACATGCTAAAAAAAAAATTAGCTTTGCCTTTTAGTTCGAAGCAATTAACTTATTTTCATACTTAATAAACAAGACTAATGCTGTTCTGATGGAATGGGCTAAAGACAGATACTAGGTAGTTATCACATTTGCAAGAGCAATATTACGCCTCTAGTTTAGTACTTAGACTTTTTTGTTTTGCTGAGTAATCAATGAAAAGGACTTTAATAGATCAATGCTACAACTGACTTACGTCCGGACTTTGTGTCGGCCAATGATGAACACTACTTTCCTGCTCCAAGGATTCACAAAACTGGACCAGCTGGTATCCAGTATAACATAATCCCCATTTTGAGTACAGAATCTAATAGGTAAATGTTCAAAAGGGGGTTGGCCAGCAAATTTCAGTACTAAAAAAAAAAACCACAATGAAGAAACAAGGTTTAGTTTACATTATGACACAGTAGTGCAAGCACAAACACTAATGACTGAGGTCCTTAAAACTTTGTGATTCAATATGCTTTGATCTCAAACTGATTGCACTAAATTTTTGTCTAGACTGCAGATAAGTCACATGTCAAGCAATGTGATAAGGAAAGAATTGCAAAACCTATAGAAATTCCTCTAAAAGCAACTGTACTTACTTTTCCGGTGAATAGTAATCATCAAAGGACGATCTTCTGGGTGCAAATACATCAGTATGGATGTTCCAATTAAATCTTGGGGTAAGTAACCCAACAAAGGCACTGCTCTGAAACCCGAACACATTATCACAGGTTATAATAGTTTTGAGTACTTACATCCTTAACCCTTTGCTTGTCAGTGAAGTGCTCATGCATCTACAATGGAATTGAACTAAGGCTACAGAACATTTTCCAACCTAATAATCCTCCACTGCAGTACAGACACGTAAATACCAACGACAAACACTTCTGTGCCTAAAGATCTAACAGATATTCACATATGCAGGCAGTCTTGTGCTTGTCTACATGCAAAAAAAAAAGGGATCTTGAAAAAAAAAGTCACAGGCAAAATGGGAGTAAGAAATCTGACAGGCATAGTGCAAGATGTATTGTAAAAACAGTCTTGTGGCTTTGCAGGAGACAGCTGCAGTCTGGCCAAATTTATCTGACCAAGCTCAGTCCAGCTGTGTCACCACTCTGATCCCCAGAGCTTAGCATTATGCACGTTTTCCACTGTGGGTGCTATCACAGCTCTCCATTACCCTGGGTAATGAAAAATGGCTGTGGTTCTGTTCAATACGCATGTTAAGACAAGAAAGGAGATTACACGGAGTGCAAGATGTTTTCCATGAGTGGACCAACATAAAACTGTTTTGTTTAATTAACTATTGCCAATTGCATAGTTCAACTTATAGTTCAACGTATCTTTACTTGGGTCTCTAGCTGCGTCAAGGGATTTTTTCCTACCTCTCCATGCACACCTCATAGGTCTTAAGACTCAAATCTCTCACCTGTCATCTATGTCCAGAAAAACACATCCAGGGGTGTGAGTGGTGGTGAAGATTCTTTTATCCATAGGAATTCGAGGAGCTAATAAAAACAAAATATGTGCTAAGACAGAAAACCTAGGCATTACTTTTGCTCATGATAGAGATTCATAGGCTCCTGAACTGTTTGATTGTTCACTGCTTTCTGACCAATTCATAGAAACATTACAGATTTTTACATGCTAGAGACTTCTCTCCAAAATAAAAATAACGAGGAGAGGTGAAATGCTTTGGGGCTTGGCAAAGGCAGCAGAGATGCTCTGGATTCACATGCATGCACACACAAGCTGCAAGTTACACAGGTGAGACTACCCAAGCACAAGCTCTACACAAAGGAAATAGGCTTTCATATACTGCATTCAATGGAATCTCCTGACTTGCCTTCATATCCAGAGTGAATTTTCTCAGCCAAAGCTAAGCAGCAGGACTCTGCATCCACATGGACAGAAGTACACACATGGACCAAGTATGGGGTGATTCGGAAGGGGTAACAACGTGTTTCTTGCTCTTGATCTTTACCACCCCTGAGGAAAAGTAAAAGGGATTCATACACACTGCTTTCGAGACTCACTTATTTTGTGTCAGGGCTGAGAACCCTGCATGGAGAAGTTATGCTGAGCACACAGACTCAGATAATCAGGTCCTATACACACTCCCTTGTGATTCAGCAATACTGATCTCTCTCCGCTCAAAATCAAGTAGGTGTTTTGCCTCCAATGCTTGCACTCAGAGGTTGTCTAGAAATACTCTTCCTCTAATGGTTGAAGGCTACCGTCTAATTCTCAGTCCAAAAGTATTCACAAGAACTACTCATTTGGTTTTGTGCTCATTCAGGATAAACAGTTCTTTTTCTGTTTGTTGTTTATTCTGTACCACTCTTACAGAAAAAAAAAAATCTGACTCACTCAAGTTTTGATTCACAGACCTACATAAGTAAGGCTCCTCCAGCCTTGTTGCTGTTGACTGCCCTCCATGAGAATCTGTCTTCCTAGACCGTGGGGAACAGTAGCAGCACGCAACATTGTAGAGGAGATCTTAACCATGGCTTTGCAACAGCTGCATTAGCGACTGCCCCTTTCTATTCCAAGTGTTATAAAACTGCAGTATCTTACCCAGCTCTGACAGAAAGAAGTGAGACAAATTTTTGGAAATTATTCCTTAAACTAAAAGTTAATTTCTTACTCCATACCTAGTTTTGTAAAATGATTCCAGAGAGAAGCTAGTGTAATAAAACCTACTTCTGACACCCCTGCCTTTGGGAAAACAAAAGATACAAATGGAAATTGGATACAGCAGAAATTTAACTAACAAAAAACCATTTTCTTACTTAAGCCTAATGTGTGCCTGTGAAAAAATATTTTTATTCATGATGCCGACATAATCAAATGATCTGTTATTTAAGGGAAGTAGAGGCAGATGTCTTAAGAAAATATGAAGAAAAACTATTGTAAAATGTTTACAAACAGTTCCCCCAACTCAACATTGCTATCTGTCCTGCTGTATTTATTCCAGGTGCCCTTACACAATTCAAGATACAAACGATTTTAGAGCTCAGGTTTTTGCAACACATATGAATGAATCAATGATCACCTGAAAGATGGAGTAAGTGTTGTATCTGCTCAGAAGCAAACAGTTCTTACTAAGATCAAGACCTGAGTCTGGAACAGAACTGCACTGAAGATTAAAGGCCAATTTCGGGTTTTTTCTTCTTTTAGCTCTTAGATTAGTGAGGTACAAAGCAACAAACAGCATCCCAAGTGACAGCAAGTAGTATCTCAGGAGTCAGGTCTCACATTGTGACTCAGGCAACTGAGTTTCTGCTAATGCTTCCATCACAAACTCTCAAGTGATCTTAATCTTAACCAAAACAATCTTTGCCTCCATCCTCAAACAAGATCATTCTTCTCCTGCATGACAGTACAGAAAGAAACTGATAGATCGAAAAGAAACCTGTATGAACAATTTTCTTCTATCCCCGTGTAAGTTTAAGCATCACTCTGGGAAGATATTCAAAGTGTCCTACTGGATGCCAATATTAAACAGAACAAGTCCATTTTGTAATGGAGTTTCATGAGCTCACACTGGTCAGCTGTAACAATAGAACAGCTTCTACCTAGTATGGTACCCTTTGTAAGCCTTCACAAAACTGTAATAGTGTACTTACCTGATCCTGCAGAAAAAGGATTTCACCTGGGCATATTCATACAGAGAAGCTAATAAGAAGAAGACATTTGAAAGTATCAGTTGATATGCTCAAAAAGGTCCCACCTATCAGAACTATTTTAAATTCTGCATTCTCCAGACTTTCTGAGCAAGACTGAAGTCTCAGGACCTACTCTTCATTAGCTACTGAACTGGGTGCTCAACAGTCTGCTCCCATCTCAAACGTTATCTCTCCAGCCCACTCACTCTTAGGGAAGTGGCTGACCTGAAACTAAACTCAGAGGAAATGTGTATGACCTAAAAAAAAATCCCTTCTCTAGTGCATCACTAGGAAAAGCAAAGTTGACATTTACTGGCTTCATGAGCCATGTAACAAAAACTATATACAGGCAAGAACAACTCGACTGGGGTGCTTCTGCTCTGTTGGGTAAGCACGTGACTGGCTGCCAAGTTGTGGAATCCCTGGCATGTTAGCATCTGCAACCTGCAGATGTCTCACCATCCTTTGACAGCAAGGACTTTGGACTTCTCAGATCTGATGCCAGAACAGCCTCAGAACAACCCTAGGTGGGCAAAAGACACGCACTTGAAACGCATGCGACGTTTAAATTAAATTGCTCACAAATAACACATGACTCAAAAGTCAAAGTTTGGACACATCCAGCACTAAATAACAAGTCAGCTTAAAACTTGGTTTTGGTGAGCTATATTCACAGCAGGAAGCAAGTGGGCCATAAAGACAAAGCACCTAAGCAACCATAAGGTATAGATTAAACAACTTCAAACTCACAATTAGACTTTTAGTTTCTTTTAAAAAGCAGCAGTATTTGGAATGAGCATGATGGTACATGAAACAATGAAGTATCTGTCTTTTACTTATCCCAAATAAAACTTTAACCTCTAGGAGACTAGCAAGAACTAATCCCACAGCTACTCCAGTTTTCAAAGTGGAAAGGAAACAAGTGTTGCTGATGTATACTGCTAGTATAAGTATTTAAAATGAACTACTATTCTATCCTCATTCTGTAAAGACAGAAAGACACACAGAGTATTTAAAAGCATTGCCAAGTCCCACCTGTATCACTTTCCATGTTCCAAAGTGGCAGGTGAGAGTGATCAGTGTGTGTGTAGAACACACTCACATCCTGAGGGACAAGCAACTCTACAAAGCGGGAAGACTCCAACACTTTCTTCTTGTAGTTTAGGATAGATGCTGCCTGCTCAGAAATATGCACTATGCGTCCAGAAAGCAAAGAAAATACAGCCACAAATGTGTCCTGGAAAACAAATGTTAAAGGCAATCGTCCCCCCAAACATGGTAGTGGTATCGTAAAGATAAAAAGCAAACCAACCCCAAAACAAACAAATCAACCCCAAACCATGATATACCACAACCTCAGGATGAGGTTCAAAAATGTGTTAACTTAGCATTCAATTAAAGTAGCGTGTAAACTACTACACTCTTCAATGCTGTAACAGCATACTCAAGATTTACAAATGGTAGTAAAACTGCCATAGCAAAACTGAAACTAGTGATGCTTGTCTTTGCCCAGAATGATTGGTTATCACTCCACGCGGTTCTCCCCAAATTTCAGAGGATTCACTACAATTCCACATACAAAAATACTCCGAGCTTTTCAAACAGCAAGCATTTGAAATACTTCTGATACAGCATCTAGCAGTATTGAATTTCAAAAAGAAATTATTTCTTCAAAATAGAGCCAGAAAGCATGACAGATACTGCAAAATAAGAAAAAAAAATTAAATCCAGAGTACAAACAGAAAAAAAAAGCCCCTCACAACTCTAAACTTGATTGGTTGTGAAAACTTTTTGCTGTCTCAAGAGACTACTACACTATAAATGAATTCTCAAAGAGCTATCTGTTGCTTAAAAAAAACCCAAAAAACAAACCAACCACAAGAAAAATTAGTATTTCTTCACTCATTATCATTGGGTACCTAGAGACAGCACAGATAAGAAGTAGTCCTGATCTAACTTTAAAAACTTTAAAGCCTGTCAGGCTGAAAATTAAAGGTCTTTCAATTTTACACATTCTATTTCCACAGAGCGATGTAAGGACACTAAATAGAGTGAAATGGGAAGTAATGAACTCCTTGAGTGTGCCTGAATTCTTACAGTGTTTTTTGGAGTGTGTTCAGATGCAACTGCCACCAACTCTTCTATGCTGTATGTCACCACATCGGTCTGAAACACTCTTCGGTCATTCAGAGCCTGGAAAAAGTCATTGTTTGCTAATTGAAAAAAAACAAACAGAAAAGCAAAACAAACACAAGACAGTCAGTAAGGAGACTACTTTGAAAGTATTTCTTACAGCCCTTGTACTTTTGTCATCTTTTTGGTGAAGTCCAAGGTGAGATGAGGAAGGTCTGTGTAGTGACAAAGGGAAAAGGAATACTGGTTATACTACTGGAGTGACCTAGTTATGTTACAGAAAACAAGCAGGAAGAAGTAGAAAGGACAGAACATGATAGCAAAAGAATAATTTTAGCTAGCTGGTTCTAGGTTGAAAAACACAAACTAACCAGTAACTTTGCAAAGTGGGGTGGGAATGATGTTTTTTCAATATACATAGAAAGGTACTAGTAGGCACCTATTAGCTATGGGACTCTGAAGAACAGAGAAGCAGTAGATGGGTATTTCAGTAGAAAAGATAACACGATTGTTTAACAAAAAAAAACCCAAGAAAAACACCATAGTGCTTCAGAAAGTCAACTGTTAGCAAGATAACTAGGATGCATTCTTTTGTTTTAATGCTATTTGCTGTCAGATACATCTATTCAAACCACGCTGCTGTTCTTCCAGATTTTCTCCACACATACCTTGAACCTGCTGAACACACTGTAAGGCATAGTTGAGAGCACTGATGGTGCTGGGCTTGCTGGAATTCCTTTTCTCTTCAGGCAAACACCTTTTCATTTCTTGGATCATCATCATCAGATCTCTGTGAGACTGCCTCCAATTCAGCTGCTCACTGTAAAACAGAGGTTAAACTTTACCAGAGAATTCTGGTATAGAAGCTTTCTTTCCTATCACTGAATTAAAATTATTCACTAAATAAACATTTTATTGGATTGGCTGCAGCGTCACACAATATCCAGAAATGTCCTAATGCTCCTTCACTAAATTTCCTGTTGTATTTTTCTCACTTCTTTGCTACTTG
Organism: Pyrocephalus nanus; assembly: GCA_038380795.1. Taxonomy (NCBI): domain Eukaryota; kingdom Metazoa; phylum Chordata; class Aves; order Passeriformes; family Tyrannidae; genus Pyrocephalus; species Pyrocephalus nanus. The sequence continues at coordinate 7,819,717 of CM076282.1, read as the reverse complement.
AACTGTTCTCCTCTACCTTCCTTGATTCCAACTCCAGTATGTCATGGATGGCAAAGTCCCATCAAAACCACTCTGCTTCTTAAGATGCTTAGCAACTAAAAATTAGCTGATGTTTAGATTCTGTAAATCTCACTAGAGTTAATATCATTAATAGATGCTGATTCTTGATCTCTGTAAGCTTTTACAGCCTTGAAGTCCGCATCTGATTATAAGCACCTCCGGGAATCATGAGGTTCTCAAAATACACCTGATGCAAAGATTTCATTCCTCATATGACTTCAGAGTCTTCACTATACTTTTGAGTTGCTGGCTTCAACAGCTGCAGAACTGTTAAAAGGCAAAATCTCCCCCTTCTTACTTTTGTTTATTTCTTTGATTAAAAAATAAGCACTCCATAATCCTATAGATGGGATATGAACGTGATTGTTTTTAATAACTTTTGTCCATTTGACGTTGTTACTAGTGTCACACTCTTATTATATAAACCATTACAAACGTTCAAGTATTTCGTGTTAACAAGCCAGTTCAACGTTTCATAAATTACAGATCTTAAACTTTTTCACGAAGTAAAAAGAAATTACCACCTCACTGAATTTCTGAACTTCCAGGAAGCGTATTATTTCAGTAATTTCTGCTTTGGTACTGCCAATTACGGTCTTAACATACACACAAGCTACCAAAGGGTCACTGCCGTGCATGGCTCAGCCGATCTCCGACCCAGGCACATCTCAAGGAGCCGCGCAGCAGCAGCAGGCTCAGCTCCCCTCCACACCCCTCGGTCCCGCAGTCCCCGAGCAGCCCCCAAGGGTCACGGCCGCACCGGGTCCCCGGCACCCGCCCGCCCCCGCCGGTTGCCCGGTTACCTGTTGGCTTTGACGGCGGCCGAGCCGCCGCTGGACTCGGGGCTGTGGAGCTCCGTCCCGCCGGAGCCGGTTCCCGCACACGCCGTACACCGAGCGCCCGCCGGCTCCCGCCCGGTCCCCGGGCACTGACCGGCGCCGTGCTCCGCGCTGCCCCCTCGGCGTTCGCCCGCGTCCATCTCGGCTCCCCTGAGAGCCACAGCGCGGGGGCATCGGCCGTCACGACCCCTCGGCACAGCCAGACCCTTGGCCCTTGGTACTGGCACCGGTGCTGTAGGGAGAACACGCGCCGCCCCCGGAGACAGCGGCAGGAGTGGTGTTCCCCCTCCTCCTCCCGCCAAGCGGAGCGGGCACCGGGGCCGGTTCTGCTCTCCTGCGCTGCTCTCCGGCGCGCACTCCCTCAGCTCGCCGCTCGGGTGGATTCCTCACAGAAGACCCCGCCTGATCCCGGGCGGCCTCCGTTCCGTCTTCCCGCCCCTCCGGGCCCCCCCCCCAGGCCGCGCCTGTCCCGCCAACCCCGGGCTGTTCCCGCTCCGGGCCGGGAGCGCCCTGAGGGGCCGCGCCCCCGTCCCGCGCGATTACGTAACGCGGCGCACGCGGCGAGCCCCCTCCCACACACCCCCGCCACGTGCGAAAAGAGGAGGAGGCGGAGGCGGGGTCAGAGCCGTTTATTGGAGGAGATCGCGCTCAACGGGGCGGGGCCGCGGCCCCGCGTACGCTGGCCCCGCCCCTCACGCGGCGCCGCACGCGGCCCCCGTGCGCGCGCCTGCCCCGCCGCCACGTGCCGGGCCGGGGCCGCCCCTGGGCGGGGCCGTGACAGGGGCGGGGCGCCCACGCGCGCGCAGAAGCGCGGGGCGGGCCCAGAGGCGGCCGCGCAGCTCCAGAGCCGGGTCTGCCTCGGCAGCTCTGCACCCCGGTTTATTAAGGCACTGTGCAAGTGGTGAGCTGTGCTTGTTAGTAATTAATGGCAGGAGTGTCTTAAGGCAACCAGTAAAGTTAGTTAACATTTCAGTAATGAAAATAATTTTGCTTTAAACAGCAGTAAATGGACTGAAAGTGCAGCAGGTTTGAAGTGGAGAGGCTGAAAATTCAGAGGCACCTTCAGTTGATCTGAGTTTCTTCCTGTAACTCATGAAGTCAGAGTGGAGACTACAAAAAAAGAAAGAAGTTGGGCAGTGTTCTTCAGCCCCTCACCATAACAATCCTGCATTTTAAGAATTTAAGATAATAAAGATAAATCCCTCTTAAATCCTCTAAATCTAAGAATTTGCCCATGCTGGTTTTCTTTTAACTGCACTTTTTCTTTGCGTTTGCCCTCCAATACTGCTCACCCAGGACAACATCTCTGACGTCAGTGGTTACTGCAGTGTTTTTTACTGTATCACAGCACAAACTTAAAACCTTTGTCTTCCCATTAAATACCTGGTGATCACATGGGGACTATACATTCCCTGGCTCTCTATCCTAACCCAACGTTATACTCATTGCATCTGGCAGCAAAACCTCTACTCAAAGAAAACCTCCTTGCTATGGCAGTGCACTTGGAACACCCACACCAGAAGAGGTTTATCTAGCAGGAAGCTACGGCAAATGATAAACAGGGAGGTGTGTGGAATTTCATCTTATACTTCTGCAACATGCAGCTAAAAAAAATAAAAGCAAGTCTGTTCCTGGTTTCTCAGTCCCAGTTTACCACTCACTGCAAACAATGCTTGTTAAAGCTGTCACTACTACTTCAAATTAATGTTGTATATACTTCTATTTGAGCATCCTGGCTTCATTTTTAAACTGTACCAGTCAGTGAATTAACACCATTTATTCCAGGCCTATGAGAAATCCCCACTTCAGTGAAACTTACCGATGATGATAATGATGATAATGACAACAACAGCTATCAATATTGCCCACATCTGTGAAAAGAAGCCACACAACACTTACTACAAACCATGCAACAGCATTAACTATCCCTCAGGATACGGGAAAACAGTTCTGCAAGGGACTTTAGCACCACGTGTCAGATCTAACATGGCAAACAAAGCTTCTTCAGTAAGCAAGCTTGATCCACACTTAGAGATGGCAGGCCATGCACACAGGCAAAACACAGCAGTACAGTCTTCTCCACATAGAGTTTGTCTCAAGTGAATATACAAGTCTTTGTTACTCACCAAAGATGATTCCAACCTTTGCCAACAGCTACAAGTACAGGAGTCTGAGTGAGCTTCTTCCACTTTCTAATACTTCCTCTACATTACCTCAAGCTATGCATTTTTACGCTTTTCTTCCTGTTCTTCAACACCTCAGATTACTGACATGTTTCTCCTCTGGCCATTACCATCTTACACACATGATCTTGCATAGGGCAGCATGGCCACTAGTTCAGCTTTTCATTCATTCACCCAGCCACTATGTCAAGCTTTAAAAAACTCTAAGTTAAACAACACTGGCTAAAGTAACTTCTGCCTTTTGAGATGCCAATTGTAATAGTGTTACCTGTAGTACTGCACAGCATAAGTACACAAGGGAAGGTTACCTTACAGTTCTTCCACCAATACTTCCTTTTCAGCTTGGCTGCGCTGGTCTCAAATTGGGAAGCTCCTGCTTGCAGTGCATCAGCACGGTCATCCAGCTCTGAGAGCTTCTGATCTCGTTCCAATACCTTGTCCACATTCACTCTCATGATGTCAACAACCTACACCAGTTTAATGCTTACAGTAAGTTACCAGTTGTATAACCCACGGCAGAACATAATTGCAAGCAACAGACAGCAACACGTGGTACTCAAAGTTCTCCTTTCACAAGCACGAGCCATTGCCTTTTAATATATGCAGTCATAAGCTTAAACAAAACTCTGGAATTCACAGTTGGGCTGGAAGCCCCTAATACCTGCTTCAAAAAGTCAGTAATGCCAGTAGTGTTGGCATTCCTTCAAACCTAGAAAATAATTCCTGACTCGCTTCAGAAGAAGTTGAGGCATATAAACATGATAGTAAAGCATATGTCAAAAAATACTCTTGCTAGCCAGCCTGGCTTTTGGACTCCACAAAAATCTAGACACATCATATTTGGCAGTCAGCCCTCATGGCTACTGATGAGAAAAATGGTTTTTCTCTGTAAGAACAAAGGTTTTTATCTTTAATTTTGCCAAATCCTCAAGCAGCAAGACTGCAGCTAATATTTGGACCTTGGTCACTTCTCTCCACTTCCCCTTCATATAATGAAGGGAAAACTGCTTTGGTAAAAATATCCCTTCTAGTTATACAGGTTTACTGAAGGAAAACAATGACACTGCTATTGGACTAGACTTTTACCTCGTCTACTTGGTGTTGAGTCTGCTGAAGCCGACGATTACTGCCAGCAGCCACATTTGAGCTTCCAGGGATATTGGCTGACCTGCAGTAAAGAAAAGCATCATTATTAACCTGACATTCCTGAGATGTATCCTTGGAATAAATGTAGGGCAGTTTCCTACTGAAGAAACGGCATTTTAACAGCTGACGTTAAGTGCAAGTCACGCAGTGCTCCAAATATCTTGTCAACAAACTGCCTGCCATTCTAAGAGACAGCAATGGCTTGCTAATACCACATTTTGCAATAAGGCACAGAACAGCTCCAACAATGGTTCACAGGGCTCAAGGAGTCAAGAGTTTGGGCTCAGGGGTGTTCTTGCTTTCCACTATGAACATAAATATTAAGTTTCAAGCTACACTAGTTTAAAAAAAATTAAATACAAAAACTTAATGCTTATTCTAACTATGTGCTTCTCTATTGTTGTCTGTCTCTATTATTTTGAAACGGTTGATATGCAGCAAGCAAAAGCACCAGAAGGAAAGAGATTTTGGCATATATAAGAATTTACTTCTGGTCAGCTTTGAATTCATAACAGAGCTTTTTTTTTACCAGCTTCAAAACTCTGCATCTCTGTAATGGATGCAAGAGTTCCCACACATAGTCCTCATACCCTTCTCACTGCTTTGCCAGCTTTTTATTGCATATCTCTAGAACTATCTGTAGTCAATTTCCTTTTCTATGTTGTTATTTCTTCCACATCAGACCCTTGTTTATTGCATCGTGGCACTTCAAACAGTCAAATCTGACTATTTCCTGTATTTACACATTTATACATTCAAAGTTCCACGTAGAGAGAACAAAAGTGTACACGCAAAAGGCGTGAGCCGGGAAACCCGGGGCCAGGCTCGAAGCAGGCCCTGTACAGGCCAGCATCACCGCTCGACTGTTTTGGCACTTCCGCCAATCTCTGGTTCTATTTCACTGCTAGTTCCATGGGAAGAGTCTTGGGAACGACATCTCCAAACACAACAACGCCTCGGTGCTCAGCAGGCACTGCCCCCGCGGAGTGGCCCCGCTCCGACAGCCGCCCGGGGACTGGCGGAACAGCCCGACCCGGTCAGCCCAGCGTCCCGGTACCGGCCCGAGCAGCGGCTCAGGGCGTGCGGCCCGAGTGAGGACCGCGCGGGGCCTCTGCACAGCCGCTCTGGGAACCCCCGCCTGCCTGGGCGCGGCCGGGCCCGGCGCCGCTGCCCGGCTCCCCCGCGCGCCCCCCCGCACGGCCCCGCACTCACATCCTGCCGGCGGGACGGGCCGCGGCCGCAGCGCCCGGGCGGGTCCAGCGGGAACTGCGCTCGGCGCCGACGGCGCCCCGGGTGACGTCAGAAGGGCGGGGCCTGAGGGCGGGACAGGGGGCAGGGGCGGGGCCCCGCCCCCCGCAGGGAGCGGTCGGGCGCGCGGCCGCAGGGGGGCGCCCTCGCCCTGCCCCGCGGCGGTCCCGGCGGAGGCACCGCTCGCGCTTCTGCTCCCCGGCACTTACGGAACAGTCTTTTTCTCACTCCAACCATTTCTTCCTCTCGTTTGGTCTTCCAGTTCTCTTCCCCCATTCCACTGTGGAGAAGAGGGAAGGTGGGGGAGTGAGCAGACAGCTGGTAGGTGTCTACTTTCAGTACGGGGCAACCCACCACAATAGTGGAGAACTCAGCAATTAGCAGGCATGTAAAAAGGAAAAATGGGGAAATATCCGAGATCAATTTGGGGAGTTAAATGCTGATTTATTCTTTAAGAGAAACTAATTAAACTTTGTCTGTAATCAAAAATAAACTCTCTTAAATCTCATCTTCTGTTGTGGTTCTGGTGTTTGGAAGAACTTATTCATAGCAGTACTAAGAGACTCTTTCGCGTACCAGATGAGTATTAAACCTGGTTTTCCCTGCTAGGCTGGCCTTGTAGCAGTCTGGTACAAAAGCTTCATTATTGAGGGCTAGTTTGTGTAACTTACATATCTGATCAGTGTAAAGTTATTGTGCCTCAGGTATTAGTATTATTGTGACCTCTGATATATCTGCATCAGCAGCCCTCTTGAATTCTTCTAAGATTTGCCTCTGCTTTGTGCACACTGTAGGATTTAGCATTTTGCCACCAGGTATGTATGGTTTCTTACGAAAAGCCCTGAAGTGATTGTCCACTGAAGAGGAACTGAAAACAATCTGATCTCAGAAAAGCTCTGGCGTTTGCACCTGCTCATGGGCAGGCTGTGGACTCTTACAATATAACCTGCGAGAAATCAGATGCAGTATACTTAACAAGCAGATCACATAGAGAAGAAATGCATTTTTTTCATCATTCCTTACAGTGACTAAAGGGCTACATCGCTCTCAAACTAGGATGGATGTGTTTAAAAGAAAGCACACACTTTGTATGGGGAAATTTTCTTTGTTTTTAATTTACAGCAGAAAGAATATAAAGCATTCAGAAAACATTTTCCATATTTTAAGGGCAATTCAAAACATTTTGCATGGTTCCAGCAGCTGAGTTCTTCAACAGATCCATTGATTCAGTGATGCTTTACATGCACGGTTACAAAAATAAAACTTACAAAAGAGAAGACATCTATACTAGTTTTACATGCAAGTCTTGGGGACCCCCCATTGGGCACCAGCTATTGTGTGGAACTGCCATAAGCGTGCAACCAGAGAGGGGGTTCATGTTATATTCTGTATTTCTTTCACACAGTATTACTGCTGTCGAATGTGTTTCACAAAGGAGCGGTTCCATTATCAGAAGACAGAAGATCTGGCTCCTGGCACTTGGGAATTTGAATTTTCCTAGAAAGCTGCACTTACTTATCTTCGGTGAAAATGTAAGTTCCACAACCAAGAAGAGGGTTCGCAGAATCACTTCACTGCAGGGGAGTCCTTCTCCCTCCCCAGTGACACACTGAAGGGTTACGGCCTGACACAACAAAGCACTTGGGAGCTGTACTTGGCTTCAAGCATGCGGGGAGTTCTGCTGTGCCCACGGAACTGCCAGCATGGTTAGCACCAGTACAGGCTTAAATGTTTGGCTGAGGCAGGATCTAGATTAGTAGATACACCACCAGGCCCATGGATCTGGAAGAGTCATTTTAAATAGCTCTGTATATTACTGAATCATTTTCTGGAAAGACAAGGAGTTAAAATATTTCCACTGAGGTCACTACTCTTGTTAGGAACAGATCAATTCTATATTGTCACGTATTTGTTAATGGGTACAATATTCCACCTTCAAAATGTCAGAGTTATTCCAGTACTAATACAGAGCATTTCCAATTCATTCCAAAGGAGATTCTTCAGTGTCTCCTGTTCTGTTTTGAGAGGAAAATTTATTGGTTAAGGTTCCAATTGCAGACAGTAAATGGAAACTACAAGGCTGCCCACAGGCACAGTGTGAGTGCCAGGCCATTTGTTTTGCCTTTTTTCCCTTTTTTAGAATTGAATCAGGTCATAAAGCAGCAGTTCAGAAAAGTACAAGAGAATTCTGATAATGAGCTATAGCATATCTACTATAATTCAATGCTGGCAGTGAAAAGAAGTAATTAAAAACAGGTACAATTATAGAAAAGGCACCAAGAGCACTGACCCCAGTTTTTTTGCCACAATCTTTGTTTTTACTCTTCTTGTAAAGACACCAGTTTCAAAGCTTCTTATATGTGAATATTTTTTGGCTTCACAACAAGCCCTGCGTTTAAACATTGCAGTTGGTGGCCGGGATCAAGCAAGAACAACTATTCCGAAACTAACAATCTCAAATTTACACAAGTCCATTCAGAAATTTTAAACTGCCACAAGTGAGACAAACAGACAGGAGCAGTTTCTGATCTCAGACATATGCATGTGACCCACCGTAACGACACGGACTTCAGGAGCTTCTTCCCTTACATTCCTATGTAATGAAGATCAGAACCTGGTTCCCATTGTTGAGAATCTGTGACAGTTTTAAATTAGTAGTTCAATTTAAAAAAAATCTAATTTCTTTGGCTCCTCACTATGTGGAAATAGCAATATACCATGACACCCCTACAAGATCAGTTTGCATCTTTTTTTTTAAGTTTTACTTAATTTTTTAAAATTTTTTGTGCAATTTTTATTACATTTTCTGACTTCCAGCAGGAGATATGAAAATGTGAAACATATTTTCTACCTTTGTACTATTTATTTATTTTTTTTTTTCATTTTATGTTCATTCTAAGTGTTCTTTATTGGAGTGAGTGTATGGTGTTAAGCTAGATACGGTTTTTGTACTCTTATGATTATCTGCTTTGCAAAAGTAACTTAATTTTCTTAAGCAATATTAGCATTCACATTACTTGGCACCATTGGCAAAAAAAAAAAAAAAAAGAAAGGAAAAAAAAAAGAAGGGGAAAAAAAAAAGCAAGGAATACATAAATTAAACCCAACTGAACCAAATTCCTGGTAGCCAAAATCAAATGTAAACATATCCTTTTTTTCTTTTTTTTTTTTTTTTTTTTAAAGTAATGTTGCTCTGCCTTTTTTCCTAAGTCTAAATACAGTAGCTCTTTTTTGCCATTTAGTCATGCTTTAGCAAAAATGTTCTTCTAAAGAACATTTAAAATAAAGTTTCTTATAGTGAAATAAAGTTTTTGTTTCATTTTACAGACCATAGCCACTAATGCTTTGCTTTGTTCATTTCTTTTTCTTGAGTTCATGCACATATCTCTTTGTTTTAATATATACAATATATACAAACAATACATCCACACTCTTCTGGTTCATTCAGACAAAACTATACAAAGAATAATTTTATCTTGCCAAGTTATTGACCCTTTGTGAATAAAATATTTAGTAATTAATCAATATATTCCCTTTCAAATATTTTTTCTCATTTTCCATTTCTACCTTCTATATATACAGAAAACTGCCCAGATTTTGATGAAGTAGCCAAAATAAGAAATTTACTGGCCAGAATGCAGCACCACTGATCTTTAGGTGGCATAAAATGTCCAGGCAACATATGTACGTGACTCTGCAAAATGACAAGAGATTTGACATAAGAAAAAAAGCTACATGTTTTACAAATTATTTAAGAACTTAATTAAAACAATAGTACATGAAGGTAAGGCTAGAAAATAAAGTGCTGAATATGAGAGAAAGTACATGACAGTTGATATGTTTGCAGGTTCTAGTAAAAATACCAAAAAAAGTGTTTAAAACTTGCTTAAACTGCTCTCTCCATTCTCATGCATTACCCGTGTCTCTCACACACCAACCCCTTCTGTAAGTTCCCACAGGATGTATTAAAAACCTGCAGATTTAAAAAGTTGCATTAAGTGTGCTGTAGAGGTTTAAATAAAACACAAAAGACAGGAGTGCGAAGGAAATGAGGATGCATGGACCCAATAAAGATGTACTGATCTAAGCCCCTCCACTGAGACTCTCAAAGCTTCAGTTTCTTGGAGATGACTGACAGGTGCAGGAACAGCATTCTTGTGTTGCTTGTGCATTCCCCACCTTTTCTGAACAATATTTTTGGTATAATATTTGTACAGTTCCACATGTTGTTTAATACAGCCCTATATGAAAAGGATAATTAATCGCTTCTTCCTTCTCGGAGAATGAAGCAACTCACAATTTCTTCCTGGTGTCTTTTGTTTTCCCAACGATCCAACAGAAGATTGAGTTCCAAGATGTCTTGCTGAACAAATTAAAAGTTGTCCATGAAAGTGCAAATGCAATGACCAAAACATTACTGTTAAAATCCTGCAGCTGGTATTTCCAGAACTGCAGTGGGTATTTTTGTTGTTGTTGCATGTCTCTGCTAAAAACAGAAAATGAAAACAGTCTGAAAAGCAATGTCACATTGCTACGGGATGCTGCTGCGTATCTTCAAGTTCCTTGGCCTTTTTCAATTCTTTCACTCTGAAAAAACAAAGAGGAGCTATGTAATACTTCTATTGCAAATCCCTTGAAGACACAGAACAATCAAAAGGACTCCTCAGTCCAACTTCCCGTGCAGAAGAGCCAGCTCTCAGAGAAATGACAGGAGGATAACACCTTCCCGACACCGTAACAGTTGGAAGTGCAAGAATAGGCCATGAGAGATCTGAGACAAACCCATTTGGAGACATATCCTTAGTTCCAGCTACTGTTTTTCCCCAGTAGTTGCAACTACAGCTGGGCTTTTTTCTGGTGTTGGCCAATCTAACTGCTTGGGGTTTTCTGGACTGCTGTTGACTAACTGACTTTACAGCTGCTCTTATTTGTCGTGGCAAAGGGGCTGTTCGGTGCTGACCTCTTTTCTCCACACAGTGCTGAGGCAGTGACAGCCTGATGTCATGGCCAGTACAGAGGGGGAAAATCAGCCCATCCTACTTGGAAAGGAAGCTCGGTGTGGATACAGAATCTCACATAAGGAAGTGTTTATATACAAGCAGAACAGTTGGTATGGTGTGAAAAAAGGTGTTTCACACATATTCCAGCTGCTGGGGGGTTTATTTTCTAGCACATTGTTGGAAGTAGATTTGTGTGTTTTCCCAGCCAGCAGTGCAGGATGCTGGATGCTGTGTGCTGAGGGTGATGAATCTACAGCATGGAAGAGTCACCCTCCCTAGATGAGGCCTGGTGCCCCCGTTCAAAACTCTCTAAAATGCATGCGATACATTACCTCCTCTAACACTTGTCAGCATAAGATCTAAACCATCACTGAAAGCTGAAAGAGTTAAAAGAATGAAGAGGAGGGAATCCTTTTAATCCCATTACATGAAACAGAACTCTGTATTGGTGCTGGGGCAGCAGCAATCCTCTACTCAGACTTAATCTGGCTTCGTGTCAGTGCAGGCTCCCTGCAAAGGAGCCAGACCAAATCCAGGGGGATTCCCCATGCTGTCCCTAAACCACAAGGCAGCTGGCTCTGCTTGGGGCTGGCTCTGCCTCTGCCTGTAGGGAGCTCCTCTGCAGTACAATCCCTTTGCTACTTGCCTCCACATGTCTTCCCTCTGCTTTTGCAAGGGGAGAACCCCCACAACAGGAGCAGAACACAGCATAAAATAAAGTGCTGTTACAAAATCTTGAAAGGACAAATAGCAAAGATATGGTACAAAAAATTGTGTCAGAGATGCAAGTCTGTGTAATGGAAAACAGCTACACGCGAGTGAATTTAACAATAAATAAATACACGTTGGGAGAGCTAATCATCATCAGTGAGAGATTGTAGCTACTGTATGCAGACTTATACCCACACATCCACTTTTGGCTTGCACCAGCTTGCTAATACAAGGATACAATGAAGGCTATAAGTTGATCTCCATAAATACACCTCCATTTCACCATTTTTATTTATTCATTTTTCTGCATTGCTCAGAACCACAAGCAAAAGGGAGCTGGCTGCTTTCACCTCTGTTTTAGATGACTCAGAGCTCTAGCACTCAAAGGCACTCTCAGTATTTGTGAGATGGGGCCAACAGGGGTCAAAGTGCACTAACCCATATGCAGGTCAGATCTTCACTAAATACCTTAAGTCCACTGACCTGTTGGAGAATATCACACATGGAAAGACAGAGGCTGTGCTAGTCCAAATGCACACAAAGTTTTGAGAGTCTGAAGGCCACTGCCAAAGGGGCACCAGCATTCCTGAAATCTGAGCCTTCGTACTGCTACCCCAGGTGCCAAGCAGTGCTCTGATCCCCAGGATGAGGAAGGGGCAAGGCAGTCACTAGCAGCAGAGGTTCTCAATTCCTACTTGGACATTGCTATGCTGAGCCCAAATGCCTGCTACAACTTCATGGAGATACCTTCTACAAGGAGATTTTGGGTCTACACAAACTGTTGTCTAAAAGACCCTGTTGATATTAAGGGAGTGGAGGCTTCAGCACTCTGCACAGAAGGCAGCAGCAAGCCTCTATGCAGGCTGACAACCTGAGTTCTATCTGAGTTCATTGGGGTTCTACCCGCTGCATGTGGCCAGATCACCTTTTCAGCACAGGAAACAGAGGAGGGCTGGTACAATGGACTGAAAACACTCACAAATTACAAACTACCTATCCTCAGTATATTTAGTTTTCTATTCTAACAGCAGAAAAGAAGCCTCTCTCTTGAATTTATTGCTAATTTTTCTATTGCTCCCCTGCTTAGCAGCAGGAGGTGTGCCAAGATCTGTGGTACTATGTTAGAAAACGTGGTCTATCTCTTTGCACTGGACAATTTTTAAGGCTTAGATTAACTATGCTCAAGATACCATCAATTAATGCATGACTTGCAGTGCAACTTCCAAGTGTTTTCTGTTGCACTTCAGTACTGTAAATGTAAGATTAACCTGCTGTTATAGACCTCTCACTGAGAACATGCACATTAAATAAGCTGGTGGCTCTTTCACTGAGACATGCTATTCCTTACTTTGGCACTTTACATGCAAGGGCTACACTAACAAAGCACTTTTGCTGGAAGAATGCATGACATGCTTTGCTGCAAACTTCAACCTACAGCATGCAGTATGTGTACTGGTGCAGACCTATTGCATCTGTTTGCCTGGAACATACATGCCAAAAGAAGGTAATTACTTCAGCAGTTAGCCTTAGCACGGGACCTTAAAGATCATCTAGTCCTAACCCCCCTGCCATGGGCAGGGACACCTTCCACTAGACCAGGTTGCTCAAGGCCTTATCCAACCTGGCCTTGAACACTTCCAGGGATGGGGCATCTACAACCTCCTTAGGCAACTTGTTCCAGTGTCCCATCACCCTCACAATAAAGAATTTCCTCATGATATCTAACCTGAATTTTCCCTCTTTCAATTTGTACCCATTACTCCTTGTCCTGTCACTCCAGTTCCTCTTGAAGAGTCCCTCTCTGGCTTCCCTGTAGCCCCTTAAGATACTGGAAGGCTGCTTTGAGGTCTCCACACAATCTTTTCTTCTCCAGGCTGAACAGCCCCAACTGTCTCTGTCTTCATAGGGGAGGTGCTACCGCCCTCTTGTCAACTTCACGGCATCCTCCGGACTTGCTCCAACAGTTCCATGTCCTTCTTGTGTTGGGAACACCAGAACTGTGCTCTAGGTGGGGTATCACAAGAGCAGGGTAGAGGGGGAGAATATCATCCTTTAACCTGCTGGCCCCACTCCTTTTGATGCAGCCCAGGACAGTTGGTTTCTGGGATGCCAGTGCACACGGCCAGCTCATGGTAAGTTTTTCATCACCCATCAGCCCCAAGTCCTTCTCTGCTGGGCTACTCTCAATCCATTCTACACCCAACCTGTAGGTGTGTCTGGGATTGCAATGACCCAGCTGTACACCTTGCACTTCGCTTTGTTGAACCTCATTAGGTTTTCAGAGGTCCACCTGTCCAGCCTGTCAAGGTCCCTCTGGATGGCCCACCTCTTCCTTCCAGCCTGTGACTGCAGCACACAGCTCGGTGTTATCAGTGAACTTGCTGAGGATGCCCTCAATCCCGCTGTCAACGTCCCTGACAAAGCTGTTGAACAGGATCAGCCCTAACACTCAGCCTGAGGGACCCCACTGTCTCCACATGGACAATGAGCCGTTGACCACAACTCTTTGAGTGCAGCCATCCCGCCAGTTCTTTATTTACCGAGTGGTCCATCCATCAAATCCATGTCTCTCCAATTTAGAGACAAGGATGTCATGCAGGGCAGTGTCCAATGCTTTGCATTTGTAACACTTTCCTTGGTCAAGTGCATTTTACATGGTTGCAGGTACAATGATAATTACTGCCTAAAAACACAATCGCATACTAGTACAGAATTTCCCTACAGTAATGGTACAGACTCTCAAATTTGCCATGAGTACATTACCAAAAGATGCTATTTAGTATGCAATGGCTTAAAACAAACCCTGCATTCCACAGCATTCATACACTTAAACGTCAAGATGATGACCATCCAAAGACAGCACTTTTTTTAATTAACTAATCTCTGTGTTCAATGTATGTAATGGTGCATGTGTCACACTGCACGTGGGAGTGCAGGTAGGTACCTGTGAGTCCTCTACCGATTATGACAGTGCCCGGTAGGTACAAAGACCTGCACTCTGCAACTGCCAGTCTCTGCTCCTCACTCTGGAGCTGGCACTGGGAGGACAGGGAAGCTCTCCCTTCTCCTGACAGCTGGCACAGGGCAGCCCTGCTCACTGCAGACTCTGCAGTGGGCACAGCCAGAGTGAACTGAAGTACCTCCAAATGCTACAAAAAATGGAGCCAATCTACGGCCAGAGCAACACTGGAGAAGCACTGAGGTGCTGTTGTGAACCCCTGGCTGCTTCCTCAAACCATGCTAAACAGGAGGTGTCAGAACCATGCATCAAGGTAGATACTGGATCAGAATAAGCCCTTTACTTTCTCTGAAAGGCTTTGTCAAGAGAACCTAAAACTAATTGTCTTCAACTGATTAATTCTTTCTTGGATAGTCTGTACTGCAGCCTTTCCTGTGTCTTAGAAGTCCTTTCGGTCCTCACTGAACTCTTCTCTGAGTTCCTTACTCATTGGTACTTTGATTTGGATACAACAATATAAGGTGTCAACAGGGGGGCTGGTCTTTTTTTCTTCATTAAGGCTCAGTATAATAAATTCTAACATTTTCAACTGCAGTTAAAAAATACAGTTTAACCAGGGAAGAATTTTGGACAAATAGAATCCTTGAGAATAGAAACCCTCTGAGTAAGTGCTGCCATGAGAGATTTTAAGTGAACAATATAGCATTGCTTTCAAGCTAGAAGGCAATTTTCTTTGGTTCACATTTTTCCACTCTTAAACTGAGGCAGAGGAAGAGGACCAAAGTGTAGCATGTGCAGTTACAAGCAATAATAAACTGCTCTAAGAAGAATACTACTGGGATAGAATGGGACAGCAGAATGCATGTTCTTAGACAAGATGTTTTAATCTAGTTTGGTAGACTTTTAGTGAGACTTTTTTTTTTTTTTAACAACAAAGAAAATGAGAGCACCGAGAGAAAGTGATAGCAGCAGGTCAGGTGCTGTTAGATGGTGCGCAAACCTCTCCAGGAGTCTACAAGCACTGGCACGCTAGCTTGGATCACTTCTGGGAGCGCCTTGAGCTGTCTGGCACTGGAGGTGAGGGCAGCTCAAGTGAGGCACAGCTGCAAGCAGAGCACCCTCGAACTAGACACAGGCTCTAGCTGCTGAAGGTCTCCAAACAAGAAGCACCATCCTACATCAGCAGCTCTGAAACCATGCACAAAACGGTAAGGACCATAATTTTGGTTTTGCACTGATGAAGCCTTGAACTAGAAACTCCTCAAATAATATTTTCTCTAGACAGTAAGTGCCTCTAAGGTACAAAGTCATTCCCTCAGCAAGTGCTGAAGAGCAGATGGAAGGAAAAAGCATGTGCAACAGAGATGACCACTGATAAGGTGTCTGAAGTAACAGCAGTGGTGCTGACACACAGAAAGGAAAGAGAAGATGATTTCAAACATGAGCTTTGAACCCTGAGTCTTGGGAGCTGTGTCCTGGTTCCTAGATCACTCCAGCCAGACAAAGCTTCTGCCCTTCGCACTGTGGTACTTACTTGGACACCATGAAGGAGATTGCATCGGTACGTGCTGAAGCAATGTAGAAAGCAACAGCCCCAGCAAGTGGCAGCTTCTCTCCCCCTCCCCAGTCCTGTACGAGGTGTCAGCAAATGAAACAGGCCTACTTAGAAAAAGGTCACAGCAAATGATGGCTTCATGGGTAAAGCGTAACACAAAGCTGCTTCATCTGACTTACTCCATAACGCCCAGCCAAGGAAATGCTGAATGAGTCTTAATGCTGAAGATCAGTATGTAGGACGGGGTGCAAGAGCCAGAGAAGGCTAACTAGTGAGTTACCTGTTGCTCTGAGAGCTGAAATGGCCTGTGGGACATTTAAGAAAAGCGAGCTCTTGCCTTTTCCCAGATACCTCATTTAGGCAGCAGAACAAAAAAGACAGAAAGGCCCAATAAGAACAACACCCCAGAGCACATGGTCTGCAATTTAACACACACATTCGAGCTCCAAATACATTTAGCCCCTACAAGAGGCAAATGAAAAAAGAAATTACATTGAAAACTTTTGTTGCTAGTACAGTGATGCATATCCCAATATGACATTTTCGCATATTGTCCTGAACTCAAACAAATGGGACTTCCCAATCCCTCAAATTGTCCCCCATTCTCAGTCTTACTAAGAGATGTAAGAAACCAGGCCCTCCAATGCAATGTCTCCTGCACAGCATGGATCAAAAGCACACAAAAAAATACAAGTCCTAGATGCACAGGGGTAGCAAAATGTTTGTAGCTAAAATGCCAAAAGAGGGAAGAGTATGCAGAGAACAAGAAAACATAGTAGATGTTGTTTATTCAGGTATGAAATGAAGCTGTACTTACCAGAGAACTGACTCCAGGTTTCAGCGTGTGTTACATGCACAACTCCCCCAAACTGGAGAGCAGCATTTAGTCTAACCGTGAGAGTGTGGTGGGGGGTAAGGGGATCTATTTGTACACGAAAGATGCTGGGAGTGAATACAGTTTTTGTTACTCATGACCACACGTAACAAGTGCACTTCTTTGGCCCCAGAGAGGAGAGAAGTTCTGCCGTAGGCAGAAAGTGACTGACTGGCCTAGTGATGTCAAAAGCCTCGCTCCATTTGATCGGCCCCAGATCCCCTCCTGCCAAGGGTGTGGCAGAGAGGGTCACACTTCAAGTACCTGTGCAATTTGTTCATCTCTATATCTGGACTAGGAGCAAAGCTCTCCTTCGTAGGAGGCTATAGCAGATGGTTTGACTAACGAGCAGGCAAACATTTGGGTACTGTGAGTAGTTGAAATCTCTCCACTGAAGCAGCTGTCCTTGAGATGAAAACTTACTTAAAGGCACTAGCAATTGGATGGGCTTTTTTTCCCCCTAGAAGGTATTTTAATTCCTATTGCAAAAAGATATCAAGTTTTGTCTCACTAGAGTTGGCCAGTAAAATCTCCTACCTCTCCCTCTTTGCTGATCCTGGTATACTGTAACCCAAATAAATCCAGAAAAAATAATCAAATCAATCTGAAAAGGTTTTAAAACTGAAACATAGAAGAAAATGCTGCCATCGTTTATCTGCACAACAGCATGTGTACAGAATATATCCAATTTGTTTATTACAGACAGACACATTTGCAGGCATTCCCTCATCACAGGGGGATGTGTCACCCTGTGTACTTCAAGGTATGCAGGAACGCACTTCAAGGAAGGCCCAGGAATACTTGTCTTGAGTGTGCATGCCAGCAGCACATGCACAGAGGTTGTTATCAGAATGCAAAGAATCATTTGCTTTAACAGATTTGCCTTAGCACAACAGCAGCCAGTACATTTTGTGATAGCTCACAGTTTACTTCTTCCAGACAAGCAGAGAGTTCCTTCATTTCCCCATCAATCCCACATCACTGGCCATTCCAAGGCAAAACCTTCAAATGCTACCAAACTTCCAGAACCTGCTTCCTGATAATTTCTCATACACAAAGCTTTAAAGGGCAACAGTTGTTTCCCCTGCAATGCTGAAAACTGGCCTGTCAGCTGGATCTATGCCACACAGCCCTGAAGAGCCTCAGGGCATGTCTGGGCCTTTGCCCCCATTTCCTCCAATTCTGACTTCATTTGTTGTTACTAAAGAATCCAAATTTTAATTTGTAAAAAACTGAGGATATGCAACAAAAAATGGTAGCATAAACGTTATAGTTTGGAAACAAATGTCATTAGCTGCTGCTTCTTTGTTAGGCTCAATAGAGTTAAACAAATAATGATGTCTTCAGCAGGCTTAAGCCTAATTCATACTCTCATTCTTGAGTCTTGAAAATAATCTCTGCAATTCCAAGTCAGCAAAACTCCATGATCAACAATTTGTTTTTCTTTTCCAAATGTTACACTGAAGCAGGAGTCCAGGCCATCCCTCCTTCTGCCTCCCCTCCCTTGCTGAAAACAGGAATAATAAGCACACAAATGATGGTATTTCTGATGGCAATTTTTGACAAAAACCCTGCTGCCCTAACAATCTCTAAAAAGAGATGGAACAGAACAGCCTGCTGACAATCCAGGCACTTGTCTTGAGAGCCAGGCCATTCCCTGCTTGTATACAGGCTGTGACCTGCCACAGGAATGCTCCCACCTACTCCCACCCTCCTGTCAGGGAGCAAACCAGCCGCTAACGTGACTAAGCACAAAGGTGAGCGGACTCTCTTCATGCTGAGAACGAGACTCCCAACAGAAGCTCTCTTGGCACTTACTGTAACACAGTTACAGCATCTTCATTTCAAGTTTGTTTTCCTTCCCGTTGGAGGAGTGGATTGATACATGAGAGAAGCAGTTGTCAAAAAGCTGGCCCTTATGAGACAACCTGATGTGTAACTTACCAAAGACCAACTTCTAGAAGATAAGCACTGGTGCTTAACCCCCTCTGGCAGTAAAAAGCAACGTGAGGAGCTCTTCTGCTTCCATCTGGCTCAGGCAGAAACAAATACTCATCTAGAGCAGGCTGCACCTGAACTGCAGCTTCCTACACTCTAGCCCAAATGCTGTTGCTGTCCATGACAGCGGGCATCAGTACTCATTGAGTGTGTCTGAGTGCAGACCTTGAGAAGTTCCAACATCTACTAACAGCTGTTTTGGATACTGAAAAAATATCCCACCAACAATGCCGTCTAAGCATGCCCATGATGAATATACATGTCCTTTTTCACAAATTCATGCATTGGTAACATCTACTGCAGAGCTCTGTCCTGTTACAAAAGCAGCAGTGTTAGTCATTGCAGTAGGGTTAGTTTGTACAGGATTCTTTTATATAATTAATGGAGGTGAAACTTAACTGGCATATTTCGGCTGCAGCCCCATGCAAGCAAGCAGAAAGCAAATATATTTAAAATGGAAGAGAGGAACTGGCTAGCAGGCAGCTACACTCACCCTTTTGTACAGCCTATGGTCCACCAGTGGGCTTCAGAGTGCAAAACAATACCAAAGAGCCATTAGACACACATGGCAACAACCATACCTTACCCAGAGCTTCACTTCAGGGAGGAGGAGACAGCACTTCTGCTTGCCTGGAGAGAAAGAACCCTTCCCACTCCTGCCTATGGGACTCCTCTTTACCAGGGAAGAGCAGTCCTGTGTTTAGTTTTTTAGGGCAGAAAGTTATAAGCAAGTAGAATAAATGCAACACTGTCATCCCCATGGCATTTCTAGCTGCATCCTGCCTTCCCTTGCAGCAATTATCTGTTTTCTATCTCATTCCAAATGCTACTCAATAGAAACCACTGCAGATCATAATCACAGCCAAGCAATGGCCTAGGTATCCCTCAGAAGATACAAGTTTCCTACAAATCAGAGAAAGAACAGGAAATAGGAGGCTACCTTCCCAGTGAAAGATGTACCATACATGGATTCGGCCCAGCAAATCCAAACCCACTTCTGAGCTCCCAGATTTCCTTGCAGCTCTAGATGTGTCATATCTGGGGATCACTAAATAGGTGGAGTCTTCCCCAAATCACTAAATACACAAAGCCTTAGATCCACCTCACACAGGGCAGTGCCTGGAGGCAGACCAGCTTACAGGACATGTAAGGTTGGAAGTCAGTCAAATGCCAACTGACAGGCACCATGGGAGGATGGATAAAGCTCTCCTGGGAGGCCAGGAGGATTCTCTTTCTCATTCTCAACAAAACAACACTTCTGTGACAAGTCATGTTGATACCATGTTATGGCTGATGCATGTTTTTCACCAGATTTTTGAAAATATGACCATAGATGGATAAATATGGGGATTTTTTGTTCAAAGTTAAAGGAAAAAGGTACATGTCTGACGGTCAGAATGACTGCTGCTGATGAATGACTCCTCTTGTCTCTGTGACACCTGAGAATAATCAGCTACCAGAGCATCAGTGTCTTTTCTAAGAACATATTCAACCAAAACTGACATTTCTTTTCTGATTTTCATCAACATCTACGCATCCACTACTGAGAGCTCCCATAATGCAGAACCTCTCTAGCAAACTCTCTCAAACACCTGAAATACCTTCTGGTCAGGCAACAAATGTTGAGTTCAGGAGATCAGATCCTCAAGGTGATCAGAATCACATTTGTGTTATTTGAGCCTTTGTGCCAGAAAGTTACTAAGCAAAGTAGATCAAGGTGACCATTTAGGCTGTTCTGAATGCAAGCAGAGAAAGAGTTCTCAGAACTGGTTTAAAGTAGACTTTGATCAATTTTAACAGGAAAAAAAACCTACCACCCAGATGTTTGCCAGGGAAAAGCCTGAGTAAATCTCACCTAAAGGCTACAGAATAAGCTCTTGAGAGTAATTTTTTGGCCTACCAACAGAATCTGCTCATGGACAAAAACCTTGGTTAAACCATTCCATTTTCTTTCTAAGGCTGAATTTCTGAACTTTAAGAATTTACTGCCTTCTCACTTAGCTCACTATCCTTACAACAGACCACAAGTGGCTTTTACAGCCTCTTCCCCCAGCTCTATCAACTGACAGAAGTCTGCTACAAGATCCTGTTTCTTTGATATTCCTGTCCATGCTCTCTTTTCTCTCACTCCCTCAGATTTTTCAAAAATATCTGTCTTGTACTGACAAAGGCACTGCTGTTTAATAAATGGGTCTATAGTGCCATTTTTATGCTAGAGAGCATTAACTAACATTAGATACTAGTTGTTATGGCTCACACCTGGATGTTCAGGAGCTTGGATGGTTGAGGTGTTTCTTTCTGGAGACTGGGCCTTTCTTAATTTCTTATTTATAGCAGCAGTGTGAGAAAAAAAGTATTATACTTATCCTTTACAGTTGTTTACACAAGCAAAAGACTTCCATTTGTCTTTAAAATCCTGGGTGGTAATAAAGCTCTAAGAACCCAATTCTGTGCGGTGTTTGTCACCGACAACTAACAGCAGAGGGACCAGATCCCTGTGTGGTTCCAGCAGCCAAAGGAACCTAAGGAGAGATACTAAATCAGTGTGACCCCAGGATCACAGATGTAGCCCAAGTGTACAGAGCACGAAGTGCTTTGGAAAATATCTTGCTTTGCAACTGCTTGCTAGAATTTGTTTGGCAAGCAGAAGGAAGATGGGAACAAGGTGCAAACCTTTCATATTTCTAAACAGTTCTGTAAGTCTGGTAAATTTAAGCATTTTTCAAGCAGATTCTGAATGCTTGTAATTTCTGAATGTTTTGTCCTTTCGGTATGTCTTGCTTTTACTTTTAGCATTTGCCAATGCCAGAATGTTCCTGTTTAAACTTTGTGGCAATTATTAGTATTAGTTACATTAACACATTAACTCCTATGATTGCTTGGAGAAAGTATGTGACTACAAATGTGTGATCATTTCTACTTCAGAAGGAAAGACAAGGGTGTTTTAAAACACAGCTAACATCTTCAGTGGAAATAAGTCACTTTTTCCTTTTGTTGCATCCTAGCCAAGAAACACGGACAAATTCCCAAGTAACCACAACTGATAACAAAGTGCCTCTGGACATGGACAGGACTGCACTGCTGCAGAAACTCAAGCACTGCCCAGTGTGACATAAGCCAGAGAGAGCCTAAGGACAATGAATCCCCCCTGCTCCTGAATTCCTGTCTGTAACTACTCAAGAGCTAAACTCATCCTGCAGAGATGCCCAGCAGCAGCGACCATGCTGCTAGAGAGAACAGACTGACCACAGGCAAAGGGAAGAGTCTTGCCTGCAAAATTCAGTGGTGCAAATGAGCAGGATCTCACTCTACAGAGGAAACAGAAGACACTGAGAAAGAGAAAGGCTATGAGCTGAAGTCAAGATCTGCTGGAATCATGGGCAATTTAAACCTGGGAGAGACTATGTTACTCAACAGTTGGAGTCTTAACTGAGCCCAGCTGAAGTCCATGGCACATCCTGGATGTTGGTGGGAACGCCTGGGATATTCTCTGGGCCTGTGTGTGAGTTGGCTGTAAAAGCCTCTGTCAGGTTGACCCCAGAGCCTCCATGGATGGAAATTTGGCACATAGCTTCCCAGGGATTGCCTGGATCTCAAGCAGATCTGAGAGGATAAAGAAGTTCTGAGCCTCCATCTGCTTCAGCAGGACATGCTGCACAACAAGCACACCTTTTGGTCTCTTCCATACGCCCTGCCAAAAACAAGAAGCCACTTGTGCTTCCTCATCAATAACTGAGACTGTTTCAAGTGCATTTGGAAATGGCTTGAGAACTACAAAACCCTCTTTCTTGTCCACATGTTTCTTCTCATAACAGGTCCTTCAATACCATGAGCCACACTGACCTCCTGCGAACTGCAGCTCTGAAATCCTGCAATAAGGACCAACTCTGTTTCTAAAATCAAGTCTATCATATGCCTCTCTGAGAGCTCTCCTTATTCAAATGACACTGGGCTGAACTAAACATGCTTCAAAATGCATCAGGTCTGACCAGCTCCTGAGTGGATGAAATGCATGGGGAGTGAGAATGGAGGGAGCAGGGTCAGAAATCTTGGAATTCACCTTGGTCTAGGTAAAATTCTGTTTTGCAACCTGATAATACAGGGGATCCTTTCAGCTGAAAACCAAACCAAACACCCCGCTCGTAGCAGAGTACTGGTATGGCAGAGCTGGCTGCCACAAGGAGCACTCTGGCAAGCCTGCACATGTTCCTGAGCTGGCAGGAGATGGTTCATCTTCATGTCTGTGTCTGTACTCTCGGCTCACTGCAGTATGTGTGGAGTGGCTGACGTGAACTACCTTGTCTGCTGCTCTGCTGGCACATTCCATCTATCCACATCAAAAAGAATGTGCACTTGAGGAGAGCCAACCAAATGATCCTGTGACCAAACAAAAGGCATTTCCAGCACATATCAGATACTGTCACATTTTGCACTTTCCCATATACCATGAATGCTTTGTGCAGCGCTTACAAGCTGCTGCTATAATTTAACAAGCCTTTTTTTTAGACTTCCTTAAGTCCAGCTTTTAAAGTCACACAGCCTGGGCTGCTTTACCGTATCAGCAAGGGAGCTGAACACAATTCTCTTTCAGCAACACTCCTAAGTTAGAGATTTCATTTTTAACAATGTATCTCGGAAGCAGCTCAGCTTTGTTCTTTGATTAGAAGACTTGTAGCAAGCTGATTCTGTTATACTTTACATTGCACTCATTGTGGACACACTTGAATATTGTCACATTGCTCTAAGGAAGGGCAGATACCAAAAGACAGCATCATACCTGTGGCGGCAGCGTCGTAAAAACCGCATAATCTTGCGAGCAGCTTGATCTTGCTTCTTGGTAAGCAGACTGCTTCTAAACACAAAAAACCCCAACACTGAAGTGCAGGCAAAACTGGGGAGAATACTACTAAATGCAAGAATAATTATCCTATGAATCACAGTCCTTTTCACACTAGTCTTTATCTGTAAGTAACAGTACAGCCCTGAAGATTCCGATAGCATCTACCATCCAAGCAGCTCACCTGAGTTTCTGTTGCACAATGGTGGCTGCCCGACGGTTTTGCTTCCTCTTCCCACATTCTTTGTAGCTGCGATAGTACTGCTGGATCAGCATTGCAGCTCGTCGGCTCTGCTGGAATTTTTTCTGCTCATAATAACTTCGGAATTTGCTCTGGATAAGAATGGCAGCTTGCGTCATCTTTTTATAAAGTGCATACTACAACAGAAATAAAGAGAAGCTGAGGCATTCCAGTAAGATGCAGGTTCCTACTCTGAAAGACTCTTGAGCCACTAAGACATGATGAGAAGCAAATGAGTATCTATTCACTGACTGGGAATTGTATGAGAAAATGGTGACAGCAAACTGGAAAAACTGTAAGACTAGGGGCAGAACTTCATTTGCATCAAGAAAGCAATCACCTGTTTTGCTGCTGCTGGAATAGTATGATGAGATTCATACACTCATAGAATAGTTTGGGTTGGAAGGAACCTTTAGAAGTCATCTAGTCCCACTCCCCAACATGAACAGGGACACCTTCAAGTAGATCAGAGCCCCATCCAGCCTGACCTTGAATGTTTCCAGAGAGGGGGAACCAACATCTCTGGGCAACCCGTGCCAGTAATTCACCGCCCTCATCCTAAAAACTTTCTTTCTTGTATTTAGTCTGAATCTACCCTCTTTCAGTTTAAAACCATTATCACTTGTCCTATCGCAACAGGCCCTACTAAGAAGTCTGTTCCCATCTTTTTTAAAAGGCCCCTTTAAGTATTTGAAGGCCACAGTGAGGTCTCCCTGGAGCCTTCCCTTCTCCAGGCTGACCAGCTCCAACTCTCTCAGCTTGTCTCTAGAGCAGAGGGGCTCCAGCCCTCTGAGGTGTCATTTAATACCTTGCTAGCAGAGGCTCTACATGTCCATGCTAATGACCAGATCCAAGTGCACTTATGAACAACTTTGGAACAAGCGGAGCTGAGCTGTGTTTGCACTGCAGCAGGTCTGTGTTAGAGCACTGACTGTGCTCAGGGGAATTGCTTTTCCCTTGCATATAGGAATGGCATTACAGAGCATGGGAAGCTCGGTTCTAGGCAGGCCTTGTTGTAAAAACTCATAACAGCAGCAAAATATGCCCAACCAAGTGACTGTAAGGATAAAGGAGTTTGAGTGACTATTCCAATATGCTAACAAATTACCTAAACCCAAAATATACTATCTTTTAAACAAATTACTTTTGTAAGAACCAAATTTGCTGTTTATAAGTGTATTCTACTTTACTAGGACAATTCACTTTTCAACAGCTCATTTTCTGTTTCTCTGCAACAGCACAATACTGCAAAAGTTTTGATTGCTCATATGTCCATTTAAATCCAAGCATTTCAAATGGAGTAATTCTAACTTAAAAACCCCCAAATAACCCAAACAAACCCCCAAACCCACAACAGCTAATTAAGGCAAGTCTAACACTGAGGCTAAGTCAAAGGCAAAACGAAATCTCATCAGAAATCCATAACAAGCATCCACTGAACTCATAAATTTGCGTGAGCAGTCACACACATCCCAAATTCCATCTAGCACTGTAATATTTCTAGACTTGTGAGTCCAAATAAAGCAGGCACAAACTCTTAAAAAGAAAAATCTTTATTCTACATCCTCTTCCTTTCACAGCATGCAAAGAGATGACTGCTTAACAGAAACCATTCGCATTTGTGCATATTTTTAATCCTTTTTAAGATGGAAATGTAGAATAATGTATAGAAGTTGCATTCAATTGCACTCATACCACTGAACTAACACTATAGCAGAGGCTTTCAGTGTTTTCTGATCTTATCTGATAAGTTTTAATACTTCCAAAACTTATGTGGCTGTTGTTCCTGGATATTTTATCAGCTTTGACTTCTGCTCACTTCATCAGACATACGAGACAGAAATAGCAGCTACTGTCCTGTACAGGGTAATGTCTTGACACATCTCAATAGTCTCCTATCTGTTGGGGCAAAAACTCCAAAAAGCAAACAAACAACCCTCCCAACACCACTCCAAAGCAACCTTTAATACCATCACAGGCCACCATTTACCAAATTTCACTTTTTGGAATTGAAGCAGTCATGAGGAGCAGTTAGATTTTGTCATTATTATTTTTATTGGTTTTTTTTCCCTTTCTTTCCTTTTTAACATTTTTAATGAAATGGATCAGATTGTGGTTTTAAATTTGCTGTTTTAAAGAAGTCCACTCATGGGCTGGTCATGGTTTTCCTTCAAATTTTTAGCCCAGATAGAACTTTTGTGGCTGAGTTACAAACCCCTGAACAGAAGGGTTCAAATACAAACCTGTGATGTGAATTGTGACTGTTCAAATCTAGTCACAAGCCTGTGCTGATTTTTGTTGTGCAGAGTAACAAAGCAGAGGAATAAGGCATGTGAAAGAGAAATTAGCAGTCACTGGATAGACCAGACCCCAATATGTTTGCATTCAGCTTTAAGACCTACTTAGCTGTCCCCTCTCCTCCTCTTGTTCCCTGTGGTGGGAAGAGGATCAGAAGAGATCTGTGAATGGGAAAGCCTCGGCAATCACGGTGTCCCAGAGTTCAACTCACTTGTGCTGACAGAACAGCCTGATACAAAACTGTGGGGCAGGAGGAAGCTGTAGCTGGAATATTACTCCAAGGACACATGCTCTCCAGGAGAAGCATGCCTTGCCTTGGGGTAGCCCTGAGAAAAGCTCAGTTGATTCTAGAATCTGATGAGAGCAAGATGTTGCACATCTCGGAAACCCACCTTTACAGCAGAAAATTATTGTCTGGGAACAATTTAAGACTAGCATCAACAGCTGTGCCTCCAGCATGAGTAGCAACATACTGAGATGTTGGTCTTAGGAATTCAGGACACAGATATTTCAAAGATGAATGGTCAACATACTTAGACAGGCAAGCAGAACACAGAGAACAGGCTGCACAGGTGGATTAAATGTTCTCTGCTCCCCGAATGCCAAAGCAAAGGTCACCAAGTGATGGCTGATCAGAAGCACCAAAGGAAAGCCTGTCCTCAGGAAACTGGCTGCAAACCCCTCCCTGACCTCAACCCATAACTGCTCATGTGAGTTGATATGCTGTGGCACAGAAGTCCCTACACATCTCCTACAAGGTCTGGTTTGTCAGTGATTTCTCAACCACAGGCATTTATTAGTGGATACTACTAAAACATTTCTCCAAATGCCAGGTTCTCCTGGTTTATACTAAATGTGAACGTTAGTGACCCACGGGGAATTGTTTCCAAAATACTGTTTGCATTTGTATTACCTTCAAGGCTATCCAAGTAAGCTTGGGGAGAAACAGAAAAATACATAGTTAATGTTAGTTCTGCAAATAAAGAATGAGAAAAACAAAACAAAAAAGCCCAAACAATCTTCTTTCAAAAAGAAGCAGTTCCAGGATCCAAACCAAAGTAGTTTGTCAAGCAGTTTTGAAAGGAATTAAGCTTCTCTATTACCGGAAACATCACTCCAGAATGAAAGCCATGTGATGGGTTGGATACAAATTATGATGCAGTCACCTAACACTAAGAAGATTTCCCAAGTAAATATGAGGTTGTAAAAGAGCACAGGCATCTCACCTCTCGCTTTATGTAACATGCTGCCAAACATCAAACAGATGGTGTCTGGCAGGGTAAAGGGCAAAACGGGATGTGGGCTCTAGTCCCCATAAACAACCACCAAAAAACCCCAAATCAGCAAAAAAAACCAACCAAAAACCAAAACGGAAAAGCATCTTCTTTTTCTGGGGTTGAGAACTCAGCCTGAAAACATGTCTCCAACTAGTGTGTGGAGAACATTCTCAATCCTGGAAAAACTTGCATTTAGTTACAACACGTGATTTCCCATAGTTTAAAAGTTTAGTATGTGCAAAATAAAACAACCTACTTTTCATCTTTGCCTTTATCAAAGGCAAAACCAACTTCAATTTCAGAATGAAATTTGGCAAGCAACTAGTCAGAGAATAGTCTCCTCAGGCTGTAGCATGCATAAAGGCCAGTAGGGAATAATACATCACTGCACTCCATCTCATAGCAAAAATGCAGGCATTCTCACAAACAAAATAATTTCAAGGACTTCCTCCAAAACTGAGATGCAGAACATGAATTTTCTTCCCTTTTCAAGTTTGCCTGAGCAGGGGATTTCATTATTGCATGCTGAAAAGCATACCAGAGGAACAGTGGGATAATTTCCATTACAAAGGGCTGCGTTCATGGCACTTACATGTGCTTCATAAAATTTTACTTCCTTGATTACCTGTTTGTACTTTCGGTAGCAGCGCTGAATAACAGCAGCAGCCACCTCCTGCTGTTCCCGGAGAGGACGACCCTGTGCAGAGAAGGAAAGCAGCAGTAAGTGGTCAAGAGTGCACCAAAACCCAGGCCAGATAATGTGGCTCTCAGCTGCTTACAGGACAAACCTCCCCTATGAGTGCTACCTTGTCTGACTCAGGCCTAGGCATTTCCTGGAAATGTCTCTACTGTCAACTCCCATATGGAACAAACCCTCAAAATGCATCTTTACACCAAGCAGGCGATTACCCAGAACCTCTGGGGTACATTTTGAGGATATGCTTTGTGAGCCCTACTCTGGCACAGGGGGTGTGCCATGGCATGGCATGCTCTCCCCATGACAGTATTTGCTGAGCAAACAAGCAGAAGCATTGAAAAGGTTATGACAGAAATGGTATTTTTGTCCCAGGAGTAGGTATTACCCACATTTTGCTTTGTAACAAATACTACTCTCTTACACCTAACAAGGAAGACACACTGGACGTTTGGGCCACATACCTTGTATTTCCTGAACACTGTCTGGACGAGTTTGGCAGCTTCATAGAGTTCTCTCTGCTCATGATCAGACAGAGTTAACTGTGCAAACTCATTTTCTACCTTCTCGCTGGTGGATGCACTCAGAAATTCGGACCAGTCTGCTGCCGAGGGAAGGCTGGGTTTCTCAAAAGCTATTTCACTGATTGGTGAGCCTGCAGGGCTCAAGCTGGTGTTCGAAGAAGGGGTCAGGGGTTCACTATACAGACTTCTGAAATACCAATCACAGTGGGAATTACTGGCTTACAAAGCATCCAGGCTGGTATCACAGATAAGGACAACAAAATTTCTGACTTCAAGACAGAAGTTTATGCTCCCCTCTCTCTCCAAACAACATCCCACATCCCTGAGCCGGCCTGTATTGCACTGCACTGCACAGACGTGGCACTGGAGTGAACCCCCCATTCCATGAACTTGTAGCTGTGTTGTCTGAGCACAAGAGTGTGACTGGACTTGGAAGACCAGAACCGAGTCTCGTTGAGAACTGGCATCTGCAGGCTGAAGAGTCAGTACATACTGCTCAGCATTCACACCATGACAAAACCCAGAGCAACTTCACAGCTTTCACTGACCTGATCTGTGCAGCACTCGGCAAGTGATCGACATCAGCAAGGTAACTGGCCAGCCAGCTCATGGTGGTGCTCATGGCAGCACTGTCTGTTCTCTCCACCAGCAGTGATTCCATTGGCACAAAATTCTCCCGCTTGATCCTGTCAGGCGTAGCTTCAATAATGTGCTCTGCAAGTGTCATCATGTTCACCTGTCAAGGGGGAAAAGAGAGCAAACATTTGCTGCCTGCTAGAAGGTGCCTTGTGCTTCCACGTTACAGCCCAGCTTTGGACAAAATGCCCCATCTTCCCCAAATCTGTGGAAGCTGGAGTCTAGAGTTTGTCTCAGCACTGAGGAGAAATTCATTAACCAGTGCTCACTCGGTTTTCTGTCTCTTCAGACAAAGCACTGTGGGGTTTCATTATTTCCCAGACTCCTTTTTTTTCTTTATGGAGAGCCCAAGAGATCTGGTGAAAGATTAATGTCTCTGGGCCCTTACTCTATGCTACTGACAGCTGTCACTGGTATCTTGTTTCTAAAGGAAAAGCAATCTCGCCACTCTTTTGCTGAGATGTGCAGTAGAGCACGACAGGACAATAAAGGCACACCAAGAGAATTTAAAAACCTTGGGACAACACATTGTCAGGAATCCTTCTAAATTATATCCTTCAGCCCACCAAGGTTCACAGAATTTTTAATATCAAGAACAGAAAACGGTTCTTGTTTTGCAATGATATGCTTCATCTGTGTTATACCAGACAGAGGAGAACATTCAGAAACGCCAAGGTAGTACAGGTGAGGCTGTGCTCCCACTACTCTTTTTGCTCAGACAACCACGGTATCTTTCTCCTGCTGACTATTTCTTGCATGTCTTTCCTGCTTCTCTTGTACTTTTACTTCCTCTATTCTATAGCTAGTGTGATTCTTCCTTCCTCAAACCCATTGTCTCTCCCCTTCTCCACTCCTACCTCCTTGCCATCTAAAGTGCAGTGGCTTTGCCTGCAACCACAGTGCTACCCCTCTCAGGTCTTCTTGTCTTTGTAGGGACTGCTGCTCAGTTCCCAAAGGATTATGGGGCCACCTTAGTCTCGTGTACTGCTGTGAGCAGGAGGTTCTGCTTTTTTCCCTTTTCCTTGCACAACTGCAAATAACTTTGTGCATTCTGTACAGTGTTGAAGTGTATGCCAGAGCATGATCCTAAATGCTAATGATTTTGTGTCCAGATTGAAATTGGAAGAAAGTATACATTGTGACTGTGTGACTACCTCCTTTCTTAAAGTACAATTCAGAGTCTCTAGAGGCCTCCACAGGAGCTTCCCACAGTCAGGCTCCTCTGTGAAGCCACCAAGTTCTCCGAGACCACCGATCTTGGTGCTATGCATATGTTTACCTGCAGTTCATCCATGTGGTGTAAGCAGTCCTCATCCCCTGCATTGTCTCTGTAGGATAAGAGCTCTGCATCCACCATCTCCCTGTCGGCCATCATCAGCACATTCATCTGCTCCCGCTGGTGTAGCCGATGGGCTACAGCATCCTTCCCCAGGGCAGCCCCCTTCTGGTTCCCCACCACCTGCACTGCAGACACACCAATATAAATGTCTTTTGGGTTCCATTTGATGCCTGCTTGGCTGCCAGAGCCCCGGTACCCAGTAACTTCTGGGATGTGCTGGGAGAGCTCCCGGCCATAGTCCCTCATCCGTTCACTGGGGCTGATTGTCTCAGTGGAGGATTGCTTGGAGCTGGAGTTCTGCTTCCTAATGCTCGGCTGCTCCAGGCTCAGTGCAGTGGAAAGCAGCTTCTCTTGCCGGGCTTGAAAATATTCAGGGCTCAGCTTATGCTTTTTGGGTGCAGGGTAATCTTTCTGAGTCTCACTACTGTAATAACTGGAAGGTTCTGATCTTGGCCGCCTCAGCTCTGGAAACAAACAGATCAGTAATTAAAACTAAACACGCAAGCCATGATCACTATAGGAACATGAACAGCCTCTGCCTCAGAGGTGCAGGGTGGAGTTTGTGCCACGATCCATGACACCCAACAGGAAGTGCAACGAGAGTTAACAATCACCAGGTGATTGACTCAACAAGATACACGTCTCTTTCCAAAGCAGCCATTCACTGCACTTCCTGATGCTTATGCAAGTGTACAGAGCACAAGAAAAGAATGAAGCATGGACAGCAGGGCTATAGGTGGCATCCACTGCTCAGGTGACCTCCTTGCTCCCATGTTTTCACATGTCAAATGACAGCAAAACAGTGCATGCCTTCCAGTTTGTTTTACCTGTGTTTGTACTGGAAATCACTGTGACTCCCTTCTGAGGCTCCTGAGAGGCAACAAGCTCGCTGTGCCACTGGGACACCCAGTTCTCTGTGTTGGAGTCTGTGCTTGAGGGGCACTGAATCCTGGGGTTTTGCCCAAGCTGAGTTTGTTCATCTCGCTGTAGCTGCTCCAAGCACTCTGCCAACTTAACGTGGCCCCGAGATCGAGCAATGGCCAGTGGCAGTCTCCCAAGGGAGTCAGGAATAGAAATGGCTCGGCGGTCCCACTTGTACAGCACAACAGCTGCATCCATGTGGCCCAGGGCACATGCCCACATCTAAAGAAGAAAAGATAACTGACCCATTAGACAACCTGCCTTCTCCTTCCTTTCTTGCTAATGCAGTGGAATCTGGTCCCCAGCTCATGGAAAAAATGACTTTGATAACAATAACCATGACATGCATAAAGTCAGCAAATGACTTTTATAATCATCCCATCCCAACAAAAGGCCACTACAGAGGACCAAATACATGCTATTCTCTCCTGCAACAGAGAAACCTCCATCTGCCAAATAAAGCTGACAGTGTGACAGTATTTTATCTAGCAATAAATTTTGGGTTGATTCGGGGGGTTTTTTGTGACATTGGCATCACTGCAGAGACAGAACAGCCTCATACGCAAAGGAATCTCTGAGGTCAGAAAGGACCAAAGGCTGGGAACAATAAAATCAATATTTTGCTGCTGTAAACTGGAAATTCTAGTTCCACCTGCTTTGGCTTTTTAGTTGTCTAAGTTCTTAGTCATGATTTCATGATTCCAATGACCAAGACACTGTAATGACTTTACAACCTCTACAATTATACAGTCACAGAGAACAACGTGAAAGAAGTCGTGCAGAGTTCTTTTCCTAGCACGACAGTGGAGACTAGATATTGTGTAAAACACAAACCAGAACCACTTGTCTGTCCCCTTTCCTCATGTTACTCGAGGACAAGGTTTTGTTCTGTGTGCTCTCTTAAAACAAAATGCCAGGAAGCTGACAGTACCATGTCTTACCATGTACAGAGCAGAGACACACAAGAAACATCTACTCTCCAGAAAATGAAACACATTAGGAAAATAACACACCAGAAAGAACTCCAGAGGGTCCTCAGAGTCTTTCAGAAGTTTCGGACTCTGCTCTTACCAGAGGAGTGCAGGAGAAATGATCCACATTCAAAGGGTCAACTTCCAGCTCCAGATCGATGCTGTCTGCATGTTTAGTGCTGCAGGGGAAACAACAGAACAAATAGTGCTCTGTAGCCATGTCAGGATCATAGCCTAAGCACAGCTTTACCCAGTGCACCATACCACAGAGAAGTGGCCACACACATGCCCACAACACACGTATTTACTTCAGACAGTGCCCCCACCAGAGACTCGAAGAGCATGATATATCCAGTGATTGGAGTCACTCTCTCAAGAGACAGGTCCTGTCAGATCAGGGGATGAGAACAAGTTCAGGGACTTGACTGTTTGTACAGGACAACCAGAAATGTGGACCGAGCAGAGTTTATATATGCTTCTGCCATGCCTGTACTGAAACCCCAGAGTCCAATGGACTGGGTCTTACCGCCATTTGATGAGGGTCTGGATCAGTGTAGCATAGCCCTGGGCAGCAGCTAGGTGGAGCAGTGTCATTCCTCGGAAAGTCTTTGAATGGATCAAGTGTTTGGACTTTGTCCAGCAAGCACGACTCATCATCTTCTCGCACACCACCACCACGCGGCTCTCAAAGCAGCTGCCCAGGGTCCCAGTCCCAGAAACGCACTGAAACACCACACATATCCCAGTTTAGCCATGGAGAGGAGCTGCAACCTCCCTCAAGTAGGCAGCTTTCTGCTTCTACAAGTGGCCTACAAGTGGCCAATGTGACTGAAAACCAACTGCTGTTAGACACCCACAAACCAGATTTATTATTTAGGACGAACTATAATCCTTTCCAAACCTCTCCCCCCCAAAAAACAAACTCTGGTAAGAAAGCATAAAGCTGCCATTTCTGGTCACAGTGGGGTTCATACCTGGACCTGCGTTCCACCATTCCCACTCCCATTACTCCCGCCTCCTGCTCCTTGTTTGTGCTGCTGGGAGCCCGTCATTTCAGCCATTCTCCTCTCCATCTGCTCAAGTCGCTCCAATATTGACATCCTGAACTGGTTATCTAGGTTAGAGAAAGCCAGAATAAGGATATTTCCACGGAAAGGAAGCTCAGGTTTTGAGAGCGAACTGCAGGAAGCCACAAACAGCTATCCTGGAAGTCACAGAGGAGATTTGCTCTGCTTGGCAATCCACACACACGCTTGCCCTGCAGCATCCTAGCTTTTTAAGTTCCTGCAGCAACCCTTTTGACTGCAATTCCAGGGAACTTCCATACAGAAAGCAGACAGAAAAATGAAAAATGCAGGTAAAAGACAGATCCCTTTCCTTGTGAGTCCAGCTGTATCCACACAGTAATGGACAGGGTTAATGCAAGGTCTTTTTGAAAACACAAATAAACTCTAAGCAAATATACCCATTCAGAGAGCAGCAGTAGGATCATATCTGCCATTTAAGAGTCATCCCCCTACTTTACAAGACTCCTGAATTCAGCTTGGCTTGCCTCCTGGAATCATGCAATAATGGTACCTGGAGGAAAAAGACTCTTCTGCTTCCTTCTGTGCTTAGGAAAAGGAGCCTTTAACAGGGCTCTTGCTCCTTCCCTGGCAGGCTCCCTTTCTTGGAAAACAGCTTCAGCCACGTGTCAGAAACAGAACTGCCAGAAATCAGCATACAGGCATGGACAATACCGTAACATCATTCTGGAAAGCAGAGCAACTCTAGAGCCCTCTGGTCCCTGCAGAAGTCTTAGGGCTGTGCTACTGATTTTCTTCTCCTTGCACTGTAACACAGCACTATCCTACAGCTACCAATGCTTGAATGGTAGAGCAGGGAGATTCAGACAGGTTAACAGATCATTGCTGAACCTGATGCTGTAGAGATCCACTGAGGTAATGATTCTGTGGTTAGGGCCAGTCTGTAGAGGGAGTGGCTGCAGACACAGAGACCTGTCCTGTGACCCATAAGGGATAAGTTCATGCAGGTCATGAAGTTGGGCAGGATTGTTTTGTGGATAGGGAACATCTAATGAATCTTGCTATCAAGCTAATGGCATATGTAGTAAACTGCGGGGAAAAGACAGCCCTCATCCTGTTTGGCTTCATGCATCCATGGAGATGGGGTGGTGGTACAGAACACTGACAACCCCAGAACAAAGCCCACTTGACAGCAAAAGGAATATGTGCACCAAAATGGACAAGCTTTGATCAAGTTTTAAACAAGTGAGTCTTCTCCAAGTGACCTGGTTACACAGAGTCCTCCCCGGAAGGTTGCAGGAGTACTTGTACGCTATACTCCAAGGTACAACTCTTACTAAAGGGTATTGGAGACATCTGGATCTCTGCTGTACTGCACTAAGGACTATATTGCAGACCACTGGTATGAGATATCTCAGGTCCACTAGCTGGAGATGTCCCCTTCTCACCCAGGAGGCTGCTGTAGTTTGACAGCAGACAAGAGCTCCACTCCCTTCTGGCCAGCTTCAGCACCCCACCCTGGCTGCTCAAGAGCCAGGGACAAAGGACTGTGGCCAACACCTCCTGTTTACCCTCATGTCAGAGGTGCACTCACTAGTCCAAACCACTTATTATAGTGCCTCATTAATCCTTCAGTTGTTGTGTTAATTGCAAAACCTCTGGGAAAGGCCTGACAGTTACATGAGGAAATACCCATTGTGCTGATGCAGTGTCAGGGTCCTGTCCCTCTGAGCTGTGGTCAGCACATGGCAGCAACACAAGCCCTGTTTGCCCAGCAAATCTTTGTTCCAGGAGTGCTGCAGTGTGCTGCAGTGCAGTCCACGCTGCTGTCTCCTCCCTCCCCATTGCCAGGCGAAGCACGTCCACTGCAGAGACTGGCACAGACCTGGCCCCAGTGAGCCGGCCCCTCTCGCTGCAGGCGTGTGCAAACACAGCTGTGACAGCTCAGGCACCTGGGAAAGTGTCCAGGTTTGCCACGCAGGGCTCCATTCTGCACAGGCAACGCCACTCTCTCTAGCTGGGTACCAGTACTTGCATTTTATTAGAGCTGAGAGTGGCAACATATGCTGGGTCTCGCATCTGAGCCTTCAACCTCATACAGGTAAAAGCAGATTCTTTTAAAAAGAAGAAATTTGTCTTGAATCACTGTTACAGATCAACAAGCCTAGGGCTGCAAGATTCTGTGGATTTGCTCCTACTCATTTAGAAGTCAAGAGAGAATAATTATTCTGTACGCCCAGAAACAGAAGGAAAAACTTATTCCAGTAAGATGTTTAAGCCCACTGTGCAGATTACTATTTCCCCCTGCCCCCCCCCTTTTTTTTTTTTTTTCCCAGGCTGAAACCACAGTGAAACAGAACTGGAGGGCCCTATGTTTGTGTCTGTTTTCCAGACTCTTCTCTCTGGGCTCCATGACCTGTAATGAAGCTTCCACCTTGCCTGATTCCAAGCTAAAGATCCTGAGAACTTCCTTTCAGTTACTGTCAGAAGACTGAAGTTACCAAAGGTATGTCTGTCACCAGCACTGTCCCCAGACGGAAACACTTAACCAAAGAAATAAAACAGGGAACTTTTCTTAGGAAATAGAATTTGAAACAGCATCTAGTATTCCTACTGAGACACCTGGCAGTGCTCCTGGAAAGTATTTAGGGCAGGACTACCTGATTCTGATCTGATCAGGCAGGCTAGAAATACGCCACTATTAGTAAAATGCAAAGTGGAAACAAACATTCTGGAGTGCCAGCACAGTGTGGAGGGAGTTGGGGCCCTCTCAATGTGTAGCAGAGACTGCCAGCATTTACCCAGCTCAGGGCACACCCTCAAATCAGAAAGGTCCAGGCAGCAAATGAGGTCAGTGGGGTGGCAGTGCAGGGAAGGTATCTCTATGCTGCCCATTTTCCAGGTGATCAACACTGTGGCCTAAGCAGCCAGAACAAAACCACAATTTTCATAACTCTGTGGTATCAATTAAAACAAGGTGTCCCTTTCAAAAGGGACTGGTCACTTGAAGTGCATGCACTGCATTGGTCTACCAAAAAAACACCAAAAACAAAACAAAACAAAAACCAAACCAAACCAAAACAAAAAAACACACACATACACACACACAAAAACCCACTAAAAAACCAAACAAACAAACAAAAAAAAACCACTAAAACCCCAAAACAAAACAAAACCCCCCCAACAAATTAAAAGAAAAGGGAGGGGGGGAGAGGGAGAGAGAGAAAGAGAGAGAGAGGGGAGAGACAGAGAAAATGGGAAAGGGCAGACAGCAACTAGCTATGCTGCAAGAGTTGGTACACCCTTAACAAAAGAAAACAAGGACACTTTAAGCATGAAGGAACAGCCAAGAGACAGGACACTTTCTCCCAAGAATCCCCCTGGACTCAGCGATGAGGTGAAAGGGTCCTCTCCATCACCTAGCCCTGGGCACACACTGGATTAGCAGCATTTGAACCATGGCCAGCACAGTTCATACACTGCTAATGAGCCAAGAGATGTACTTTGCAATAACTGAGAGATGAGCTACAAGAGCCATAGGACTGAATGCCACAGGTATCACTCCAAGAAGTTCAAGAGCCTTTATCCTGTATTATTTCTCATTTTGCTAGTCACAATCTTTTCTGTCTTGCTCGTTTCAGGGGTCTATGCAGGGCCACCTGCTTAGCAGGCACTGAAGTTACAGGAATAGAGTTTCCACATCCTTGTCTTTTAAGCCAATATAAGATCTCATGACAGGCACCTCTCTTGCAGTGCACTGAAGACAACAGCTCAACAACATACAAATTATTGTCCAAATAAGTTTTTTTCCTGTTGTATTTCACAGAAAATCTAGACAGCCCCAGCCCAACCAGAGGTCTCACACTGGAAGCACCCTCACTCTGTCCAAAGGCAGCAAAGATGCATGATGCAAACATATTCACATATTTATATATACATACATATATGCATATTTTCCCAAGGACACTGCTTTTGATGATAGAATTTAGTATTTTTTCTTATGAGCCAAAAAATTAGATACTGAGTTTTTCCATTAGATATCAATCTAAGAAATATTACAATATTCTTCAGGAAGCTACAGAGAGCATTTCTGAAGCTGTTCTTCAAGGCTTCCTCCACCCAAGCTGATGCAAATAATCATTTATCTATCTCTAAAACACTTCACAATTTCACAGAAAACACTCTGAACATTGTTATTGTTTAATTTGAAGAGGACTAGTTTCCAGGAAAGATACAATGTAACACAAAAATTACTTCTCACCATCATTCCCTAGCATAAGAGGGTGAGGCGGTAGCAGCTGCAGGGAGCTGAACTGTCCCAGCAGAGAGGGACCATGAGGAGCTGCTTGGGCAGATTTTGACCAGTCCCAAGAAATTGGTTTGAGTCTTGTACTCATTTCCCTAAAACTTGAATCATCTTTTAAGTGCAAAACAAGCTTCATTTTCATTTGTACTGTGAGAGAGCTTACTACTGAGCACAGTAACTATAGCAGGTTATGCACTAAACATTTCTAGAGATGCAAAACTATTCTAGAGATGCAAATCCTCTAAGGCTACATGGTTGTTTACATCAGTTAGCATCTTACAGAGCTACAGCATGTATGCTTGCACAGTTATGCTCAGATAACCTGGATAC
The DNA here is from genome assembly GCA_038380795.1 of Pyrocephalus nanus. Lineage (NCBI taxonomy): Eukaryota > Metazoa > Chordata > Aves > Passeriformes > Tyrannidae > Pyrocephalus > Pyrocephalus nanus. The sequence goes on along the minus strand of CM076282.1, from coordinate 7,781,745 downwards.
TGTTTCACATTACCAGGTTTTCTTGGCAGAGATCATTTAATCTAGTAATGTTTTCTTAGCCCAGATCCCTTCATGATGAATTGAAAGCAGACCTGCGCCAACAGCTCGACAAGCCACCACGGCAGGCACATGAATGGAAAATGCAGCAAGCAAAGTAGTTAGTTTAGGCTCCTAGATTCTGTAAGTCATACCTCCATTTTCTCCCTTGGTGTCCTCCAATAAACACTGAATTTCCTTAGTAAGAATCTAAACAGATGCCAGCCACTCACATGACCTAAGTTTTCACTAGGGGCTGCAGAAGCACACTCCTTGTGCAGCCTGATAATAGCTCCTGACTGCACAGATGCTTTATTAAAAGGGGAACTAAACCACAGCACTTGCAAATGCTTCACCTATACCCCCCATAACAACCCACTCCTCTGCACAGCCCTCCCCATCATCTAATCCAAAGGCCTCTTCTAAAGACTCTAGAATTTCTGGGTTTTACGTGCAGGCAGTGTCCCCAATGAGTGGGCACAGCTCAGATCACCACTTGTGCTTTATTACAACACATAGTTGAAGGCACATGTTCATCAAGCATCAGTTCCTGCACTTCCTTTACGTGGTACCCAAACACCATCATGGTCCAGGGCACGGAGCTAAGAGGATACCAAGGCACAGCAGTGAGTGACAAGTCCTCCTTTGCTTGACAGATCAAGTTTAAGAAATTAGCATGGAGAGCTGCTTTTCTAATCTCTGCACACTGCTGTACTGGACAAGTACAGATTCCAAAGGTTCTTTTGCCCTTTTGCCATGCAAGCTTCAAACAGCAAGAAACATTCTATGCACTTGGCAGTGCAGCTAGAACTATTACAGGGGAAATACTGCTGAAAATACAGATGAAAAATAAATTGACACTTCTTAGCAGCAAGCGGTGTCTATATCACTTGCTCTTTTTTCACATTCTTACCTGGAGGTTTGTGGGTTTCTTCCCATGCCACACAACCAAAATGACAGACAGTATCTGACTGGAACAACTAAAGGATGAGAGTCCATGCTTTCCTGCACATTCCATGGGGGCTGCATCTGCCCAGCATATAATTATTCACCCAGAGTTGTCTAACCACTGAACTAATGGTGGTGTGCAAGATCTGCATCTGCATGTGTTCCAAGCACTGTGCTTAAATACTCTAGCAGGGAGAAGCCACGCTGAGGGCTCTGGCTTCTCAGCATGTGCCGTTTCTTTACCAGCACTGTTTGTGTTAAATCATTCCCTGCATGAGCCCACACAGTCTGAATTGAGCAAGTGTGACAGCTGAGCATTGTAAAAAAAACATGCAGCACAAAGACATTTTTCTGTTTTGCAGAGCAAGCAAGACTCTCCATATTCTCTCATCCAGGGCAAGCTGTGGGTGGGGTTGGAAGCAGTGTAAGGACACATCACTCAGAGTGCCACTGCTCTGTTCCTGTTTTCCAAATCATCTGTCACTGGTCTATAATATCTTGCTAAATTTTTCTATACAGTGCAAACCCTGAACACCTTCCATGTCGCAGTATCAATTTGATCTGGCTTAGTACCGATTTCTGAGATGTCAGTGTTGCAGGAACACCTATTTCTGAAATTAAACTGCCATAACATCCTCATGCACGTTACGAGAATCTCTCTTCAGCAGCAAGTTGTTCCAGGTCATGATCTCCACCAGCAAATGAAAGCACTTAAAATTTTTACTTCGTATTCTAGGACAAATGTGTATCTATGCTAATGAGGGAGGTCACTTCCAGGTCTTTTGATTAGCAAGAAATGCCACAACTACCAAGGCATAAGATGAGGAAAGCACTGTGTGTACACTCTGAGCCTGAAGCAGCAGCTGAAGAAAGTCTGTGTTTTCACACAAGAAATGAACACTACTGGGCATGGGCAGGAATAATGAAGTCATACCATCCTGCACATATAGGCATTGTCAGAGATTTTAAGCCATTATTCCACCAAGCAAAGCATGATTTCTTACCAGCAACTCCTTTTCCAAAGTTCTTCCAATGCTGTAGGACTTCAGCTATTACTCTCATGCCATCTGGGACTACTCTGTTCCTCTCTATCATTCCCAGTACCCTCAGTGCTCCCTATTTTCAGACAGCTCAGGTCTCAGAAAGGGTGAGAGATTAATTATGCTATCCAGGAACAGCTACTTCAGCAAACAAAGGAAGTCTTTAGACATGCCATGTGGACTTCTGTATTTTAGAGGTAGGGCACACTGCTAAAGACATCACTGCATGTACTATTTTGTAACTTGTGTGAAACGTTGGCTACCTAAGGTCAGCCTCCACATCTTCAGTCAGAAATTCGCTTTCCCATGGGTACCAACATGAAAGATGTGCAAGATGTGCTTTTGGATGTATGCAAAGCGCAACAGCCTAGGAGGACATGCTGTGCTGCTGCTCACCTGCACACAGCTACTACCCAAAGCTCCTGAAGATTCCTGCCTGTAAGGGCTACATGCTAAAGGACCTGTAAACAGGAAAAAAACACCTCATGCCACGTTATGCAGTATCTGTGCTTACAGTACTGTGTATGATATGTATGTACGTGTACAGTAACAATTCAGACTCAAGTTTCCTCTCATTAAAACTACAACCTCAAGAGTCACTGGAACAGGTGAGCAAAAGAAACCGAGACCTCCTTCCCTTGAAGCTTTCAGAAAGTCTGACATCAGCAACGTTTACCACACCTAAACTGCGAGTAACCTACAGGGTCTCTTGAAGTCCCGTTCCCAGTCTCACTTTCTGATGAAGTGTGCTGCAAAACAAGTTTTGCAATAACGTGGTGTAGAGTAGGTGTGTGCTTCCAGCATGCCTAAGATCCCCAAGGTTTAGGCTACCAATCTCCTGCTCTGCTGAACCAGCTGCCCAGAACGCAGGGCTGTGAGCTGGAGGCACTCAGATGTAATCTGTCCTGCTGCACACGTGATGCTACAATTAAAGTGCTGTCACAACTCTGAGTCTGCATCGAAACATCACTCAGGAGGGGCTGGGGGCTAACGAAAGAAGACGAGTAGAATGAAACATGACCATGTCCCACAGCTGGCTGGGGGAACAGGAAAGGGGAGGGGGGGAAACAGCGAGCAGCAAGGCGTGCAGTTACGCTGGAAGTGCAGCAGAGTGAGGGACAACACAGAAGCATGCAGATTTAAACCCAAACAAGCACTGCATGACACGTTATCCTGTAATACTTACTGGAAGCAGTACCTTGTCACATCTGCACATCCACCTGCAAAAGGCTGGGGGTCCCGAACCCCTCTGTAGTCCCTCTACCTGCTTCCAGGTAAATAATGTGACAACACTTGGCACCAGAGGACTGACCTGAGAGTCTACAAGGCATCAGCAGAGGCTCCAGCCAGCATCTGGCGCAGCCCTCTCAGCAGGGGCGGGCAGAGCAGGCTCCCCCCAGACCTGGTTGTCGTCTTTCGCATCCTCGCAGCCAGCTGCAGCTCCGCCGTGCTGCCGCAGCGCCGGCGGGTCTCAGCGGTGCCCCCCCCGCGCCCCGGCGGCCGCAGCGGACGGGCTAGCGCTGGCCGGCATGGCTCAGGCTGGGGCTCGGGGAGGCCCCGCCGGAGGACGATGCCGGGTGCCGTTCAGCGGCCGGGGACATGGCGGCGAGCACGGCCGCCCGAGAGCTGGAGCCGCGGGGCTGGGGTCGGCAGCCGACTCCGGGGGGCACGGGCCGGCATGCGGGGACAGGGCCACTCCTCGCCCCGCGCCCGCCGCCCCGCGCCCGCCCCGGGGCCAGCGCCGCCTCAGAGCCTCGGGCGGCTCGCTGCCGGTCCACGGCTGCCGCCCGCCCCGCCGTGCGCCGGAGCCCGCGACAAGAACCGCGGGGACGGCGGCCAGAAGGCAGCGGCGTCCCGGGCAGCGGGTCAGGCTGGGAGTCGGAGGCCGCCCGGTCACCCCGGGCGCGCCGACGGGCCCATCGCCGCGCCAGACACCCCCTCGCACCCGCAAGTCCCCGAGAGCCGGTGCTCGCCCCGGGGCGCCCGGGCACTTTGCGGGGGTGGCGGAGCCCTGAGACTGCGCCGCAGAGCGCTCCTGCTAGGGCTGCTCGGGCTGCCCGGGCGAGGAGCTGGAGCGCAGGGTCCCACCGCCACCCTCAGCCCACGCCGGGGCCCCCCGCTCCCCTCATAGCGGGATGCCAGCCCCGTCCGATGGGCTTCCCGCCCCGCGCTCAGCGGCGGCCCGCAGCAGCTGCGGGCGGGCGGCGGCTGCCGCCACCTCCCATTGTCTGCGCGGCACGGCCGGGACGGCCCTGCCCCTCTCCGCTCCGCTCCACTCCGCTCCGCTCCGCGCCCGCCGCCGGGCCCGCCCCGCCCTGACGTCACCGCCACCCATTGGCGGCCAACGCCGTGTTTACAGCGCGGCCGGGAGCGGGAGCGCCCGGTGCCCCTCCTGGTGCCCTTCCCGCTTCCCTGCCCGCTTTCCTACCCGCTGTCCTACCCGCTTCCCTTCCCGCTGCCCTTCCCGCTTCCCTGCCCGCTGCCCTTCCCGGTGCCCTGCCCGCTTCCCTGCCCGCTGCCCTTCCCGGTGCCCTGCCCGCTGCCCCTCTTACAGCTGCAAAACAACGTTCCTAAGGACCTCAGTGATACTGAACACATCTCTCCTACGTGACTGTTGTCTTGCATCTCATCACACCTGCATGCTACGAAGGGCATCTGGTCCTGCTAAATAGACACGTGCCATGGTTTTTGGTGATGAACATCTACCACCTTGCACGCTTACCACCACCTTACAGAAATCATGTACCTGTCAAACTGTGGAATGCCACAGGTAGCAAATGCACACTGTATCGTCTCAGATAATGTGAGTGCATGTGATTCCATCCACCTCTGGCATGCAGAAATAAGAGTTTGGATACCACAGGTATGGCCGTGTCATGCTAACACGAGCAACACCAACTCCCCCTGGTCTTTTTTATGTCTTCCAGCTGGGAAAGTCAGCCAGATCATAAATTGAGAACCCAAAAGTAGCTGAAAGGCTGCCTGTCCCATGCTCCTGCACCAGTGCCATTTACATTCGGTACCAGTCACACCTTTGTCCATGCCATACACGCTTGACTCATCAATACACACATGGCCTGCCCCTATTTTTAAGTTCTGTCCTCTTTCCTGCAGATGCATAAGTGTAATGCCAAGAGCACCCATACCCATTTCCCTGGAATTTCTGATCACATCCTATGCCAGGGAAACACCATCTCTTCAGACATGTTATGAAAGCAGCAAAGACTTCAGTGGAGAGCAAACATACATGCTTTCCACAGGGAATCTGCACTGAAATGCCTTTATAATTTATTATGCATCTGCTATAAGAAGATCTCTGCCCTTCAGTTCAGAAGGGGCCTCATTTGCTTTTCTGTTCTTCTTTCTTACAAGAACCTCTCTACAGATAGTGAATGAAAAGTGAGGTCAAATGGCTATAGAAGGACATGATGACTTCAGAAAACTGACAGTTCTACACAAAAAAAAAAGAAAAGGCTGCCTAGTTTATGAGCGGAGAACAGGATCACATGGGAGTGCTTCCTTTATGAGAAGGAAGGCTTGCTTTGAAAAGAAAGAACACCACTATTCTAATTAACTATAAAAAAATGCAAAAACATCAGCACCTGGTGTCAAGTGCCCATTTATACCCCATCCATGGGGTAAAACAAGGAAAACTCAGAATAAAACAAGCATGTCTGTGTATAGGCCAGAACAGGGTGCACTCTCCTTCACGGCGCAGCAAACACGGACAAAGGAAGGAGCCCTTCAGAGGATGGCACCAGATATGCTGCCACCTTCAAAATCCTTCTCTGTGAATTCCTGTATTTGGCTCAATACAGTCCTAGAAACACCAGCATGGAAGAAGATGATCTCACAACACTTCCCAGTCATTTGTTGGACTGCTCCCTGATATCAAGGGCTAGTACTTGTGCTCAAAAAAATGCGATTTTTGTCTTAATGTAACTGAAAACCTAGAGTCCATATACAGAATGTCTCTGACGTTAAAATAAAGAGATTTGTGGAAGAGAATTGTTTATTTAAACTTAGGTGAGATGGAAATTGCTTATTCTTTTCCTATGCTATTCCTGGGGTGTGACTGTTAACATTGCCTTTCTGGTAGTGGTCATTCCAGCTGGAATCATGAACTGTATTTTAACACTGCACTGCAAAGGAATTTAAAGTGTTCCACAGAGTTAATTAAAAAGAATTTTGAAATTCCTGAAAATATTTTGTGACTACAAATATTCCTTGAAAATCTTCCCTCAAGATTACATAACAGGCAGTGGGGCAAGGATTTTAAGCAGGGAAATTAAAGCAAACAGAGAAGACAGGGATTTGTGTATTTATTCAATTAACAGAATCAACTCACATTAGCTTATACCTTTGCTAGCTAAGCTGACATTTGTTCTTGAACAATGAATGGGTAGATGTTGCTGGTCCTTTAAATAAGAGTGTAATTTGCTCCCTTTAGAGCATTGTGCATCAAGGCAGAGGCTTCAATAAGTCATGGTTAGTATAATTATTCAGTCTTATTCCCTGAAGGGCCTCTGCAATGCAGCGGTCCTCTTACTTTTTTTTTCCCCCTCCCTGTTAGCAATGGCCTAGTTTGTTCACTGCTGCAGTCCCCCTCCCTTTCACCATCACCACAGCATAAAAACGTTTAATTGGGAGCTGGCCTGCTAACCAAGAGCTCCCAGACAAACTGCAGGGACACCAGAGACAGCACTCACAGCCACCTCTCAGCTCCTCTGAATTCATCAGCACTGAGAGAACTGTCAAACAAGGGGTTTAAAACCTATCCATGTAGCATGCTACACTGGAGAGATTGCTGAGTATCAATCACCAGCACACAGTGTTGGCTGTACTCCACAGGCAGCAGAGGCCTCGGTGGCAGATGAAAAGCACCCGCAGACTCTTACAAGACTCTGAAGTCAAGCAAACTCAATTTTGATGCTGAACATAAGACTATGTGTACTTGCTCATTAAGAGCCATTTCCATTTCTGTTCGCAAGTGTTCCTCTGTGGTCACGTCACAAACCTCGCTTTCCTCTGCAATACCACGGTGCTCTGTCTCCATGCAAATCTTTGGAGGCGGGACCACCTCAGCTTCCTTAGAATGTCTCTCTTGTTAGTCTTAGTATCTCCCCACTTTCTGCTTAATAAATACACAGTTTTCTAGACAAGCTCAAGTTTTAGAGTTCTCAGGAAAGACAAACCCAGGGTAAATGGTTCTGTCATGCTAGGGACTGGGTAGTCCCCATTTCAAGGAAATTATCAGCTTTCTATTCAGACAAAGAAAACACTCCTTTGTCATCAAAGACAGCAACATTTTGTTCCCATGGAAAGAACTAGTAAGAGATTCCAGTGAGAGGACTTTAATTAATATTGCCACATCCCTTCCCCTCAGCACAAACTTGCACCTCTACATATTCCCCCCCTCCTCCAGGAGCTGCTCACAGTCCTACATTTGATAAGCTTTCTTAAAGAATATCACACTCTTCTTACCGTCCAAGGACAGCCAGTCATGCTGGGAGGAAGGCAGGGTTGGCAGAGCTCTGGCTTTGTATTCAAACACCACAGAATTGGAGATGATCTGATTGTTGAAGGCAACTTGCAAAGTCACGAGCCCAGTGTCATGAGCTAGAAGGAAAGTGCATGTGGTAAGATAGAGGACTCCATGCAGAAACCCAAGGCTAGGGTTTATCCTGTGGATGTCCCCATGTGCTCACTTGGCTGAGAAGCAAGTGAAGAGAGGGGGCATTTGACAATGTACTTGGGACTAGATAACTGAAGAGTCCAAAATCCAATCTGTATTTTCAAACATGGGGGTTTTAAGCTTAAGAGTCACCTAATGGGTTGTTTTGGCAGGAGGCAGAATCACGTTTGTTTCCGAAGATTAACCAGCCTCACTGCATTTCCAGTGGGAAGCTGAGGCCTAGCAATGAAGCCAAGTTATTCTGCATCCACAAGTCACATACTGAGGGCCAGCACTACCGAAAATCTCTGTAGGGAGGCTGAAGATATTCTCATCCTGTAAGCAGCAAGGACAAAGGGCAAAATGTAGGCAAACTCAGTCAGCAGAGCAGTGAGTGCACCCCTAAATAACAGTCTTTAATCTGCTATTTCAAAGCTAAAGGAATGCTTAGCCTTAGTTTAAATTACCTCAAATAATTATTTTAAAGTTAATTCAGAGATTCTAAATAGTACTTGTTGTGATCTGTTGTGTTGTATCAAGATGTCAAATTGCTCTTCTCACACTATCTAGGTCAAAGAAAAAGGAAAAGCTTCTTGATGCCTATGCGCTGCCTTTCACAATGGGTCAGGACATGTACATGGCATGATCAGGCTCTGAAAACCCTGGCTGTAAGAGAGCGGTGCTCCTTACCTGGGCAGTAGCAGCGCAGTACCCCTGGCTGAATTAAAGATGCAGGCACTGAGATCTGATCGAACAGACAGCTGTAATTATTGCTGGCTTCCTGCCACGGGCCGGTAATCAGGACTTTTACTCCTCCCTGTGAGGAAAAAAGGGAGAAACCCAGGCATGACAGCAGAGGCCATCACAGAGCAGAGCGCGGCTGGACGCCGCTCAGCCCCCTGAGGGCTCACGGAGCTGACCTGGCCCACGGCCGCGGCTCCGCCGCCCCTTCCCGTGGCCCTGCTGCCCCTTCCCGGGACCCTGCTGCCCCTTCCCGGGGCCCTGCTGCCCTCGGGCAGCCCTGCTGCCCCTTCCCGGGGCCCTGCTGCCCCTTCCCGGGGCCCTGCTGCCCCTTCCCGTGGCCCTGCTGCCCCTTCCCGTGGCCCTGCTGCCCCTTCCCGGGGCCCTGCTGCCCCTTCCCGTGGCCCTGCTGCCCCTTCCCGGGGCCCTGCTGCCCTCGGGCGGCTGCCGCCGGCAGCGCCACAGCCGAGAGAGACCGAGCCGGCCGGTGCCACTGCCAGCCTGCTGCGGCTCCTCCCGGGACCGGCCCGGGCCTGCCGAGCTCGCCTCGCCCGCAGCGAACGCTGCTCGGCAAAGGCCGGGAATGTCCGGGCGCAGACCCAGCAGCCTCACGGGGCCGCATCCCACTGGCAACCGGATAGCGCTGCTCAGCGGGAACAGCGATTACGCACCTCGCTGCGGACACAGACACAACACTGCTCCAAGCCCGGGCTCATAAAAACACAAATTATTTTTTTTTAATTCAAAACAACCTTCCTCTCCCATTAGTGGCCCAAACAGCCTCTTTCCTCTGGCATTCCTTCTCGTCAGCAAAGCCTGTGCTGTTGCCATTTTCAACTTGCAGGACATGCGACTGATTTCGGAAAGTCAATGAGGTGGAGGGAAATGCTGAACTCATTAAGGCAGAGCAGGTCAGGAATTACTCTACTAAGAACATCAGAAACATATGCAAACTCTATTGCTCTAACGTGGCTAGGTAGCACCATGAAGACACTGCATGGGAAAGACTTTGCTTTCAATGAAACATAACATTTCTGTTCAGATGCTTCCTAAGTGAAGAAACGGCCCTGCTGTCAGGGTAATGAAGGGTTTAATTAATTAACTCAGACAAGCAAAAGGCCTTGGATGCTCCAACTTCGAAGAGAAATATTTTAAAAGCCTTGTCAAAGCTTTAACAAAGCAGTTCTTGTGAGCCCTTATTAACAAAGCGAAGAAAGATAAAGCAGTAAACGTTACCAAGTAAAAGCCCTGGACTTACCTCAGGGTAAGACCATTCTGGTGAATAATCTGTCACCATGAACAAGCGCCCACTCTGCTGCAGCAACCCCAAAGTGCCTTGTGCCGCAGCTGCTGAGACCACCTCAGCCACGTGCATGTATGCCATGGTGCTGGCTCCGTTCTCCGTGCTGCTGAGCTGCATGTTGGCCTGCTGAGGACTGCAGCAAGGAATGCACATTTCGGCCTGGTTGTATGTCGCTCTGTTACTGTCTTCAGGCTGAGACAGTCCGGCACTGTCACCTGACACCAGCTGGTGTCCATAGAGAGCATTGCTCCCACCTTCTACTGATATGAAATCATTAATTAGATCAGAAAACTGGTTGCTGAAGGAAATGTCAAAGTGGTCCAAGTTAAGCTCCATGTTGGAGGAGTTATTTAAGCTGGGATGGGCCACAGGATAGAGTCCTTGTACCATGTTTCCTTGGAGAATAGGGAGATTGTTCCCATTCCTGATACCCCCGTTGGACTCAGGCTGCAAGTAGTGTTCTGTGTTGCAGGCTTGAAGATCCCCTGATTTAAGTAGATTTTCATTTCCTTCTGCCTGCTGGGAGGTCTCCATGGGAACTTCAGCTTCTGCAGTCATAGCCTGGAAGTTTGCTTGGAACTGCATGAGCTGGAGAGAAGAGGTGGACTCTATTCTGGTTTCCACCGTGCCATTACAGTTGGAAGTGGTTTGGGATGAGGACTCTGTTTTCACACTGGGGATTCCTAATGTGTTCACAAACGAGCTACTTGTGTCATTCAAATTGTTGTGAGTGTTTTGCTCAAGGGGAAGAGGTTTGCTGGCATCCTGCAGAAAGAAGCTGGGGGAAGGGGTCTGATGAACATGAGGGCTCTGGACGGTCTGATTGAAGCTGGAAGAATAGTCCTGTTTGGAGTCAATGGCACTGAAGTCCATCTGCTCAAGGGTGGTACTTGGGCTCAGACCTCCTCCAGATGGAAGCAAACCTGAACCAGTACTGAGAGTGAGAGTGTTCGATGCAGAAGTGGAGGAAAATGCTTCTTTGGACATCTGTTGTTCAAAAGATGTGTCCTCAGTTTTAATTTCTTTTGTGAGGGTTGTATTGAAGTTGAAACTACGTTCTGTTGTGGGTGACTGCCTTATGTTGGTATTGATGCTGTCACTTTTCATACCTCCTCCACCATAAGTCTGCCCTTGCTTGGGATTATTAAGAAAACAGTCTGGGTCAAAATTCATGGTGGTTTCCGGAATTTTTCTATTTCCTTCTAAAGTTGTGGAGAGCACAAGTTCCTCAGAGACAGTGCTGGGTAGCATTGACAAGCTCTCTGAACTGCCGGTTGGAAAAGCAAATTTGTGTCCATCTGAACTCACAGCAAGTACCAGTCCTTGTGCAGCTGCATCTGAGGACAGAAGGTGTTGATTTGGGCCAGAGGTGGGTGACATGGTGTACACAGCTTCACTGGTGACTTCTGACATAAATACGGTGGCACTTTGTGACAAGCTTCCCATAACTGATGCTACAGCCATGCTGGACACACCAGTGACAGCTGGGCTATCTGCCATATCTGGGTCGCTGTTTAACCCACTGCTGATGGACACGGGAGAGTTCTGGGTCGTGTCAGGGACCTCCACCTGGTTGGTGGAAGAAACCTCAGTGCTGTTTTGATGGAGCAACACTGGTTTCGCCACTTTGCCGTTCCTCTTCTCTCGACTGGAGGCCTTGCCGTGACTGTGCTCGTTCTTGCCTTCAGAGACATCATTATTTTGTACCTCTGAATGAGCGCTGTACCCACCTGTCCTTGGTTCAACCTTTGGTGATATGATGCGGTGTTTGGCACTGTTACACTTGTGATGCACACTGCTTCCCGCCCCTGTGCAAAAAACAAAAAACATTTTTCATTCAGTAAATACAAAATTAAGACAATGCTAGTTGTGTATCTCATGGTTGTAGCAAGGGAGAGCTACACTTATACCTGCGTGTGTGAAAGAGAGTGAGTATGGGTACGAGACAGTAAAAGTGACTTTGGAAATAAAATAAATTTCTCACCAGTGACAGATGTACAGGTCCTGTCCAATGCACTGCATGCAACAACAGCAATCTTACAACAGGCACGTGTGCACCCTTACCCTCACCCCATGTAGCACCTGCTCCCTTCCTCCCTGCCCTGATTAGACAACATGTTAGGAGGAGAGGAATTGGCATCTGTGACAAGTTGCAGAGTTATTTAGATGTGCCCAATCTCAGTGCATAGTCTGCAGAGCAAGGGCTGCTGTTGCTGCCAGCTGTGACACAGGGCCCTTTTCCATCTGCCCCACAGACAAGACCTCACCCCCTCATGACAGAGATGCTCAGCTCTTCATGCTGGCTGATACTGGGAGGTTTGACAACTGCTCCTGTGAGGTGGATGCTGACTGGGTAACCTGGAGGTGACAGACACCGTATCATACTCCTGTCCCTGGCATCAGCCTGCCACTTAGAATTAGCCCTCGCCTTCCTGTCATCATTGTGTCTATTACAGTTGCCAATCAAATTATTAAAGAAATAGCACATTAGCCATACAAAGCATTCCTGCCTTCCCATAAGGATGGTGATGTGTTTCTCTGGCTCTCAGCCGTTTCTGTGCTGACAGATAGACATTTTGTACTCTGGGAGGTGCACGCAGAGCACATGGCCAGCACTGAGCTGCTGAAGAATACTCAAGCAAGGGTCACCAGAAGACAGTCCTCCATAAACTAAGCCAGCCAGCACCTTTACTGGCCTGACAGAAAGTAACATCACCTGTATTCCTGGGAGCTTGGAAATCAGGCATGATGAAGTAAACAATTCTGTCTACAAAGGCACCTTAGCCAGAAACTCTGGTGTGGGGACCGTTTTGCTGTTTAAAGAAGAGCAGCACACTAATTTTTGATGTTTCTTTCCTTAACTGATTAATCTTCCCTAGAATGATGTACGAACATTAATTCTGGTGGGGAAGAAATGTCCTTCCTATAGCTAATGGCAGTTATAAATGCCTGGTCAAAATAAGGCATCCATGTAGCCACTGCAATCTGCTAAATCTTTTGTTCCTTGTCCTTGAAGGGGAACTTCTCTATTATGTGCTCAAGATTTGAATGTGGTCACTTAAAGTAGTTCAAGACAGTGCTTTTGAGATTAAATGCAGTATTAAATCTCTCTATTCTCATAGGTATAGAGATGAACAGGAACAAGGGAAAGGCTTTCACACTGCTGTATTTGTGGATGACAGTAAGGAATTGGGAATGTGTGTGTCAGTGTGCAAGCCATTACAAAACAAAGCAACGCTGTTTTGTTAAAAAGCACTGAGAGGACCTAGCACAAGACAAAACATCAAAGGGAAGCATAAAAGGATTCATGTTCAGATCTGCAAGCCTGGATCAAATGCTGAGCTTTAAGGGGTGAATTTTAATCCACATGCAGGTATTTCAGAGGTCATCATTCTTATTAAAGTCTTGATTGTATAATGCAACTGCTCAAGAAAAGAAAAAAAAAATCCTTTGAAGCACTGACAGCTTTCCTTTATAAATTTTGCTAAAGACTAGTTAATGTGTCATATACTTTAGTTGAACAAAGTACTAGAAAGGGGCGGCTATAAAGCAGAAGAGTTGGAAAAGTGAATCACTTAGCTTCCCCCTGTCTGTATAAAATGCTAACACTAAGGATGTTGTTTCTTGCTGCTGTAGTCTTATTCAAAACAAAATAATCTCCTTTAACAGGAAAGAAATCTGTATTTTCATGATACCAAAATAAGACCTGTCTTAGCCCAGTGATACTTTGTAATTAACCACCTGAGCACTTCTTCCACAAAGTGGGCTGCAGGGCAAGGAATTCAGAGGGTGAACTTGGAAGAACACTAGATTTTGAGGCTTTGGTAGCAGAATTGGATCATGTAGAAGAGAATATGCCTTTTTGAGCAGGTCATATGTGGAAGGCATTTATTAGTACTAGCACCTCAGTACTACAAACCCTCCTGCCAGTTTGGATGAAGCTGAGCAATGTTCTGTGCCCTCCCGAGGTACTCACCCAAGGTACCAGTGCAGAGACAGTTGTGTGTCCGAGGCTGGGGCTTGGTCTGGTGGCTATCGAGGATCTGCTGCACGAGCTGTTCCACTGAAAACCCTGAACTGCTGTTGCCATTGCTGCATGTCCACTTAATGCCATGAACTGAAAAGAGAACAGTAAAATTTCCCATCACAAACTTCAAAACCACGCCAGAACCATCAAACCCCATTCCTGCTATTTTTTGTCAGAACTGAAGGAGACCTGTAAAAGGCAACAGTAATGGTTACTGGTTTACCATTCTCTGCTCCTTGGCATCCATAAGCTTCCAAATGCAATTCCTGAATTAGGTATATACCAAAGAAAAACACCTCAGTAGAGTATCTGACTATTTCAGTCTGCTGCAGACAGGGACTCTGCACCTGCAAAGACTGTCCCCGTAGTGCCTGGAATGTTCACTGAAAACTCAAAAGCAACAAAAGACTTGGTTGCATTGAAGTAAAACAGAACAATTCCAAGGAGCATTTTGGAACTGATTTCTGTCTAATATGAAAACAAAATCAGCTTTATAGTAAAATCAGCAGTGTAACAGCACATGCAAACCTTCTGCCAGGTCTTCATTGTCAGATCTGGCTGGCAGCAGTGAAGACTGACTCATTTTTTGTGAGTGACTAAGAGACACTGTGTGAATTCCTCTTCAGATCTGGACAATCTCTTAGTAATCTGGGAAAATGGACAGGAAGGTGATGTTGCAGAACATGTTGTAAACTGAAGGTTTTTTTCTTGGGGACTCTCTGGGCCTGATAGCTATTTAAATAAGAATGCTAAACTGCAAGCAGATACATGATTTGAATAAAGGCTCCCTCTCAGAATTTTTTAGATGCAGAATTTGCCATAACAGTGATATTTGCAACCTGACTTACAATGGAAATAGCACCTATAAAATATTTTATCCGTAATAACTGACTCAAAGCATCTTCTGTCTCCTTTGATGTCTCTCTAAGCAATTTATATGTGGATATTATTTATTTATTCTTTGTGTGCATGAGAGCTCATGTTCAGATTTTGGAAAGTGCTGCCTGGTAGCATCATTTCCAAGGTGTTCTCATGCCTGGCAGCTTCTTTTCAGGAGCGTCTTTGCCATAGTCAAGCAAGGCACATTCCTTGTATGTTGTGTTCAAAAATCCTTAATCAGAATATACCAAATCAAAGTTAAAAGACCCCCAGACTTAGGCTTTGTAGTAGATGCACAGATCCGTGAATGGTGAAGGTCCCTGCTGTGAGGGGGTAAAATGCTAGCAGCAGCAGGTTGGGCTGGTACTCCCTAAACAGCCAGGAGCATCTGCAGGACTGGGGCACAAGCTGCAAACAGCTTCATCTCATGCAAGAAGATCAGAAGCAAATGAAAGCATGTTTATGACAACTAATGACCATGGTCACAGGGGCAGTATATCATGTGAATCTCCTGTTCTCCTCTTTGATGCCGCTCATTTAGTGTGTCCCTGGATCTGGAACTGCTCTGTGAAGCAGTTTTATTGCCTTTTTTGTTACTTGTTGCTGTATTCCCTCATCACCCACTGATGTCACTTTGCCTAATGGCATCTCGTCTTGGTCTAGTTTTATATTACAGAATTCATATTTCTACTGGCCAGGCTGGATAACCCTGTAGCAATACTGTAAATAAGGTTTACAAGTATTCTTCCTTGTATCACTATTTAAAGTGCTGCAGATAGTTTAGTAATGAGTCCCTCTATGTTTGCTTCACAACCACATTTATTGTTATCGTACCCAACAGATTTTGCTTTCTAGTACATTCACAGTTTTGAATTTCCTCTTAACACTCCATCTCTATTATTGTATCTGTTTAAGTTATATACACTTGCCACTTCACTACCTCCACTCACATTCATTTTATTATTTAAGGTACATTATTCTGTCACCTGTGATATTATGCCTAGTAAGTGATGTTCAAATAGCAGTTTTGCCAAAGATACATTGACAGTGAGGTATTTTGGATACTTTTGGCTATATGACATAAAGTTATTGAACTGTATTTATTACTGAGAAAATTTGCATTAAGCCATTTCTTCAGAGATTACCTCAGAAATGCTTTGCTGAAGAAGTGAGCTTGCATTGCCTTGCTGGATACAGAAAGTCTGTTTCACAGCAGTATGGCAGCGTTTGCTCCCTAATGCTGCAAAATCCTGGGATGAGCAACGCATCATGGGACAAGTCCGGGAAGGGAATCATGACTTGCGGTTTGTGTATTCATGATGATGGTTCTTAAGTCTGAATCAAGCTGTGAGCTGGAAACCAAGACATAACGGATGGACCATGCCTATTATTTTCAGCATAGCAAAGTCTCATCAAGGATCAATTGCTGCTGAGGAAAGGTCTTTCTCTAGCCTTGCTCCAGCTGATCCTAAAGGACTCTGGCTCCAGCTTCTGTCCACGTGGTGCCACTTTTTTTTTAGTACTTATGCTCCCTGTGTACTATGAAGGTTATAAAATAAAAAGGCAGTGAAGGGTGACAGATTGCAAAGAAAGAACGTCTGGATGCTCAATGCAAATTATCCACTATCTTGGCACATCCAATATGCAGATTTCTTCCTCCCCCTTTTAAAGAAAGACTCCCGTGCCTGGTGAATTGTTAGTACTGAATATGAAACACTATCAAGATGGCTTTTAACATGTCACGCTTGGCTTCCTGACACATAATGAATCAGCAGGAAAGGAGATTTCTATAGGGAAGAAAGTGCATTATGAAAGGAAGGTTAATAAAAAGCACACACACACACACTCTTCCTGGTTTTCAGTGGTTCAAAAACCAAAACCACTGCAGAACTATGTTTGACTAAATATAGCCATAATGTATGAATACAAAGGGGAAAAAAAAAAAAAGATTGAAGCTTAGCAGAAATTCTGGGAAGTATTTTAATCTGGATTCCTGTTCAGACCCCTACTGCACTTCCTGATAATTTAAAATGAAAGCTGTGAACTGCTTCAACACTTTCCTTTTCAGTAATAGCATGGGATCTTAAAGCTGCTGCATTACAGCAGCAACGCATTCCTCCTGCCACCACACCCTCTGTGCAGCAGTGCCTGCAGCACAAGGCAGTGCAGCCAGCAAGAGTTACTGGTGTTTCACTGGGTGCTCAAAGGTGAGAAGTGAGGCTGCGGGAAGGTCTACTACTCAGAGTGCTAGTGCTGCTCTTAGCAGAACTGCCTCCAGCCTCTTTTTGTGAGCATGGGCTTTCACCATTCTTCTCTTCTTGCCTATTGAAGAAAATACAACAAAAATAGTGGCCCAGCAGCTCCTTGTTCGTTAGTAATTTCAAGACTTCAACCATCATGAGCAAAGGGATGAAAAATGATCTGGATTACCAGCAAAAAGGCAGCTCAGAAGCCAAGGGAAGCTTGCACACAGAAATGTAGGATTGTCCAGGTTTCTTACAACCCCCCGGCTATTTCTGCCTCCATCTTCTGCGGTCCTCCAGTCTTGCAGTTATCTTCCTCCTCTCCATCACTTCAAGCCTATCTCACTGTCTCACCTTCACTCTAGACCCCACACCATCGACAGCAAAAACTGTTTCTGTGGTTTCTGCATCGTAAGCAAAACTTGTCTTTAAAACACCCTCCCACATTTAAATCTGATAATTTCACCCTTTCTGAATGCTCTTAGATGTTTCTCTTTGCCATTTCAAAGATTTTATGCTTCCTATTCCTGTTCCGAAGATCTTGCTCTTTCGTACCATCCACCCCAGCACAACTTACACATACATATACATGTACATTACATGAGGAAGCTATTTCCTATACCCTGTGTGCTGCTTCTCTGCGCCAATTTGACAGGTTTTTTTTCTTTTGAGTAACAACAAGATCTCCCACACAAAACAGGTAAGTTGGACTGATAAAGCTGGAATATCTGGAATCATCAAGGTCAGGTTTCTGCTTGCCTCTCGATGTATCTTGATGGCCCGCTGCAAACCTAGGTTTCAGTGTCCTACCCTTGGCCACACCTGATCGACAAAAAGTGCTTTAAAAATCCCCAAAGTGCTGCTGGAAGGCTGAGCAGGTCCTTTGTCCAACTGCTCATTCCCAACTTGCTGCTCACATCCTGCTCCACCAGGTCTTGACACTGAGAGGTGTTTCCATGGCAATGGTCAATGGGAAATGGCAGCCTTCAATTTTTGCTGCGTTGGTGTTGTCAGAAATGAAGGCCTTGTTCCGATTTCTCAGTTTGGCTGAAGGAGATTTCCGTAAGATTTATCCTTTCATACTCAGACGCCCACACTCATTCAGCTTTGATTTTCCAGCCTGCCATTTTCACTTATTACTGGTTGTGAAGGACAGGTTCCTGAGCCTCACTGCTGGGGATGGCACCGTTTCCTCATGATGCCCCCTGAATGCTAATGCCTTTGCACGGACTCACACGGGCGCTTTGCACCCAGCTGTTCTTCAAAGTGATGTCTGTCTTCCAAAGCGAGCCCCCCCCCGCCACCCTTGAAGGTTTGCTCAGATGTAGTGGGATGCACACAGGGAGTGGGCAGTACACTTGGTCCAACATCACTTGGAAGGGACTAGTGGGACACGACTCTTCTGAAGCTACTTGGAGTGGGACTCCTGCCACTATTTACAGACACCTGAAGTCTAAGGCTGCTCCCCCATGGAGAAGCAGAGTCGAAGCCACCTCTCGCCCAGCTCTGCCGTCCCCTCGGTGCGGTGCTCGCCCTGCTCCGGCCGCGGCTCAAGGGCACGGTCCCCATTCTGCTGCTGCCGCCAGGGCTGCCGCCAGGTGGCGCCAGCGGATAAGGCACAGGCGGCGGGCCCGGCCCGCGCGACCCCTCACGGGCCCGGCGAGGCCTCTCCGTTTCTCCAGGGTTAATTTCGTCATTTAATTTCTCCAAGGTTTTTTGTTTGCTTGTTTGGTTGGTTGGTTGGTTTGTTTGTTTTGGTTTGGTTTTTTTAGCGTAAGTTTTGCTGAGCCATTCTGAGGAAAAAACCTCCTTATAATCATGGCCTGCACGGAGGGGCCTTCAGCTCTTCCTGGGGCTGCCCACCTCACCGGCACTGCTAGCAAGACGTGGACCCCCCTCAGCCGGTGCTCTAGAACTGAGTCTGCCCGTCCCTACAGCCAAGTGGTAAGAGGGCAGATAAAATACCACAGAAGAACAGGAAACAAAGGCTGAGGTACCTGTAGCCTTCCCAGAGAGGCTTGGCAATTGCTGCAGCTGGTTTAATATCGAAGTTTTAGGGGGACAGGAAACTATTTGGTTTAGGTTTCCGCAAGTTGGTCTCCATTACTGCTAATGGTTCATCCTGGACTGTTGTCAACACTCAGTGGGATTATTTCACTGTTGTGTCTCCAAATGCAGCTGAAATGCACCAGCTGAATCGTGATTCCTAATTTTGTTCTTTCCTAGTTTCTACAGTAAGTAAATCTTGTCCGTGAGGGAAACCATGTTTCCTACAGAGTGGTCCATACAAGCACAGGAACAAGCTTCCTCTGGGGACATGAAGGCCACTGCAGATCTCAGAGGGAGAGGAAAAGTGCAATTCTTGCAGGGGACCCCTGCTTAGGGCCACACACATGCAGTAATGAAAGGGTTGGCGAAAAGATGAGAGAAGCCAAGCAGGTGGCTAAATGAGCAGGTGGCTCATACTGGCATGCAGACAGTGTGAACAGTGGTACTCGAAGTCCAAGTGGCTGCTAGGATGTAAGAGCCTATCTAGCACCTACTATTGTGTTCTCTTTTTAATAAAAACTCAACCTATTGTAGTAAAACCAGATGTCAGCATTACTAAAACCAAAGTCTTTTAAAGAATCCATGCTGCTTTTTATGTGGTCAGCTGAACTAAGCTGACCCCATTGAGGGGCACTTTGGAGCTCTGACAAACCATCCGGGGAATGTAAAAATCATCCCATTTAGTCTTTTGTACAACTGATCTCTCAAGATTAAATATAAACCCCTTCCTTAAACCCAATTACTGAAATTGAATATAAATTCAAGTCAAGATAAAACAAATCCATTTTTGAAACTGTATTAATGCTGACTGCTGCTATTTGAATTTCCTTCTGAGCTGCAGGCATCTGATGCCATCTCCGCTGGCAACAATAAGAGGACACAGGTTCAGGTCACCTCAGGGGCCCTGATCAGTCCCTTACATAGAGCTGGGGACTCTGGAAAGAGGTGAGATTGGCCCATGCCCAGAGGCATTGAC
This sequence comes from Pyrocephalus nanus, assembly GCA_038380795.1. Taxonomy (NCBI): domain Eukaryota; kingdom Metazoa; phylum Chordata; class Aves; order Passeriformes; family Tyrannidae; genus Pyrocephalus; species Pyrocephalus nanus. The sequence goes on along the minus strand of CM076282.1, from coordinate 7,761,829 downwards.
TCTGACTGGCACCATGTGAAACTTTCCAGCTGTGGCTGCGTTCAGGGGGCACAAACAGAAGCCCTCAGTTTCCATGCAGCAGAGGAATGAAAAAAACTTTTTCTCTGAAAGGAAGACAGCTCTTAATTATAGTGGACCTGGAACAAGGATTGCAACGTAGCACCAGCTGTGAGCTTGTAACTCATATATTGCCAGCTGAAGGATGAGAGAGCCAAAAGGGGATGATTTGGAGAAACCCCCAACATGAGCTGGCCCACAATTTGCTGATCATATGGAGTTTATATTCAGAATTCTGCTGAGTTGGATTCTGCCACTGAATTTGCTTTTACCACCAGATGCCTCTAAGGACATCTGCTAATCTGTTCAGAGAAATCTCAAAGCAAGACTATAATGGGGCACAAGAGGGGGGAAAATTGAAAGCAATACCAAATAGAGGCCCCTTCTTCACACCAGGCATCCTGAAATGACTTACAGGTGTTTCGGACAACATTCCTGCAGAATTTTCATGTATTACAGCTATTCACTTTGCACAAATGTCCCCAAAGGTTGCATCCATTACCAAAGCAACACACAAGATAACCCTTTTGATTCAGACACCCAACTGGGATGTTCCCGACAGTCGGATTACTGCAGGTCTGCCATCAGAGGAGGTGTCACAGCCCTCCCTGTGCTCCCTGACCTTTGCTGACACCTCCAAAATGAGAGGCCTCATCTCTGAGCCTGGAAGGAGAGAGTAATGATCCTGTGGGAGGTCACCAATGTGTATCTAGCCCTTTCAGGCTCATCTGCTTCAGTCTCGAGGACTGTTAAACTGAGATCTGACAAGCCAACAGTGATAGTCCAGAGAGGACAATCAGGAGATCAGGGATGTCCCACTGCAAAGGCAGGTGACAAATACATCAGAACTAAAGCAAAAATCCAAAGCCATGAAAACTGAAATCAGGCTGATTAATTATTTACAGTCTCAACCCAGCTGGAGGTGTTGAAAAAACCTCAAATCCTCAGAGCATCTGCAGCATTTACCTTTCATGGATGTTCAGATGGGGTCATTTCAGTCTCTTAATTAGTTCACACACTAGCTATGTTAGAACAAGTTAATGCTGTTTCCACAAAGCTCTCAGAGCTGTGTGGTTACTCCAAAACAATGGTTTTAATCCATAACCACCTCTGCAAGTAGTCACAGAATGAGGGAACACCATCCCTGCAAGCCAGCCAAGAAGCTCTCTCTGGGTTCAGCAGTCTCCTTCAGGACCAGGGCAGAAGCCACCTCTTGGCACCCAGACCTCAGTGCCCTGCTCTGCTCCCGGAGGTGACGAGGCTGGTACTGGGAGCCAGTGCCTGTCCCTGATGCCTGCTGAGGACTTGCTGAAGCCTGGACTGACTTTGGGATGATGTGGCAGGGAAGGAAGAGGGAGCTGAGTGAATAATGGATACAAGAAAAAAACTCCCTGATCATCCCAATCAGGGTCTCTGCATTTCACAAAAAACAGTTTGATGTATTTGTCTGGCTTGGACTCTAAGACTGATGCTGCTGACCCTGCCAGCCATCTGCCACATCATTTTTAGTTCTCCAGGCACACATGGCCAAGAGAACATGCTCCCAGGCTTTGGCTGCCACACCACTGACTATCTGCTACCTTTGATTCTGGTAGAAAAGCTTTAATACCTTACAGAGGTCAACAGCTGTAACACCTGACTCCAGTCCAGGCTGAATAGGACTTGAACAATCAAGCACGTGTTCTCAGTGATTCAAGAGCTGGACACTGCCACCAGCCTCTGACCAGGAGAAAGCATTTTCCCCAAAGGCAGAACAAGTATCAGCTTCTGTCCCCTAATCCTGAATGACATCAGTGGTCTGAAATAGGAACCTCCCTACAGGTAGAGTGTCCTCGGACCTCCACACACACCCTGGCTGTATCATTGCTACATTGTCTTAAATGTGAAATTCTTATGAGAAACAGCAACGAAGAAAACAAAAGCATCAACAAAAACCTCACACAGCTTCCAAGTCCAGAGGAATAAAACGTGAACTGCAACACAAAACAGGTAAAAGGGCAAGACTGTTGCCGCACCACCGACACCAAGCACAACACTTTGATTAAGTCATTGACAAATCTGCTTTAGGGCAGAGAAATTTGGAAACATCAGGCAATCAAACTGTGAAGTCTGTGAAAGAACATGATTAATGCAAAAATGTGATGAAACTAACATGCTTGGCTCCAGAACTTCATGGCACACCCCATGCTGGAACCAAATCTGATGGCTTCTTGGCGAGCGGTGTCCCTCTGCGTTCCCCAAATACAGTTATCTATGTCCTCCTTGTTTTTCAGGTCTGATCAGAATCCAAAGCTTTTATTGTAGCTACATTTCTAAGGATGTGTTTCCCAGGATATGTACCCATAAACAGAGACGTGTACATGCATATATACTCTGAATAATTGCACAGAATTTCACTCTTCCCTCCTGAGACATAAAAGAGCCAAGTGTTATTAAATTTATAGTGAGTTCGTTGTAGTTTTCACATAATTTTCTTGATGCACTGCAGATTTTTTAACAGGCTGCTGCTTCCTCTCCTGTTTAATGTTAAGGTACTTGTCCAGGCTCAGCTACACCTTCAACACCCTGGATTTCTGCCTAAGGTTATCAGCCCCAGGGGCAAATGTGTCATTTTCTTTATTCTCTTCTGCTTGTCTTCTGCCCTCCAGCTTTGTGTAGAAAAGAAATACATGGGCCTGCACAGCTTGGGATGCAACAAAGGAGTGGTGTGAACTCAGATTACTAAGGCTGCAGTCAGCATTAGACTGATCTTTCATGGATGGCAGAGACACATCAGCATGCACTCCGTGGCTGCGACCTCCAATTACAGGAAGCTAGGCATGACACCAGTGCCCAGGCAGGGGCAGAGGGCAGGGACAGAAGCAGACCTGGTATTTGTTGACTCAGATATGGTATTGTGGCTCCTACAGTTAATTTTCTCTTGCTTAATGACACACTTTATGTCTAATCTTTCATTGCAAAAAGTTGTTTGTGCGTACATTGGAACATGCTCTCCAGGGAAAGGCATACAATATAACTGTGATGCAAAGGAAAATATTATATACCAAGCCAGATGCAGAGAGGTCCAAAGAACTGGCTGTTTGAGGGCAAATTTCCCCATCACTCTGGGCACCTAAGCAGACTCTTCAGACTGCAAAGTTCAGAACTGTAGGAAACGATGCTCATCCAAAACATTCAGTTCCATGGGGCCTTCTGTAAGCTACAGCAACCTATTGTGACCTGACACTGACCACCCAAACATGAAGTGCCCTTAGGGGAATTCACCTGCCAGTACTGAGCAGGCTCTCTGCAAGTAAATAGATGCCTACAAACAGCCCTCAAAAGTGCAGGTACAATTTTTTCCCAGTGTGCAGAGGGCACTCTTTCGGGGACAGTCTGGGCAGCTTTCATACCATGCATCCCAGAAGTATTGCATATTAGGAAGAAAGCACATGCAGATGCAAAACAAGTTGTACGGTGACAAATGACTCCTTCACAGGGATGGTTGGTGGCTGTGAGAGACACTGTACTCTAAATATACAGCAAAGAAGCAAAAATGGCTCCAGGTACTCACACATCGGTTTGAGCTGCCCAATGAGTTCCTCTTTTGTCCACTTTGCCCACTCCTTTTTGTCGGTGTTTATTGAACACAAGATGGGGCCGCATGGTTTCCCACAGTCCTCGATGGCTGGGACATTCAGATAGTGCACCAACACGATGTCTGGGTTCTGCAGGGAGAGCAGAGCAAGAGTTACGTTAGTGGGCCTGTCCCTGGCTCAGAGCTCTCTGCATTTATCTTCCTAATTAAAATCGTGATAGAAAGCATCATAATTAGATCTGAATATGTCCTGGATTTCCCCGAGATCAGAGCTGTTCTTTCAAAGAGGTGGCAAAAGACAGACATGACAGTTTGCACATGGATTCCCCCATCCTGAGGGCCATTTGCTTGCAACTCTCCTGCTCCCCTTGTCTGGTCAGATTGAACCTTTTTTCCAAACTACAACACTGAATACTTGCAAGAGTCTTGCAAACACCACTTACAATGAACACCAGGTAATTTGTTTTGGTTTAAGGGACCTTTGGTTCATATGAGCCAATGCTTCCATCATTTCTGGTCCACATTGGGGCTATTCTGAATACACAGAAAGTAACCTGAGAACATCAGGAACAGCCTCACTCTCCATACAGTGACAGAGAGAGGGGGGGAAGAGCTGACGAGGCTCACAAACAATATTACACAGTGCCCCAACGATGGGCTCTTTAGAGTCAAGCCTAGAATTCCTTGTCTTTTGAAGATGTTGCAGCTCTGTGGATGAAGCCAGCAAGCTGCAGAAGGTGGGGACTGCAAGAGCTGTTTGCAGAGCCGCTGCAGAAGGACAGCAAGGCACCAGCTTCTGCAGGCTGATCAACGCTCTCCTCTCCCCACACACCTTCCCAGGGGCTGCGAGCGGGAGGCAACCCCGCTGTGATGCACTGCAGTGCCGTCCCACCGAGTGGTGTGTTACCACCCTGCCAGCAAATGAATCGTCTTAACAACAGCAACAAGAACAACTCTGCCAGTTCCCCAGCAGCATCCCAGGGAGATTGTACAATAGATAATAACAAGATTGAGGAGCTGATTTCTTTCCCTTAAGTCATTTTCTCCTAAGTTCGCAAACTTTAATGACTGCTTTGGAATTATTTATAAAAATAAATAGGATAATGGTGTAATTAAAACTCTAATGTTTCATTAATGTTGTTAGAGCCCTGTTTCAAGGGGTAGAGGGAACACAACATATCATTCACGTGCAAAGGTTGTGCTAATAGGAGTACTTGCTTATAAAACCAGGGGAGGGCCAGAGCAGTACACAGACACCCAGACCAAGGAGACCTGTGGAAGCGAACTTCTGATGGGCAAAGCATAGCACTGAGGCCCAGCATGTCAGGAGCTGAACCTGAAGCAGCCCAGGGCAGCACTCACCACCACCAGGTGCAGGGTGACCATGCATCCCCTGTGCCCCCTGCACACAGAGACCATCCTGCACATCTCTGAGAGCAGGGGGCAGCTGGTCACATCTCCAGGCTGGCTAAGAAGGTGCTAGCAGTGGAGAGGCCACTAGTGCCTGTGTACAGCAACATGACAAGCAGAGCAGCCCCCTAAAGTGTGACCTCGATAACCAGAAACATCCCTCTGTCTGGAGGAGAAGCTCTTTTAAGCCTGTTCTAAAAGAGTTGTGCTGCACAAGGAGGAGACAAGGCAACCTTGTAAGGAACAGCTAACAATTTATTTCGGAGCAGTTTTGGAAAGTGCTAAAGCAAAGAAAACTGTTGGCTCTTCTATTCCTGAGATTCTTCTGGAGACAAGCAACTGAACCTTTTATGTTTAATTGTGAAGTGTTCAAAACCTTCCATTTCCCAGGGCACATCTGCCCCAAATGAGAGACAGCCAGAGGACAGAGGAAACCATCGCATCCTCTCTTTCCACAATGAGGTCTGAAACATCACCGTCCTCGTGCATAATTCAGAAAAGGTTCAGGTAATAAAAATGATTACTTATACACCCAAATAGTCTCCATCAGCTAATTTAATATAATTAGTGATCTAGATGATGAAGTAATAAAAAGTAATATGCTTCAGAGATTTCATGTAAAGGTGCCTCTTGCTCTCCGAGAAGTTTCAAAGAAGGGAGCAAAGACATGCTGCCACCACAGCATTGGGCAATGTGGCAGTTCTGCAGGTGCTTCTCTGTTCCTCTCAGAGAGCTGTGTTTTTCACAGCCTGATGGTGCCCATTTGCCAGGTCAGGATGATGGGTCTTCTGGACTTCACTGCAGCACAAGCAAGTGGACCTCAGCAGTGGATTTGCACTGAAATTTGTATTTTTTATATATATGAAAGCATGTAAAATAAACACAAACCCAACAGGTTTGTTCCTTATATCTACATCTAAAAGTTGACCTTAGATTGACAAATCTCACGAATGCCAATCTATTTGGTGAACTGAAGTGTTTTGACGAAAAATTAAGAGAATAGGTATGTTTTTGAAAACTTGAAATCAGCAGTGAATCACTATTCATTGTGATCTGCCAGGAGAGCAAGAGAGATGTGAAAGACTAAAAGAAAAATTGCAAATGTAAATTCCACATGGAAACGGTGCCAGGACAGAGGACATGCCACAGCGGAAGCTCTTCACTGGAGTGGCAGGGAGGGGAGCCCTGGATTGGGCCACAGATGGCTCTGAAAATGTGCCTTTTGGAAAGCAGCCTGTCATTCCAGTGCCCAGAGTCTCAGCAGAGCTGTTTCCCTTCCCACGCAACTGAGTCGAAGGCACTGCCATCTGTCCCTGACCTGGGCAAGGCTCCTTGGCTCCTCCTGTCATGCTGGGGCATCTCACCTGCCTCCTCAGTGTGGTGGATGAATGGGCTCCACTGCTGCTGGAGGGTGAGCAGGAGATGGTGCAACAAGCAGTTAAACACAAAAAGCTGATAGTTTTGATAAAAAAAAAATGCAACTGCAACATCTGTCTGACTCTTGTTTGAAGCTTCATCAGCACTAAGTGGTCCATAAATCAGACTGGCATGGTGTTACATTTCTTCCATGGCTTACCCATTAATCTACTGCCAATTCTCATGAAAAATGCAGAAGAAAAACTACATGATGGTGGAAGTGTACGCATTATCCAGAAAGTGGCAATGGCACATAAAGTGCTGCAGCCCTCTGTCCCAGTGGCTGGAGCAGCGGGGCAGCTTTCTCTGCTACCCACCATGGAAATTATCCAAGTAAAACAATGATTGTTCCATTAGCAGGCTCCATGAGGGTATTTTTCACAGGAGCAGAAACTCAAAACTGAAATAAAACTGAAACAGTTCTGGCAGGTGTGGGGGCATGGGCAGCCAGCAAAGGGCTGGATGACACTGGGCTGAAGGAACAGACAGTTCCTGCAGCACTCCAGGCCGGCTCAGCCATGGGGGAAGCCCTCCTTTCATTTCAGCAACCAGCTTCTGCCTTCACTTCCCAGAGTCAGTCCCCCATGAAGGGAAGTCTTCCTTCTCAGACAGAATAATCACAAAAAAACTCTGCCTTCCTTCTGTTCTCATCCAAAAGCATGCTGGTTTGGTTGTCTTATTCCTTTTTGTTTTAAAAGCAAAAAGCAAAAGCCATTTCTGGCCAGCTTCCAGCTGCTCTTCAGCTGCTCAGCCAAGGCAATCAGCTCAAGGCAAAATCTCACTGGCAAAGGCTCCCAAATCACCGATGACAACAGCTGAAGATAATTTTATTTGGAAAAATACCTCTGAGCAGAAAGTTTTGCATTTGTACTCCCTGCTGGAAGGATGAAAGGAAATAAATCATCCTCAGGGATGATAAGCATTGGTGAATTTAGTCCCAGCCAAGGAATTACCCCCAAGCACAGCCACTCGCCCCACTTGGCACTGGACATCCATGTTAGTTCTGTTGTGTCCAAACTGCAAAGTACTTTGTGTGGTGAATCCTGTTCCAGCCTTAATGACTAAACCACGAAGCAGAAAGGTAGAAGGAGCAGCAGAGCATGGCAGGGGAATGCACAGGCAGCTCCCGTGTCTCCTTCCTCCCTGTTCACCCCTAAAAATATAAATAGGTTTTTTCTTTTGTGACAACTATTCCTTCACAAAGTATCCTTTGAATTCCTCAAACAATCCAAAAAGCTGAAAAGGAATCTCAGCTTTCTGGGAAGATAATTCACATCCACTGCTGTGCACTGACTAGATCAATATCCAACAGATTATTATGCCAAAACCCGATAATACTAAGAGGTTTCCAGGGTTTTGAGGGAGTGCTGTTACACGTTGCTTCAGCACCCACAGGTAACTCAGCGACAGGTACTGGGAATATCTGTGTATCACTGATATGCTATCTAACAATCAAATCAAGGAAACCATTCCCAGACACATGGATGACAGAATCTTCTACTGCTCATAGCAGTGTCTGTCTGGAGGGTTTCCTCTGGATTTTCAAAGGTTTGAGAGCAGAGCCTGGATACCTGAAGAACAAGGCACAAAGATACAACACAGACACAGAAATAATGGAATTTTTTCCTTTCCAGACACCAAATGCTAGCTTTGGGCAAGATTATTGGTTTGAATCCCTGCGATTTCTTTATCCTTGAACTAATTTTTAATTGAGGTCATGCTGTAGAAGACAACCCAGTGGCTGATGTATTAGAATATGTTTATCTTCCACACTAACCGTGAAAACAAACACATTGACTTTGAATGTGCAATCCATTGCCTTAGAGGTGGGCATGTTTAATTAGGGAGAATGAGACAATTACCAGAGATGTAGCACAGCCTTGGCTCCCCAGCTAAAGCACTGGAGCACAGGGAAGAGAGTGGGACCCCAGAGCTGGACACAAAGCAGAAGTTGTGTTGTGGAGTAGAACTCGTTCTACTGCGAAATCCCTTTTAGCCAGTACAGCACTTTGAATTAGCTTTGTGTCCTATGGCTCCAGCTGACAAAGGAGCTGGTGGAAATTCTGTCCCTTAAAAGATTCCTCAGGAAGAAAGAACGCCAGGACTCAGCTGGGCAAAGAAACACTGGTGCATATATGGTTTTAAATGCAGTTAAATCAGCATCCTGACATGCACTGGCTCAGGAGCTGCTGCCAGTTGTCACTGTCTTTGCCTGTGTACAGAAGATTCAGGTCCCCTCCAGGGCAGTGGCCATCCCCATCCTCTCCACCACTGCCACACCCCAGCCATGCCACACCCCAGCCATGCCTGGAGTCTCAAGATTTATGCCCTGTGTATACCAAGGATACCTTGTCTCCAAAGGTCAGCATGCCACAACTTCAACACATAGTCATTTCCCACTTTTTTAGCCCAAGTTCTTTTGAGTCTTTTTGTTTGTTTAAATTCACTAATTTTTGAGACGAGATGGGCTAGAGGCCAATATAGCTCCATGTACTGCAAATATTGAAGAGCTTAGAAAGCAAGAAAATTCTTTTGAGATTATGAGATTTCCTGCAACTATTTTAAAGAGAATCAAGATTTAATCTATCTGTGTGCTTTATAACACGCTTCCCAGTTCTTCTTCAATACCTTGGTAAGGACACAGCATATAGAGTAGCGTGGGCATCACCGGGCAGCACTTAAATAGCATGAGCAGGAAACTAAGAGAGTCTTAATATAGAAAAAATACCAAACACTCACCAATACATCATCAAATGTGATATATTTGAAGATATTTTATACAGAAAGAGCTGCCTCTGAATACTCCTGGGGATCATGTTTACTTAACATATACTTTGAAAGATACAGAGAAATACAACACTGTAATTCCTGGCCTCCGAAGTTCCAAAAGAAATTGATTTCTGAGATGCTTTTTACCTTTCATAGCAATACATCTTGTGCTAGTAAAAGGTGTAACAGAAGGATGATGCTGCACAACTTGAAACATGCAGCAAAATAAAACAAAAGGCACTTCTCTTTCTCATGAAGGTATTATTCTTCTGGACAATGGAAATTTCTTTTCATCTGTGTCACCTCTCCCAGCTGGAAGCTTTAACTTACACAGGCAGTTGACAGGGACAAGATAATTCTGCCATGAGCTGGGACTGCGTTTGTTTATCTAGGAACACGCAGAAGAGCTGGTGGTGCTGACACAGAGGTCCTGGGGACAGAGATGCAGCGGGAAAATCTGTCCTGCTTATTGCTCTGGAGCAACAAACCCCCTGGAGACCATGAAAGCAGTCACCTGGGAAGGTCTGAGGAGAGCCAAGTCTTTGGCACCTGAGCACTCACAGTGTTGGTAATGCCCAGCACAGCAGTGCATCCTTCAGCACTGGGCTCCCACCCAGGTCTCCAAAGGGTTTTCTCCAAGAACCACAGTGGGCTCCAGGCTTCCACTCACAGAGCAAGGCAGAGGAGCCTCTTTCAAACCCACAGTTTTTACTGTTTTCCATCAGTCCTTTAAGACTGTAGGTATGGATTCTTGAAAGACCACCCTGAGACTTTCACAGCTGTTAAGCAGTTGGTCAGAGGAGGTGCTGGGGCAGCTGACTCAGTTAATAACCTTCTAAAGCTGTGCCATTGCCCGCGTATGAAAACACAACCATGATAAAAAGCGTGCACAGAAAACTTCCAGAGAGAAACCTGTCCTACTTCAGCTTGGTCACACCCCCACTCAAGGAAAGTGCATAACAATGAAAACATCTGCCCTTTAACCCAGCTGCTGCATCCAGCACTGTCTCTGCAGGGAGACAGATTTGACAGGAAATCACCACGTATCTCCTCCTCCTCCCTGTCACTTGCGCTCTGCAGTTTTACAACTCATTCTGCAAAAGCCTTGAGGATTTTCAAACAATAACGCTGAGGGCAAAGCAAAACTCCTTCAAGATACTCTTCCTGACAAATGAGGCTTATTACAGATAGACACACATTTCTTGCTATACTGGGCACATTCTGCTACTCCAGCTCACCACCTTTGAAGACTTACATTAGAACAGTGCCTCTGTGTTTTCTTATATTAAACCTGCATAATGCAACCATTTCCAGAACAGGGGAATTTCTTCTGCAAGGAGAGTGGTACAGAGAACATCAAAGCCACCTGATATTTCAGTGTCCTACACTTGAATTGTGCTTTTCATTTTTGTAACAACTGAATTTGCTAACTGATACAGCCTGATTTATACACCAAGATTACTCGATGTAACAGCAAAACACAGCTCTTTCTAGGGTAAAACAAAGCAAATGCTCCATTGCCCACAAAGCACCAGTGAGGACTAAGGCTGCCACCAAAGCTGCAGATGTGGAGTAGAGTTCTGCCCTACAGCTGCATGAATAGTTTGAAATCACATTACACTGCCCATGCACACATGGGCAAATCACCATCAAATCACAGACACAAATGTAAATACCAAGGTACTGAATATGCCATAATGGTGCCGCTCTCTTTGTAGGCTGCTGCTCTGTAAAAGATTTGCTACTGCATTTGGACTATTTTTCCCCAACAAGTGTGAGCCAGAGATCCCTCAGCTGACATTTGTGAGGACTCCTTATTTTTTTCCCTCTGAAGTACAGAATCTCTTCTCCCTCTTTCTGTTTTTTCCTGCAACCTTTATGTTGGAATTCTGTCACTGCATTTCAAACGAGCTCAGACAGAGCTCAGCTCAGAACGCTTCCATCCTCATCACCAGCCAGAAATGCCAACACTATAAATCATGCCCCAAGTGGCTTCTGTCCTTTCCCAGCTCATCCAAGCCAGAGATATGATAATAGTTGGTCTGAAATAAGAGGAAATTTTAATTTCAAAGGTCTGCTGACATTCACCAAGTGCTTTCAAAGTTTCTATCAACAGAATGCACTGCTTCCAATTCCAGTTGGAATGCAGATGGTGCAAGTTTTTCTCTAGTGCTGATGGCCTAGTTTGCCTCAATAACACTATTAACTGTTAAATATTAATGCATTTCTGTGAATTAAGAACAGTTCAGTGCGTACCTGAAGATACTTCACTTCTTACTTTTTTAATTGGTATTGTTGTAGGTGGACCAAGTAATAAAAAGCTGACATTTTCAAGAAAAACCCAGGAGAATGTACTGAGAGCTCATGACAAGCTTCTCCTCCAGAGACATGCTGTCCCTTCAAGTGCTGCTCCTAAAGCTTCACTAAGATCCAAACTATTTTTGTACAGATGAAAATTATTTAAAATCATTTGGCACTGGATTGCCCCTCAAACCCTGTGTACACTCCCCACAGCAGTGGCACAGCAGCATGCAGGAAGAGAGGATGTAGGACTAAGGCTGCATCCAAGGGTTGGCCTGCCTGCACAAGGGAGAAAAGCATCAGCTTCAGCCTTCACAGGGTGCTGTGGAACCCCAGCCCACCAGAAAGGGAGCTCTCTGCAGTGCTGGGAGCTGACGGCAGCTCCTGCAGCATCCCAGGGGCTGGAGCTGTGCTCACCAGCCCCGGCTCCTTTCCCCACACCCACACAGCACACAGCGCAGAGTCACAGGGCTCCAGGTGCCTGGAAAGGAAGCACGTGTGAGCCTGATGCCTGCCTGGAGGAACAGGAGAGAAATGCTTTTTAGTGCTCCATGCAGCCTATACGGTACATGGTAAGCCAACAAGTCCTTTATATTTCTATTCTTTGCTCTTGCTCCAAGGGCTCTATCATTTATAACTTCTTTAAATTTGTTACTTTTGATATCAGTGACTGATAATACAATTCCCAGAGGAATAACATCAATAACCTTCAAAACACTTTCATAACGTTACCTTTTATAGTCTGGCAACATTTTTGTTCCTATGGCAAAACCCTTATGACATTGCTAGACAGCAAACAGGTTACTCTTTGAAGGTTTTGTTATGCCTAGATAACCCTTCCATATATGAGTAACCCCAGTGCCAAGAAATCCAAAGTTCTCCTCTGGTACATATTTTGGAGTCCAACTTTACTTTGCGCTGGATGCGAGGGCTCACAGAGATGCAAGAGTCCAAACAAAAGATTCATAAATGCCAGCAACAGGGGGCTGTGCCCACAGGCAGAGATGGCTGCGTACCAGGCACACCCCAACCTGCCATGTCAAGGACATGCTGGCCTCCCTCCATTCTCCCTACAGCTGTGACTGATTAGCCAGGTTGTCCTGAAAGGTACCCACAGTAGCCAGCTGGGAACTGAGCTGGAAACAGCAAAAAAAAAAGAGTATCAGACTTGAATTTTTTTTCTAAACTGCAAGAAGATGATTATTAGACAACCTTCTTTCCTCTTCACTATCACTCAGAAGTCTCAAATTCCCCCAGACATAGGGATTAACAAACAGGGATTAGCATCTCAGCACTCCTGATGTAGACTTTGAGAAGCCCAACTTTCTGGGCCTGCTGCACATACACTTCAGAGACTCTCATATGGATGCCTTGGAAACTTAAATGGAAATGTGAACCCACCAGTGCTGCTGTGCAGCTCAGAGGGGCTTCTCTGACCTGCTGATGAGAGTGGAGTTTTTCCTTATGACACCTTTCTGAGGACTCCGAGTCCTTTCTGGCTGTGTAGGCATTCAGGTTTCTCTTGGGGAGATCTGAGGAACGGATTTTGTTTCTCTATTTCACTATGTTGGAGCAAGCACAGAACCACTCCCAGGGTGGACAAACGGCTCTAGTCAGTGCCAGTGCAACTCTGAACTCAGGGGAGGAGCACACACCGCTTCCTGGCTCCTTTTTGCTCCAAATCAGGTCCCTCATACAGTGAGAGAATAAAATGGTAAATTGGATAGTGAGCCCATCCTGCCTCAAACTGCTAGAGCAGAGCAAGCGACCTGGCTGCTAACGGAGATGTTATCAGGGATGAGCAGAAGGGTGCTCCAGCCCAGCGACAGCTAAGCAAACTGCCCTTCAGCCTGATCCATCAGTCTCAAATTCACTGCACAGGAGCAGCCTGGCAGTTTCCCAGCAGATGACACTGCCCCAATAACCTCCAAAGCTGTGTTATTTAAGCGGAGGAAGGTGAGCTTTGTTTAGCTCTTAGGCTCAGGCTGAGCCAATGACAGATGCCAATGCTCCATCCAATTACATTTTTAAGTAGTGAAAGCAAATATATCAGGTGAGTGTACGTGGCACATGAGAGTTATCAATTTCTTTGATAACTCTTTGCTAACTTGATAACTTTGCAACAACTCCATGGCTGCATCTCACCTGGAGAATCTCCCTCATCTTTTTATTTCACAGTATGCTCCAGAACAACAGAGAAGTTTTGGCAATGCCTTTTGAAGAATACAACAAATAGCAATGCAGTTGCTGTTATATGCAGAAATTTCCTTTTTTTTAATTTACTTGCCAAAAGTGACTACAAAGTTGAGATATTTTATAAATTGAGTACTGCTGCCTGTGGCGTACACTGTGGTGTAGCAAAAGAACATACAATGCCCATGACATTGTACACTTTACAAAATATGAAAAGGCAGGAAAGCTTCTGAATTTCAATAACAGATGCAGACTATTACACACAGAAAGTCATTACTCATTTCACCCATCAGCTACTTGACCCAGCTATATATACTGGGATCTTCTGAGACATCCCAAAAAAGCAGCAGCAGTTGGAACATCCAGTGCCAGACACGGCAATATTAAAGTTTAACATGGGTACTTTTAAGTTGGTAAATGCTCGGCAAAGTAAGCACAGATCAAAGGGGTTTTTGAGCTTAGGCATTGATGCATCTGAAGAAGCAACTAAGAGAGAGGTAATGCTGAGGAACAAACAGCTTATGACAAGAGTCCTTGAAATCCCAGAAACAGCAATACAGTCTGCATTATCCAGACTCAGAGTGCTCTGTGCATTTTTCACTTTTCTCCTGCCTGCACAGAACATAGAAGAGGAATGAAGACCCTTCTCTTGCTGTCCTTCAAAAAAATGACAGACCAGTTTTGTTCTTCATCTTGGACCTCTCAGATCTGAACTTTATCAGACAGTGTAAGAGTTGATCTGAGTGTCTGTTGTTAAGTGTGCCACACGTGGCTGCAGATAGGGTTGTTTTTGAGAAGAACAGCACTGTCCATCCCAGGGCAATGGGGATGCTGTGATGCAAAAGCACAAGGGAGACTATGTCCTGCTAGGCCCACTGGGGGGGCAGATACTTCACATGGTATATGCTGTCTGCCTGCCACACAGGTAGCAAGCACAAAAGAAACCTGCAAAGGAACGTGTAATGAGAGGACAGGCAGCGAAACCAGCATGGGTGAACACAGGGATTCCCTGCAGAGTCTCCTTTTGACTGTGTGCTAGGAGAGCGCTCTCTGAGGAATGTGGCATCCCTCTCTTTGGGCAGAGAACATTCAGTAACAAACACCTGTGCACAGCCACAGGAGGCCCTCCATCGCTGCTAGTTGGAATGCTGTCTTTTCCAGGTTTCCTGATGTTTTGGTGTTATGTCAGAAATGCTCGCACTGGCTGAGTATTGCAAGAACTTGGAAAACATCACTAAAAACTTCTGTCCTGACTTGCACATACCATTTGAAAATGACTGAAGTAACCATCACATCTAAGGAGATTAGACTGTCACTGTTTGCTGATAACCAAAGCACACTCTGCCACACCAGAAGCTGCAGCAGGACAGGTAAAATGCACGTCACTATAGTTTGGTGATGTGGGGATGGCAACAAAGCAGAGCCCAGAGCTTGGAGGCACATTCCCAGCATGTTTACCACATCCTCATCTTTCCATTTAACAGATAGAGACACAAGGAAAACAGGAAATCTAAAAAGCATTGTCAACTTGAATGATTTTCCAGGTTCTTGTCACTAAACAACCATCATCCCTCAGAGCATACAAAAGGCAATAAATGCAATAGAACTGTGTGGAGCAATAGAAATAAATGATAATTTAATAAATAAATGCAATAGAACTGTAAAACTGTGTGGAGCTTGACAGATCTGGCTGTCCCTTGCATGTGACAGCCGATTTTCCAAGCAGGCAAACTGAAACTGCAGCAGACTTGTCCATAGGATAAATGAGACCCTGACAAAAACAGCACTGACTCCTATTTTTTAGTGCTGTTAAGTTCTGCTAAAAAAAGGTCCATTTTGAAAGAGTACTCAAATAGTTGTGCAAAATACATTTGTGGCTGATATAAAAACTGCTTAGTAATTGCTGTTTACCATCTCACCTCTGCTGAGCATCAGCATGAACTCAGTGGCTCTGTAACACCCATAAAGGGCTGTCCATCCTGTCTCCAGCCTCTAGCCCATTGCCACCCGCCATCACCTGCATTTCTCCGAATGCCACAAAGCCATCAGAAACTGTGGTTTTCTCCAAAAGCTAGAATCCCTCAGACTGTGCGACAAGTGGGCCCTGCAAGGTCTGCAGGGCGAGTCTGTGACCAGAGACATAATTTATCCAAGAACCTGTTAACATTTCCTCTCTACACTCACTGAACGAACATGCTTTTGAAGTCACTTATTTACCAATAAATTGCAATGGTCTGGAATCATTAGCAACAAAGTAAATTGTTTTAATTGATCTGAACTTTTTTACCACGTGCGAGCTTCAGTCCCATGTCACTGTACTTTCTAAAGGACTGAAGGAGCAAATGAAGCACTTGGAGCTAGCTGTCTGTAAAATGCCTTCTGAAAGGCTGCACGGATGAAATGGAGAAAAAAAGAAGAAATCAACACTTGCACGACTCTTTCATGTTTACAACGAACCTTGAACCCTGAAAGGAGTCAAAAACTTACTTTTCTATGTGGAGGGACAAACTACAAGCCACATGCAGGCAGCTCACACGGGAGGAATGGCATTTCATGGCGTTTCATGCAGCTCTTGCTGCACTGTCCAGAAACAATATAACAAAACCACAGAATCACAGAATATTCAATGACTTTTTTTTCTGGGACCAGAGAAGATGAAGACTATGCAGATTTAAATAATTGCAGGAGTTCATTTGGTATAACCTCAGGCAAATGCAAAGGGGCAGAGGTCCTGATAATAAAGACTCAGTCCCTCTCTGTCTGAGTAGCAGCAGCCTCTGCAAACAGCAGCAAAACTGCAATCTAAAACAAACAGAGTACACTTCCATCAGATAAAAAATACATTTTTATTCAAACTGGTTGGGGGGGAACAGAGGAAATACTCAATTTATGAGCAGAGTATAAACGGAATCTTTCAAAATCAGAGTTTTCAGCACAGATTAGCTCTCCATCCCTATTGCTGCTGAGAGGGCTAATCACTGCCCTGAATCAGTGTTTCAGCTGAACCTGACATTGGAAATCACATGTAATTATACTGATTAATTTTGCTGAAAACATACAGTGTTTTGCTATAGAATGTAAACATATTAAGGTGACAGTGTGTTACAAATAGAAAAAGCTGCGCTATTCAGAAAAACCCGCTCAGGTGCTACCTACAGGCATTGGAGTGACTGCATTTATTAAAAGAGCAGTGCCAATTCCCACAGCTGCCTCCTGACTTCTAAGGAAAAAAAAAATATGACTCAGGAGTATAGTTGCAGCCTACAAAGGCATCCAATTATTAATATATACATCAGAATAAAATAAAATGTAACAATATAAAAAGACTGCTTCCAACAGCACCAGTCCTGAAGAGCATCTGCAACTGAAGGGCCTGATGTAGCCAAAGAACTTGGGGTTCAAAAAGGTGGTGATGCTGAGGATGCTCAGAGGGGAGGCAGCAAGTAAGGAAGGAACTCAGTCCGTCTCCTGGCAGGGAGGTATTTAACAGCCAATAGAAGAAATATAAAAGACCTCAAAACACAAAGAGATTGCAAGAGAAATAGAACCCTAAAATTAGGAATTCCTCCTTTGTCAACCTTGTGCAACACCAACATTTCAGAAGAAGCTGTAGCACCTCTAGAACAGGCTTGTCCTCAGCGCCTACAGCGACAATTTCTATGAGGGGCAAACAGGCACAGAATTCCAGCAACAAAGCCTGGTAATTTCCCAGAAGATACCGGCACTAATGTAGAACACTTAAAACTGAGAGAGATGCCTCTGTCCTTACTTGCATCTTGCTGTGCAACAATCTGAGAAGGCACTGCAAGAAAATTGCTTGGGTTTCCATTTTAAACCTGCACTTAACCAAATACTATCTGTCTTCAGACATATCGGAAAGGAAAGGAAGCAAATTACTTGTTTTTCCTGTAGCACCTAAAATCACAACAGCAATGGTGTCAGTCCCTTCTCACCCACAATCAACAATGCCAACATACTGCTGTAGCTGCTCTCCCTGTGTGCTGCCTCATGAGGTGGCTGCTCAGATTCTTTGGGTGTTTTGGCTTATTTATCCACAAGCACAAACTCCACCTATTGCAACCCCACATCCCACAGGACAGCAGCATGGGTTCAATTGACACAGCATTTTTCAAGGCCCTTTCACAGAATCGACAGTGCAGCAGGTCCTGCTCTCGTAAGCCAGCCTTGCCTTGGGATGGGGCAGCCCCCAACTCCCATGGGCACTCAGAGCAGCAGCTGGACCCCGGCTCCTCCAGAGCATCTCTGCCACAGGCAGCTCCCAGCAAGGAGGACCCGGGGTTTGCCTGACGATAAACAGAAGGGAAAGACAAACACAAAGCTGCAGCTGAGTAAGGAACATTAAGTCTGACACAGGGAAGCTGTGATGCATTACTCAGCCTGATAAGTTTAATGTATAATTTAGAAAGATATCACCAAAATGGAAAAGAGAAGCTGTTAAGCAGCTCTGAAGGGTATTCGGCTCAGGCATCACACGCAGTTAAGTGTTCACGGGAAGCTGCTCACCCCATGGCAGAGAGCCACCCCTCGCCCAATAACTTGATTTAGATGTGTCTCAGCACTGAAGCATTTCAGAAAGAACTCATTCCTTTTCACGAGACAGATTTAGGCTTTTTACTGAGTATTAGGTATTACCTCCCTGCTTGATAACCCAAAGTCATCTGATGGGAAAGCAGTTCTCCAACTGCTGCTCAGTGTAACAAGCAGCCTCAACCAGGCGGTTTGAATCCTTTTGACACCTTGGAAGTTGCAAATAATCCCAAATTACATTAGAAAGACTTCAGAAGATGCACAGTTAAAAAAAACTTTTAAAAGCCAAAACACTGCTCAAATAACATATCAGGTGTTATGATTTTTGTTTAAAAGAGTATAAATGACAGTCACCTTGCCATAGTCCTTTGAAGAAATACTTCTCTTGGGGAAAACAAGAGCTTTGCTGAGGCTTAGGGAATCTTCTGCCCTTTTGGCTTCGCAGGGACACACAGAGGAGGGATGCTGCTGCAGCTGCTTGTTGAGGAGGGCTGTAGGCTGGTGAATGACAGCCCAGCACCTGCCTGACAGGGGAAGCTTTAACAAGTAAAGGTTTAAAGGTTTATTTGCCAGCTGAACTTGCTGAAAGTGTCCCCTGGAGCCCACATTTCAGAATTAATGACTTCTGATACCGCTCCTGCAATCACCAGAGGGCCTGCGGAAAATATTTTGATGATGAGGGATACCATTTGTTAGCAAGATGAACCTGAAGAGCAGAGGGAGGACACCGCAGGATATCCCCTGCACAAAGCAGATCCCTGCCACCCAGACACCAAGGACGGGACACTGCGGGGGTCCCACCCCCCGTGGGCTCGCGACGGCGCCTGCTCCAGCCCAGCCCTGCTGTCAGCTCAGCACCACTGGAAGGCTTCCAGCACCACTGATGAATCTTCAGCACTGCCGCCTTCAATTATCTTTGTACAGCTCACTGCAGCACTATGCAGGGAGCTCAGTCAGGTCTCCGTGGATACCCTGGCTTCGCATGGAAAACCATCACCCTTAATTGGGGAGGACTGGCAGGCTGCTTTTGGGAGCACGGCGCCTTCCCTTCACTGCAAATCCACACTGTCCCACCAGGGATGCTCCTCCACACGTCCACGTCACGGCTGCCATGAGCCCTGACAGGCGAATTTCAAGCAAAGTAGAAATGATGGACGACAGCAGGTTAGAAATTAATCCATGTAGCCAAGAGAGCACTGTGGCATGGAAGGGAGGGAGGTCACATAGGGGGACACTGACAAAAAGCCATGAGTGGCCCCAGAGGTGCTGCTGATCCCAGAAAGGTCCAAGTTTTGATGTCACTTCTGGCAGTCCCCTAACAAGGTTGCTTGTTATTTCCCTGGATTCTCTCACATCCACACAGATTCATTCCATTTTTGAGTTTACCACAGTCAAGAAGGGAATGACATCTTGTAGCAGTGTCACTGTATTTCCTTTCCTTAAATCAGATTTAATTTTGTAGCTCTTTAATAAAATTCATTATCCTCTTATTCAGTATTACAAGATAAAAAGGACAGAACTCTCCTCTCTACAGTTTGGGAACACTTCCTCATCTGACACAGTATTTGTATAACACCTTCATTTTTCTTTTTCCTAGTCCATTAATATCGACCTTTTCAATTCCCTTTAAACAGGACCTTTCCAGGAGTAATCTCTCCCCATCCAGCTGCTGCTGAATGGCACCATCCAGCATCGACAGTAGCACGTCGGACAAGGCTGTGCAACAGGATTAGGATGCACTTTGTTTTATACAGTCCCTCTGCTCTTTATTTTTATATAAAGATCTTTGTTGCTCTTGACTTCAGTTGCATATGAGGAGAAACTCTCAGCCCACGATTGCCTCTAATGATATCCTAACCACCTCCCAAGTGCCTGTAGGACTCAGAAACAGCTTTCCAATTTTCTCCCCATTTCCTAGCTCCATTAAAAATATACATTGTAAAAGGTCTTGATTCTTGCTGTCTCATCATCCAAAGCACCCCGAACTCCAACACCAGTCTGACTGACAGACATGGTTTCCCATCCTGCTGGCACAGCTCTTCTGGGCTTGCTCCCCAACTCTGAGGAAGGGGGAGATGCTTTTCAGGACACACCATTACTGCAACTACTCCATGAAGTGCTTTATCACACACATATTTTAAACTCTTGACAACACTCACACAGAGATAAGGGAACAGGAACTTGGGCGCACAGTTTTATAACATTTTCCCTATTTCCAGAAAAGATCAGTATGTCTCCCAAATCCTTACAAATTAGTGCAGCTGGCAATATGAGCCTCTCTGACCTCAGTCATCACGGCCTGCAATGGTTCACTTAGAATAATCTGCTAAAACAGGGAGCCCTTGTTCCAAAAGCCTGAGCTTCCAACACCCTGATCACCAGGCACCCCTCTTTGCAGCGAGACCAGAATTTCTCGGGGCAATATGCTGCTGTGCTGCTGTTTACTCAAAGCAACGACTGTTCCTGCACCTTCTACACAATGTGCAGGAGAACAGAAGACAGGGATCCCAAATTTCCAATCTTTCAGAGGTTACAGTGCAGCTGGGAATGAACCCGCAATGAGCTGGTACACCAGCCCTGGACCATCAAGCACCTGGGAGGAAGGTGCTGGCAGCTACTCCAGGCAGCTGTCACTGACCAGGGCTGAACCAAGGTCCAGGTGGATCATGCAATGCACAGAAAAGGGATCTGGGGCAGAGAGATACTGAACACATGGGCAATCCCAGCCAAATCACTTCAAAGCACACAGTTGGATCCTGTAATACTGGATACAGCAGGGAGCACCTGGGAACAAAGTGGCCCCCAGCCACCCAGACATCCTGCAGCTAAGCAGGACTAGCACCCGGCAATGTGGTACAATCCCTGGCACGCTGTGAATGCCCGTGCTCCCTCTGGATACAAAGGAACTAATCCTTGGGAGCAGATCTGCAAGGAGCTGCTTTACTCTGCATGGAGCGGGACCAGCAGCGTTCACAAGCCAGAGTAATCCAGGGCTGCACTTCGGTTGTGTTTTTTTGTTTGTTTGTTTTAAACAAGCACAGACTGTGCCCACAGAATCTGACATAATTTGAGTTCAGAGATGCAATAAAAAATAGCACACCCTTCCTGGAGCTTTTAGACTCAAAAAGAGTAAAAAAGAAATTTTTCATCAAAAAGAAACACAGATCCATAAATTATGCAGCCCTACCCTGCCTATCACATTCATCTGATACATAGAGTCTCTTCACTTTGACAGGGGGGTTGAATTATGAGAGTTTGTAAAAACCTCATTGAAGGCTCCTCCCTCGGGCTGTGGGAGGGCAGGAGCTGCCAAATTCAGATCTCATAGCCAAAGACAACTATTGCTTTTCCTGCAAATGCTTCTGAGCATAAGACTATCTGGCTCAGAGGGGCAACTGCACTCGTGCACCAATATCCCAGCCAAAGCATCCTCCTGGAACAGGTCAGCAGCCTTCCCTGAAGACATCCCTTGAAAGACAATGGTCCCAGAAGCACAGCAAGAAACAGCTGCACCAGTGTTGGGTGCTGTCTGTGCTACCTGTGCTCACACACAAGCAAAAAAGTGCAGCACTTTTCACCGTAGTCAGATGTTGGCACAGCATGCAATGAAACACTTTCAGCATTGCCAGTGTGCTGAATTTAGCAGAGAAGGGAGCTAGGGAGATGGGATTCCTACAGACAAAAATAGAAAGTTTTAAAGCTGCAGCAAAGAGAAAGACTGCTGGAACATGGAGTTCTCTAGCAGCATCCAGCCAAGCAGCAAGAACCAAAAGGAAACCTATAAATAATATAGAGCAGATCTGCTCTGATCCACTAACCTACTTCAGGACAGGTTTACAGTGAAGAAAAAAAAGAATTTAAGCTTGATTGTAGTGATTTAGAAAGCATACAGTGTTGATGTATATTCCTTGCCCTGGTTTCTCAGCTGGAATTAAAGCAGATAACTGATTCCATGTACAGGGAAAGCAGTTTGTGTTCTCCGGTTCTGTTTCTTGGGGAAGGGAGGGAGTGCCTTGCCAGCTCTGTATGCTGCACAGGCCAGTGAGTGCTCTGCTGGTGACTCAAAGCCATGCCCTTGGGGCAGGACAAGATCCCAAATGCTGTGACCAAAGCACAGCAGGATTAGAGCATCCTCATGGGAATGGAAAGCAAACACAAACATGTCACCATTTATCAGCTTATCAGAGCTGCCCTAGGACATGCAGCACATGTAATACTCATGCAACTAATACGACACAACATCACACAGAATACAGGTGGTTAATTGCCATTATGGAATAACTGGTGTTTACAGTTGTTACTACAGTTATTTGATGAGTGGAGGCAATAAAGGTGAGCCCAGCTTTCCCACAGGGTGCATGGCAAGGCTGTCACCAAACTCAGGGAAAAAAGCCCTAACTTTACTTAAATAATGCCAAGTAGTAATTTCCTATATATTTAGATTGAATACAACAAAATTGTGTCCTGTAACTCTTTGCAATTGTTACTGGATGCCTTAGCCAAGAAATTCATGGCAGGGACTCCCCCAGTCAGTTTTATGATGTCCTGCCCTCCCCAGCCCTGAGACACTTGAATGAGGTGCCAGACACCATTTAGTCACTGGCTGAAGAGTTCTTCACAGAACAACTCCATGCTGCCAGCGCCCCTGGCCCAGGGCTTTCTGAGCCTTTCTCTCCTTTTTCCATTCATCAGCAACATCTTCATTTCAAGCACATTCTCCCAAGGCAGACAGAGCCATAAATAACCTTCTGCTTCATTGTCTCTGCTCTCTGGGAGTGCACTGTTGCAGGCACAAGCCAGACCTGCTCCTCTGAGGGGGAAGCAAATGCTGTGCTCTGCCCAAGTGGGTTTCAGTAATGCATTCCACATATGAGGAAGATCCAGACAGAGGAGGGCCAGGGCATGGAAATGCACACCTACTCCAAGAGGAAACCTCAGGATGAGCAGCACTTGCAGAAGCTTTAAAGACTATTAATTACTGTTACTTTCCTGAAAACGCTTTGAAAAATAATTGTGAACACGGTTTGGGCTTAATGAGCAAATGTGTTTGTGCTCCTGACACAGGGCCTAGACAGGCGACTTGATAGCCTGTAACCTGCTAATTTATTATGCCAGACTCTGCTGATGTTCTCAGCTTCCTCTTCTTCCCTTTCTCCATATATTTCCATTTCCTTTTGACCAGAAGGAGAACAGATCATCCAGTTCTGTATGTGTATGTTCAAATTTTCCCAGACTTCTAACAGAGTGGAAAGACACTGCTTTTTGGGTGAGGGGATGCTCGTCAGTGCCACCAGAGTGGCTCTTGCAGTGGCAGTGCCTGTTGGCTCCCAAGGGTTAAACACCCATCTCCTCCCAGGATTTTTGGTGGTTCCCACCTGCAGCAAACCAACTCCCAGATCTTCACTCCTCTGATCAGCCAAGAGAGCCAGCAGGCAAAGGATCAGAGGAGTCATTCTGCCACAGACCACCCAACCTGTCCCTAAAACTCCGTCCTGCTCTGCTAAGCCAGTCTCAGGGTGCTTGGCAAGAAACACCTTGGGAAGTCACAGGCAGCTGCTGCTGAGCTCTGAAGCACTTTTTCACAACTAAGTCTGCTGTGTTTTGCCTACATGACATGCAAATTTGCGCATTTGTGTGGGTAGATAATTTCCGTAAAAGATTCCTAGTGATCATGCACAAAATCTGGCATCCCAGAACATGTTCCTCTCCCGTGTCAGCACCTGCATTTTCTTTTTTTTTTGCAGGACCACAGGAAAGTACACACAGCCCACCCCAAGAACAACACAACCCAATGGAGCTCCAACGCAACTCAAAGCCAAATGACCCTTTGTGGAAAAAAACCCAATCAACCCAAATTTTAGCTCTGTGTGCCTGGATTTTTCCGATTAGAGAAGCCCATGCTGAACACTTCTAAATGCTCTTTTGGCCCCAGGTAATCCCTGGCACAATGTCCTTCCCAGTAAATTGGTTTTGGGGGCGGGAGACCTGCTACAGACTAATTCCTTGTGTTTTTCTGCCAGGTCTGTAACAAAGAAATACTCCATTGTTCGAGAATATGGTAATCTCTTGCTCTCAATCAAACCCCAAATCACAAAAACACATTCCCCTCTTAATTCAGTTGAAACCCTGAGCTGTTCCCCAGATAATTAATAATGTTTGCAAATGTGCCTCCTTTGAAGGAATATTATCGTAGTTTAGGTGACAAGCGCAGACTTAGATCCCTCTTTATAATTCCTAACATCTACTCAGGCAGCATTAATTGGATTCAAAGCAATTACACAGGAGTCAGGTTGGCCACTTTATATCACATTCTAGAAGAAATTTTGCTGTGGGCTGCTCTGAGACACGGTGCCAGTTCCCAGCCTCTCCCCACCCAGTGCCCAGCAGCACCTGGCACGAGGCACTGGGCAGGTCATGCTTTGGCTCCACAGAAGCAGGAGAGCTGAATTTACTGACCACAGAGGCATGCCTGTAGTGTTTGTTTTATTATTACATAAGGAAGGACCACAAGATGGAGACTGGTCACCTGAGGCAATGATGGGTTGTCCCACCTTGGTGTGGCACTGGGACAGAGGGGCTGTGGCAGCAGTGAAGGATGGGCACCGTGGCATCCTGTACTGGGGCCACTGTGCCCCGTTTGGGTGATCTCCCCGGGCCTGGAAGGTCGCAAAGCCCCTGTGGACACTTCAGGAACAGAGGTGACTCCAGAATGAAAAAGCCTGAAAGGGATGTCTGTCTCTGTGCAGTGCCAACCCATTTCTCTGGGCTCAAACAAGGAAGTTTCTCAGCTGTTTTATCCTGCACAGAGCCACACATGCAGCCATGGGCCTGATGGAGGCATGCCAAGGAAATGTCTGGAGCACGGACTGCTGAGAAGTGCATAACAGTGGAGGAACACAAGTGTGATTCACTTATTTCATAATAATTTTAAGATATTCAATACATAATCAAACAGAATTTGAGGATCCTGCCTGGAACCAGGAGCTTGCAGCCAAGCCTGGTCTCATAACTCTGACATAGGATCCCTGGCTGATTGAACATGGGGGTTTTTTCTGCAAAGAATATGCTTTAAATTAAATTCTCCTCTGTCCAACAAGATGCACCATTTCACTCAGGCGTATTTTCTCTTTATCAAACTATCAAGCAACAGAGATTATTTTAATAGCAAGTCCAACACACAGCATCCCAGATCTGCTGAGCAAGCCATGCTGCCAGCCTACCTTGGTCCTGAACGTCTTCCAGGAAGCCCAGAAAAGGGCTGGAATTGACTCAGTGCCTGGGATAGGGACAAGGACTCAGAGGAAGGCACAAGGCATCCCTTGAGGGGACAAGGGCCCAGGGCTACTCCTGCGGTCCCAGCCAAGAGGGCTCCACCCCCAAGGTCAAAGCAGCCAATATCTTGGGCACACCAACGGGGGCTCCAGAGAGGAGGACTGTCAGGGGGATGAGGAAGAAGAGCCTGGGATCAAAGGTACCAGTGGACCTGCCAGGGGTGGAGCAGGGCAATCTCAAGAGGTGGCAATGGGCTTGCCACAGCAGAGCCAGAGGCTCACACGACGGACCAGGGGCACAGGGGCCTGGAGGTCACGGCATTAACACAGTATCAGACTCAAGGAACTGGAAAACAATTTGGCGAGATGTTTGTACCACATCTTTTGCTGAAGTAGAGGAAGTTAAGCCCACCTCTGAGCCATGCTGATGACTTTCAAAATCATAATGCCCTGTCTCTAATATTGGCACTCCAGTTATCCTTGGGAACTTGCAAATAATCCATGTTTTGCAGTGGTTCCCAGACACATCATGTGCCTGTGGAGGAGGAATCTGCAGAACCTGCTCCGACAGAGTTAATGGCCTGCTCTGCCAGAGCCTATTTAGAATTCCAGGCAGCACTAATTTAGTTTTAATGGGCACAAATTCAATTCCAATGGCTAAAGTATGCAAATAACAAATAAAAGGGAACCCCTGCTCCAGCAGCTGCCAGGAGAGAAAAGGAACAGGTGCCCAGCTGCCCACTTTGCCCTGAGCTGCTGTCTCCTCACCCATCCTCTCCAGCAGAAGCAGTCCTGTGGCCCCCTGGGCGCTGGCAGGGACGGTGCTCACCCCTGCACCGCCGGCTGAGGTTTTTATTTGCTGATGAGTGCAGAAGTGACACTAAAGGGCCCTCAGTAATACCAAGGCTCATTAAATTTTAATCAGGGCAGCTTCATGCTCCCTCTTCAAAACACCAAGGCCTTGTGAGGGAGGGGACGCTCCAGCAGGGAGCCTTCGGCGAGGCAGGGGAATGCCTTGGGAAGAGCCTTCCAAAAGCACCACCACAGTCACCCTGCCCACCAGAGCCGGAGGACAGAGCCTGCTGCTGTGAGACACGGCACTCACATCACTCTGACCCTCCTGCTTCATCACACCAGTGCCCCCCATCGCAGGGAATCCCAGGCAAGAGGCAGGACTGCCCCACAGGGTCTTACGGGAACCAGCAGAAATGGATTTCAGCTCTGAGCAATAGCACACAGGGCTTTAGCTGCAAGCTTGAGCTCTGAAATTAGGGCAGAGCATCTTTGCCAATGCTCAACATTTGGACATCTCTGTACAGCCCAGGGAACAGCACCAATGTCTTCCCAACTGGGAGCCACTGGCACCGGGATTCACTCCCAGGGAAGCTGCACGCATTCATTTGTATATTTGTGCCCTTCTCCCTGGGCAAAGCACACCTGGGAATACAGAGGTGAATATGTAAGAAATCTTTTGCTTGCTAAATATTGTACTGGCCCAACATGATGGATGCAACCCAGTCAGAGTCACTCAGAGACAGTGTGCAAGCAAATCCAGAGGTGATTCACACCAATAGCCTCTTAGCGTCTGCAGCTTCATCACTTGTCACCAGGAGCAGGAAAAAGTAAAGACACTGGAGGCAACGAACAAGCAGAGAACAGACCAGAGGAACAACCACACGGCACAACCCAAGCTGTTCTTCAGTTGCGTGCAGGTCAGGTACCAGAAAGGAGCTGGAAAAGACCAAGTCTCAGGTTCACTGCAGCACAACACACTAGAGCAGCTGAGCAAACCTGTCAAGGGGACGGCAACATTGTGGCAGGAGTTCTGTGGTAGCCATCAAAAAACAAGTCTCCTCTCAACCTGAGGTCTTTCACTCTGCTGCTACACAAAATGAGTTAGGTTGCCCAACTACTCAGAAAAAGTGCTGAATTAAACCGCTTCACACACTCAGATAAGGGCAAAATACCATAAAATACGCTGAGCAATGGCTGCCTAATGCAGATTTCTTTCTTAAAAATGGCTAAGGCAGCAGAAACTGAGCAGGTGAACACCAAGAGTTTACGTCCTCTGTAGCTATGGCAGAGGCAGACCTGGTCCCTCTTCCCAACATCATCTCCACAGCCTCTCCTGAGATCACAGTGGCTGCAAGAACATGAGAGAGAAACCAGATGTCAGCAGTTGGGAAACAGAGAAGCCTGGCTTTATCCAGGGGAACTGAAGATGCTTCTCCCTGTTAATCACTTAAACCTGTATTTAGCAAAGAAAGGCTGCAGTAATTCCCAGCCTCTCATCTCTTCCTGCACTGACTGCTTGCTTCCCTGCGTTAGGATTCTGAAAATGCCAGCCCTGTTCGACACCTGTGGGCACCTCCTGCTCCACCCCAGGCAGCATCACTCACTGCTAATCACCTGGAAAGCGCTGGGTCACCTCACTGCTCCTCTGAACTAATTTACTCCTTGACAAAGGCTCATTAAGTCACCAGAGCAGCACCAGAAAAACACTGACAGATGAAGGACTCCACAAGGACACTCTCAGAGCCTGTGCAGGGAAGCTGCCAGGCCCCAGAAGAAGACAGCAGGGTGACGTGCCACTGGTATGGAGGGATGCAAGAATGTGCAGTACAAGGCTAAGCATACCCTGCCCCAGCCCGGAGACTCTGCTGTGTAATCTGTTCCTCTGCCATGCAAAAAGCTGGTTACAGTGCAGAGGCATCCTTGACTCTTCTGTGGGGCACCACAGGGAAAAGGGGATGCAGAGCTGTGCACAAGGGCTGGTGTGGCACAGCACAGCCTGGCTGCTCAGGCCAGTGGCTGTGTGGGATTACACTGTCCTCAGTGTTGTCCTCATGTTGTCCTCAGTGTTGTCCTCAGAGCTGCAGTGGCCAAGCACAAGTGAGGCACAGCACTTCTGTCCAGGGAAGGCAGTACCTGTGGGTGCATGGGTCGGGCTCACTGCAAAGCACAGCACCTGCCTGTTCCAAAAACCCTCTTTGCCCTGCCAACAAGCAAGGACTTATGGAAGGATTTTTCCAGCAATTGACTTGGCAGATACAGAAGGCATTAATATGCTGTCTTCTCCCTGCAGATGTGGTGAGCCTTGTGCTACCCCTATGCTGCACTGCTCCCATCACAGAAATATCAGCATTCTCCCCCCGCAGATCACAGTTGCTCTTACTTGCTTCAAGATGGAGTTTTCCCTTAAAAAAAAAAGTCAAACTGCAAAGTGGTTTCTAAGAACCTCTCCAGTTTGGCACTGAAGGGCTGGCACCAAGGGCCCACAGCTCCAGCAAGCAGGGGCCTGCACCATGCTGCTTTCCCCAGTTCCAGATGCCTGTGACGCCCTGGCCGCTGTGCTGCAGCCATCAGCCCCTGGGCTGCCTCCTTCATCACCCCTTTTCCTTGGCCTTGCTGTACCTGACTCTGTCTGTCAGCACAAGTTCACCAGGTAAAGAGCCATAGGTAGGGATCAGGCTCTAGCAGCAGCAGCAAAACTGAGAAATTTCTCCCTTCTGCTCCAGGCACAGCATCCAACACTTCCTTGACCTCAGCTCCCGTAAACAGTGTGGGATTCACACACATTTACAGTACCACAACAGAAATGAAAATTGAGGTGAAATCATTGAGATGAAGTACAGGAAGCCTGAGACCTCTTACTCTGGATACAGGGAACAGTCAGTGCAGATTTTTTTTGGCTCATCAAAGAACCCAAACTGTGGAGTGCACCACACACAGACATCCCTTTCTGTCCCCCATGACCTCAGCAGAGTCCTTCAGCCTACTCCACATACCAGCCATGACACATTTTCTTTTCGTGCTCTTCCCAGTCAATCCAGACACTACACTGGAAGTGTCCCACGTGCAGATGACCTGCCAAGCACCCAGCACACCTCATCTGTCTTCTTCCCACAACATGGTAACACCCTTAGCTCGGCCCTTTGTCTGGAGTTACTGAAGGGCAGAATGAATGTGTCCTCTTTTACAAGTAAGGATAACAATTTGCAAAAGGTACAAAGAGCCTTAGACATCAGGAAATTGAATCTTATTCAAATTGAACAAAGATAATAGGAGTGTAAGAAATGCACATCATTAGGGCACAGCAGATGCAGAATGGCCTGGGTGAGCCTGATCAATGGCTACACTTACTGTAGCTGCAAAAAAGAGACTGGGTCTTTTCATGCCTCTGGCTGCACAATAAAATTCTAACACCATGGGATTATCACAATCAGACCTTTTCAAAGACTGAATCTTGAATACTTTATATCAGTGATTTCAGTTTAAATCTGAATTCATAATATGATTTCTATTTATAGTCTCACATTCTACTTTTGAGAAATAAAGGAGTTTATGTCAGAAGTAATACCTAGCGTGATGAAAGATCACATTTCCAGAAGAACTAATCTCTAAAACGATGAGTGCTGTTCACCTGAAATGTAATTTTACAATTAATTGCTGCAAGATTGCCTTCCAGTGGCAGAAGACCTCTTAAAAAAGTATCTTCAAACCAGGGCAATAACTCTGGACTTTTTATTGTAGCACATCTAATTTCAGAGAGCATCAACTACATTGGCAAATGCTAATATAACAAGGAACAAAAATGTGTGCACTCTCCCTGGCAAGAAAAAAAAAAAAAAGGAAGGCAGAAGGTCAATGTTCAAAGCACAGATGAGGAGGCAAAACCGAGAGGGAGGATGCAGCAACACAGCAGCGTGCAAAGCCCCATCTCCTGTTCCAGGGAGCTGCTGAGCAAAGGGACCATCACACGTTTACTCATTTTCATCAGACAGGGAAAGACACACAGCATTCCTCTCCTCCATATGCTTCCCCAGCAAAGACACCTTGCTCCTTCTCTTTGCAGACTCCTGTCCCCGTGGCTTTGGGGTGAATATGACAGCGCTATTTCACACTCATATTTCCTAATATTGGAAATGGGCACAGCACAGTCCTTCTCTCCTGGCTGCAGTCTCAGTCCCTCAGCAAGGACAGGGTCAGTGCCGCACGTGGGAACAGTCACTTGGGGGCATCACATTTTCACACAGATCACAAGGAGTAAATAGAAGAAAAATCAGATGCTGCTAATTACATCCTGATGTTCTCACCTTCAAGCTTTTAAATCACAAGTGACATTTCCGAATCAATCCTATTCTTTTTGGAGAGTTTAACAAGAAACATTCAGTCTCCAAGAGCACTTGGATTTATTTTTTCAGTAATTTGACAAGAACCCATTAAAATCTACTGGAGGTTGCTTTACCCCCTACAGAGAGAGTTTAGTCCAAGGGCTTTTTCACAGTTGCCTTTTGGCAAAAAATGTAAATGAAAAGTCACTGTAACAGGGCAAAGACTGGTATTGAGGAACTCCAGAATGATAATTCAAGCGTCCCTTTCATTCCATGCCTGATGCTGAGCTGTACTTGGCTGTGCTGAAGCACCTACTGCAGCTTCATCCCACACTACAGGGCAAAGCATCTGATCTGTTTCCTGAAGTAAGTCCTAAGCTGGGAACACTTTCCTCAATGGCCTAAGAGGAGAGTGACCTCGATTCCCAGGTTTTCTCTTGTTAGGAAGGGAAATGCTCATTTCCCCAGCACGTTAAAGGGGCTTCCCACCATGTCCTGCTGCAGCCTCTCTGCTGGCATTTGTCTCAATGCTCTGCACCTCATTTACCATTCAGCTTTACAGAGTAGGGCTTAACTAAGGCTTTTTAGCACCAGTTCGGGCCTGCAGCTGAAAAAAGCAACCAACTCATGAAAAGGGACAAATCTCTCCTAAAAGACCTTCTGATTAGCAATATTTATCAGAGAAAATAATTGGGAGAGTCAACACCCTGAGTCTACAAGGAGATGAAAGCACAGATACAGTCACAAACCATCAGCTGAGCGTGAGCTTTCTTTAATTCAGCCAGTGGATCCCCAGTAATTAATTCCTTATCACAGTGCCCCCAGCTTTATGCTTAGCCAAGGAACATACAAAGGGAGCATCAGCCACCGGATAATTACAGGATGAAACAGGCACCAACCTTCTCGCCCCGAGCTGTGGCACCCTTCAGCAGGAACAGCCTCTGTTGAGTCAGCTTCATTAGGTATTGTCTAGAGTCCCAGTCCTCATTTGTTTGCATCAATAATACATTCAAAGGGTTTATCTAACTTGAAAATGCAAATTCATTTATTGGTCCCGTAAGCAAGAAAAAACTGTGACCAGAGAAGTGTTTCATGTTACAGGTTGGAAGAAAAAGCTGTGACCAGAGAAATGTTTCATGTTACAGGTTGGGCACTAAGCTGGAATGACTTGCTGAAATTTCAACAATTAAATTCCAACATAAATATTTATATCAGTATATTTCCCTGTGCACATCATAATAATGAAATTTACCATAATGTTGCCCGGAATTTTAAAGACCCATATTCCTTGTAAGAGCAGAGCAAACACGTGAACGTTAAGAGATTTGTTTCTACAGAATAACTTGGAAATAAAGTTCAGCAAAAGAGTCAGTGGAGTGCAATTTGCAAAAGGTTGGCAAACCCCCTGTGTTTACCGTCGATTCCTCCTTGGAGCACCAATCCTTTCCTACCGAGCAAATTTCAATTATAGTTGCCTTTTCTGATCTCACTTTTTATAATGAAACAGTTAACTGTGGTATTCCTAGTCTGGAAAAAGGGTCCTGTCTGCATTTTCTGTCCTGGTTGTACAGTATGAAGCAATACTGATTGCTGCTGTTCCACCTGAGGTTACAGGTGGTCCCATATCCCAGATTTTCTTCTTGCTGTCTTGCTGAAAACTTGTGCCATGATGCAGTGAACCCTCACAAAATGGGAAGAGCCCAGGGAGAAAAAACCCTCTTGGACTGGTAAGACTCAGATTCTGCCATTAACTGGATTTCTTCCTATAAAAAATACCTAAAAATAGCGACAAACCTGGCTGGAACAGCCACCAGCCACAGCAACAGCTGCCTGCAATTGCCACAGCTGTCACTAGCTCTGAGGTGCTTCTGAACCCTTTTTTGTAGCCATGAGATTTAAATGAAGATGGCAGGGCAATAATCTGCCATAACAACATGCTCAGAGGTTTCTGCCTGTTCACTGCACCTGAGAGACTTAGGAAAGCTCAGGGATGTTCTGCCAGAAGGGTCAATGCCCTCCAGGTCCTACTGGCTGCACTTCAAAGAAAAGCCACACTTGCCATTTGCTTTAAGAAAAACAAACAAACAGTGGAACTGGTGACTAAGGTAAGATAAATTTCTTTGACAATTCATCACTGTGATGCCATTCCCTGTATCAGCAGAGCTTTCTTCAGCACCTGCTTGGAAGGGGCGGGACAGAGCTCAGAGAGAGAGGGGGTTCTGAGCTGGCAGCAGTGTCTCTCCGGGCAGGGGGTCCCGTGTCACCCATTCAGAGAGGACCCTGTTAAGCCAAGACCCTCCCCTCCTCCTGCCATTTCAAAACCCTTTGATTCCCCTCCAGGCTTCCAGCACATCAAACATTAAAGGACTAACGATATTTTGAGCCCACAACAACAGTAAAGTTCAAGATATTCTGCAGATGGATTTTAGAATCTTTTAATCCATTGTGAAGACAAAATCCTGCTGTAAACACTCTCTGGCATGCTCCAGTTAGCTGCTCATGCAGACAGAAGAAAAGCCTTTCCAGCTTACTCTGCAGATGACCTTGTGGTCCCTCCAACCCATGTCTCATGAACCTCAGGGGACCAGCAAGGAATCAGATAAAAGGATTTAATTTATTTTTGTTCATTGTTTTATGAAGCTTTCCTTTTATCAACACCTCAACTTCAAACCATTTTCAAACACCCAGCGAGGCACCAGAGATCAGGAGATATTCAAGGGACATGCTGAAGTTGTCTTTGTTCCCATCAACCCTTCCTGTGAAGGAAACTCTATCTTGCACATGTACTGAGCTTTAACCTAAATACCAGCAGCCCTGTGGTGCTGCTCTCCTACTGCGCTGCCCGTGCTGGTGACACTCTTTGCAGAGGGATAAGCCCCGCTAGAAGGCTAATTAAAGATCTGCAATTAAGCCTCACATGGTCCTGAAAGCTATTTCATCACAACACTAAACCCTGACCTCATTTCCCCAAAAGAAGTCATAGCAAAAATTTTATCAGATGATTTTGCCCAGCTTTCCAGACAAGCAGACAGGACACGATGGTCTTTCCTAATACGCCAGATGCTCACCTATGTCATCTTTTTCCTTGCTTTTCAAGGTGGAACATGGAAGATGCATGGCTTGTACTGCTGGAAACGGAAGGCAGCTGTTTTACCAGGGGCTAGAGAGATGCTGAGGTTGCTGAGCACGTTGGGGGTGCGATTACTGCCTACCTGCTTCCCACACCACAAAATGCAAACACTTCATTAAAGAGGCTCATATATCACCAGTCTCCCAAGCTCCTGCTGAACGTCCTCTGATCTGTTCTCCTCCGAGAGACAGGAACGTGGGGATCTCTTTGGAAGCCAGGCAGGAGGTAAATTCATGACCTGTTGGCTCCAAAGAAGGGAACAATTTTTTGTGGTGTCTTTCCCCCCAGGGTACCCTTCACCGCCAGGATTGGGTATATTGCTTTGTGCCCAACAGACTGATTTCCCAGTTAATAATACACTGACAACCACTACAACCAGTTAAATTCAACAAGGAAATACGAACACATTTAAAAACACCCGCTTCTTTTAACACCCTGTCCCCTTCAGATATGAAACCATAAAGGCAACGGTTCTCCTGGGGCATCTATTGCTGCAGCATGTGCCCTGCTCAGCCCCTCAGCCTCCACCTGGGGATGACACAGGGCCCCACGGGCATGGGTTGCCCTTCCCATGCTGGCATCCCCAGCCCTCTGCCCCTGACAGACCCCTGTGTGGCTGCCCAGCAGGCTCTGGCTTCCTCCACCATTGTGTCCCCCCCCCTTAAGAGAAAGGGACCCCATGCTGGGCCTCACACTTTCCTCCCACTCGTGATTCACAGTTCAACCTGCCACGCTCTTCCCCAGCAACTGTCTGCATGGGTTTGTCTGCGCAGCCACCTCTGCTTTCCAAGATCCATCAGAAAAAAAGCAGAAGACTGAGCTTTGTTCCAAAAAAGCCATCCAAGACTTCTTAGTCCAGAAAGCTCCAACTGAAACTCATATGCACTGGGTTTATCCTTGTTCTTAATGGATATTTAGTCATTTAATAAAAACAGTTGCTACATAATGCAGTTATTGAAGCCTGAAGTATCTGGGAGCCCTTCATGCAGCTCTGGGATGAGGAGAAGGGGATGCCTCGCAGGGCACATCTGCTGGGAGGTCAGGTCTGCTGCAAACCAGACAGCAAAGTCCCATGGAAGGGCTCTCCTTACCTTGCACTTGATGCCCACACCCTCCCCTCACCCCCCACTGTGTCACACATCAGTGCCAAAATAGAATCAGGACAGTGCTCAGATAATGGTGCACTTACAATTATAATTGCTCATGTCCAGGATTAATCCAGTTTAAGCCCTTTACCATCTCAAATATTTAGAGAAATCCTGCCAGCTGCCTGACAGGAGAAAGTCAGGAGCCCTGGGAGAGCACAACAGATTTTCATCTTTCCGGCCCTGATAGCCTTTCACTACATAAATATCCCCCCAGCCCTGCAACCCCCCTCTCCCTGCTCCACTCCAGCCCCAGTGCCAGTGTCCTGCCCACTGTGCAACTCCAGCAGTTTCCCTTCTTTTGCAAAGGCCCTTGCTGCCATGCAGGAACCTTGGGCAGAGACCCTGCAGACCTGCAGGTTCCAAGATCTGCAGAGCTCAATGCTCATCCTACAAACTTTTCTCTTTTCCTGTTTTTCTATCTTTTAAGCCTGGGGGATGGCACTGCTCACACCGAGCCTGTTGCCTGGCACAGTGACACAGAGCGTTCCAGTCCTCACCAGGGACCCTGCCTGCCTGAGCAGGATGCACATCTCCCCAAACCCAGCACATTCCAGAGGGGCAGTCCCATAACAGCTCACTCCCTTGGTAACTGCATTCACCATTCAAACAATAAACACAAGTGCAAGTTTCATTTTGCTGACTTGGGCCCTGTGAGGTCTGTGTCCCTTGTTGAGCTTTCATCTGCTACGACTGCCTCAATGCAAGTGCAGTTTAATAGGGTGTGACCAAATCACTGCTTGGTCGCCTCTCTGAGCTGCTTTGTCCTCTCACTAGAATCTCTTCTCTAAAAGCTCTGCCATTTCTCACCTTTAAAAGCAAAAGGACTGTGGCTGGGTGCCCGCTAGCACTGCTCATCACAGAACTGTACAGTGCCCCAGCAAGCCCAGATTTGGACATTCATGGAGTGGAAGCCATTGCCAGAGACACTGCTGGTTACTGCTACCCTGCAAGCTTGCTCTCACCTTCTTTTCATGCAAAAGCTTGCTTTTCAACTCAAACATGTGGTGACAGCTCTACACATCTCTGATCACCACGTTCGGATTAATTTCTGTGACCAATGTTCATCAATATTTATTACCCTGCAAAACTTCACAAATCAAAGTGGTGATGAAACTTGCAGGTAATGATTTTATAATTTCTTTCAGATGATTGATAAAATATTGAATACTACTGGGCTCCAGAGCAGCCTCAAAGGGATGCTGCTGGAACTGCTACGACAAACTGATAAGCTTCTCACTAGCAAGGAAGCAGATCCAGCAGTGGCTGCCGCAGGCCAGGGGATCCCATCTTTGCAGGTGGGGCTGATGTTTATGCCAAAGAAGAGCGTGGTTCCAAGTCAAATGCCTTATCCTCCCACAGCTGGAGGTTCCCTGCGCCTGGCTCCGCAGCACATCAGGACAGACCTGTGTGCAGGCCAGGAATATCACACCTGAACATCGATGGTGTCACGCTGTATCGCCTCAGTAAGCCACAGGACAGTCTCTACAAGGAGCAACAGATGCTCTTACAGACAATAACTCCTGAGGAGTGGCAGAGAAGGGCATTTGAATCTATCAGTTTAATGGGAGTGCAGCTTCAATTAATATGCTCTCCAGAGGGAAGGGGTCAACCCATGTACAAGAGGAATTTCTGATCCAGTTACACAGGAAGGGAGGGATCTCCTCTGACAACTTCTAACAGCACAGAAAAATTAATTCCTCTTTCTTTATCAGAGAAGTTCATAATGAGGAAGCCACAATATCAAATTGTTAATAATTTCGCAGGCACAAATTAGTGTTGCTGAATGAAATCTCATTCCCGTAACTTCACTTTTAATGAAAGACCACAGATGTTGGACTATATTTGCATTACAACTTTCATAGTTGAGATCTCATCTATGGTTTTAGTAGCTCAATATCTGAGCTAATCTGCATAGATTTTCCCTTGTACTCATTCCCAGTGGCTGGGACAGTTCCTGTGCCAAAACCCAAATATGACCTGTCACCCTCCTAGGGAAAGCCTGTGACACGCCTGCTGTTCGCTGCTGAAGCATTTTCCATGAATTCTTTAACAATTGTAACTGGAAACAAAGGATCAGCATAAATCAAGGAGCCTCATAGCTGGCATCCCGGGTTTCTGTAAGGAACAGCTCGCAGAGCACTGCTGCCTGGCCCAACGTAAACGGAGCCCAAGATACCGGGGGACTTGCCACAACACCCCAACCTCAGCCACCAATGTGCCACCAAAGCTCACATCAGCAGAACTTTCAGGCTTTGGGAAAACTCTTGTTGCCCTTTGCTTTGCTCTCTCTTGCCGATAACAGAGCGCTGCAGTTCCCACCTGGAGAGCAGGACACGGGTGATACGTCACTGCCACCGCACCAGCGGCGCCGAGGCCCGGAGCAGGGAAGTCCTGCTCTCACGCTTCAGTGGTCTGCTGACTGCAGAGCCTGGGCTGAGGGGACTGACTGTGTTCTCACACAAGCTCTTGTGTCCTGCTGCTGCTTCAGGCTGCTCAAAGCCCAGTACAGGTCCCATAGCTCCACTATGATGCCCGTGTTTCACATGGATACAGTCAGCTTCCAACTGATGTGAACTTCCCTGTTAAATTGTTTGGCCTCTCCTTAAACACAACCAAAGGATTCCATTATTCCAGGTAAAATGAATCTTCCTTTCCTGCTTATACACTGAACTGATAAAGCTTAAAACCATTCTGCTGAAAACCATGAACTCAGCTTCTCTTCCATTCAGCTTGTGCAAGCCTGAGGCAATGCTGATATTATTGCAGAGGCCATTTGCATTGGAAGATTTTTTTCTTTTGATTAAAGAAAAAAAGCCTTTCTATATTTCTTGGTCTGCTTGTGGTGGAGACAACCGTGGCAACTTCATCACTGTGCAGTTATCCAAAGATCTGAGCCACCGCACCACAGGGGTTTGCAGGAAGTCTGGTGAATGCATGAACCAATCCCCTACTCTGCATCCCTGGATGCACGAAAAGCACCAAAAAGACACCCAAGTTGCCCATTCTTACTGAACTCTCAGCAGGGAAAGACAATGTTTTCAGATGGGAAAGGAGATCTGCTTTAGCAGGTGAGTGACAGAAGAGGTTGAATTTCTGTGCCCAGGATGTCATGGGTGCCTGTAGCAGCCCAGGAGCAGAGGACAGCCTACCTCTGCTCCTGCTGCTGTTTCCAGCAGGATTGTGGTTCATACCACACTGCCCTGAGAATCCTCAGCTCCAGGCAGGCTTCAGGACACGTCTACTAGCTTAGCCTTGGATTTCATCACCCTTCTGGGAAGTGCTCACTTAAACTGTTTTGCTGAGCCTCTCTATAATAATCACATCTCCCTCCCGCTACTTCGATGATTAATGGCTGTATTTGGTTGAAAACATGGTGCTGTGCCCCATTTTCCCAAACCTCCCTCACAAGAAACCTTATTCTGCTATTTTGAGAGGAGACCTCACCTTGCTGCCCATGCCATTAATTGAGTAACTATCAGTTCCAATTTATTCTACTTGGCTACAAATCAGATTTCAGCTGGCTACTTCCAAGCCTGCTTCAACACAACGTGATAAAGCTGCGTCCCTTGGCTGATACCACTTGTCAACCTGCATCTGTTCTTGGGCTAGTAAAAGACAACAAAGCCAGAAACCTGCCAGTCTCTCAAGAACAGAACTCAATACGTTTGGCTTTGCTTTTTTGAGTTTATCATTACTTTAATGAAGATGACTAGGCTTGGCATTTTGGAGGCTCAGCCTGGCCACCTGCATCCCACAGCCCTCCATTTAGAGCAGAGATACAACAGTAAGTTAAAATCTGGTCACAGGAAACCCAGCAGCACCAACACTCCCTCAGAGAGCCGGGCAGCGCTGCGGGAGCATCTTCCAACCCCACAACAGGCATCTCCAGTGCCAGCTCCAACTGTTGTTCTGTGAGCGCAGACTGATTTAATTCCTATTAGAGTATAAAAATTAATAACAGTGAAATGTCATGATCATCTCACACTAATTACACATCTAATGAATAATTAGCTGTGGACACATTTGACATTTTTGGTCATTAATCTGAGCAAGTGTTTTAAGCCTTGAACAAAACTCTGCAAATGCAACCTGGTGCTGAGCAGCTCAGACCTGCAGTATCAACGCTCCCCATGCCAGATGGGGGTAGGGTCCCACTGGCTCCAGCCCCCTTCCCTGCAAACAGGGGAACTCCTCAGTGCTGGGAGGGTCTGTCAGCAGTTGCTCATGCTGAATTCATGAAGCAGAGGAGCAGATCTGTGCCTGCCGCTGCCATGTTGGCTAATGGAGAAAGGAGGATTTAGGAAAAGAATTTCTGCATGCCACCTCTCTCTGCGCACCAAACCTGGATATTTACACATGATGCCATGACAAATACTTATTCCTAAACGTGCCATGAATTTTGTACAAACCAAGACTTTAAATTTGTGTTATAAGCTGTCATTTTTTAATGACAAAATCACTATAAAAAGGGGGAAGAAGGCACAATCCCTCTCCACCCTGACCTTGACAACTGACAGGGTTAAGGTATCCACTATCTCCCTGGACAATCAGTTCCAATGTCTCACCACCCTCACAGTAAAGAATGCCTTCCCAGTATCTAACCTAAATTTCTCCTCTTTCAATTTGTACCCATACACACATCCTTCCCCACTGTGCTACGGCTTAATTACAATGCTCTTGCAAAGAATTTCAATTTATCCTACCGTGGGAACAGCTCTGTAATGAAAAGGCTTTATTAAAATGGAATGTAAAACATGATAATAATTAACGAGACTGTGCAGGTGTGTTCATGAACATGGCTGAGCTCTGGGCACACTGAAGGGAGCTGGATTAGGGGTCATCTGTGGTGCAACACCACTATCACCATGCAATGCCACATGCCCTGTTATGACATCTTACACAGCCAACGGTATGCTGTTGTTCAGGCTTGAATTCACATGGGAAACACTGCAGAGCATCTGGGGGGATGATGGTAAAAACATGTTCCCAGCTGGATTTCAATGCGACTTTTAACGCAGAACCAGCCAGCGCTGTGTGCTCAGTGCCTGAGAGATCCAGTTCAGTGACTCTGACCAGGCAGAATTTCAGAGTGAGAATTAACACAGGCCAACAGCACTAAGGTCAGAATGCCTTATCACACAGAAAAACAGGAGCATAAACATAGGCCTGTCTGACACTGGCATTAAACTCCTGCAGATGGAGAGCCAACGAGAGCCAAAATGTCACAGAAGACATAACTAGCTGCGTGAGGTTCACGCCAACTTGGAGACTGTGTGGTGTTGTTTTTTGTTGTTTTTTTTTTTTTTTTTTTTTTTTGACATTCACCTCAAATCAGTGTCCTTTGTTATTAGGGTATTTGGAAACCTGAAGTACTCCTGTGCTGGTAGCTGCTGGAGCCAAAGCAGAACAACACCCTCACAGCTGTGAGACGGCTGCACACAGTGCCGGGCCACACACAGCCCAATTTTGTCTCCTTTGACGGGAGTTCACAGCACTGTGGGATGATATTCCTTATTCCCTTCAGCCAGCTTATTTGCTGAAATGCAGCAAATTGTACTGCAGCAGGTGTGAGCATTATGCAGGGCTATTAAAAGGAGGCTGTGGGTATCTTACTCATATGTCAACATAAGAAAACCCACCGATGATATACATTCACAGCCGTGTAAGCTTGTAGATATTATCTGAGGTACAGCCTGTATGCAAATCCATTTTCAGGGTTTCTTTTGGTAGAGCAGAGATATTTATGGCCAATTGTTACTGTGTGGGCCAGATATCCCTCAGGGAGTCAGAACAGCCCTTAAGATTAACAGTGCTCCCAGCTAAACACTCCAGGGTCGCAAGAGCCATCAGCAGATTCCTTACTTAGCTCCTGCTCCGAGAAAGGCTGTGTCCTGTCTCACTGTTCTGGTTCAAGAAAACCTGACATCGCCCCGACAGACCGGAGCCTCCCAGGGCACTGGGAGCCAGCACCCCTCTGGCCACGTTGCGGTGCTCCTGTCAAAGGGGGCATTTCCTGGCTTTCAAGCAATTAACTTTGAAAATAAAAACTTAGGATAAACTTACACTGATTTTTAATACAATTATACAGAGCTCTACGTATAAACATACACAGGAAATGGGGTTTGTTCTGCTTGCAGGAACTACATGCAAACGTACCCTCTGCATGGCAGAGATGCAGCTGTTACATCTTGAGCCCCAGTACACAGCAAATTTTTATGGCTAAGCTATAAACTTCTGAAAAATAAGGTTTATAATAGAAACCCTGACACCATCTGAAATATAGCAGCATTACTGGATGCTGCTGTAATATGGCCCTAATTTATAAACTAGGGAGGAATCCTATTCCATTTTGAAACTTACAGACAGTCATCCAGAAAAAGGGTAAAACACAGGGAAAAATGGTCATGTCGTCCATGAGCTACAGTGTCTATTCCACCCAACAATTCAAAAATCAAATAGGATGCCACAATATTTAGGCCACGCATTGAATCCTGGACTGCCACAAAATAAAAACATGGTGTATCCTAGGATGGGAGTATATTTCATAAAGCCATATGCCATTTCCCATGCCTCTGGGCAGTACTTTTCCAGTGAAAATTTGATACGAGAACACTGGAAGAAAAATAATTATTAGAGAAGTATAACCCAAACCCTCCAGTTTTGCTTGACACACTAAATATTTTTGCAAGAGGGCTTCAGTGTACTCCTGTCTAAATTGAAAAAAGTGACGAAGAAGCAGATTGCTCACTCACAGGAGACAAAAGTTTATCACTAAACCTTAGGGAAACGCTCTCAGTTGTCTCGAGACTCCAGCCCTGCATTAAAATGCCCTGAGGAGGAGGTGATTCAGAGGGCACCACCCTGGCACTCGGGATCTGTGTTTCCGCAGTATAATGGACCAGAAACTTGTTTGAGGTTTTTCTGGTGACCCTGAAACGCTGCACACAGGATTCAGCCTTGGGATTTCTGTTTACAGAGTGACTCTGTGCCTCCTCGGGCACCACTGCCCTAAGATGCCGCTCCCAGCACAGGGCAGGAGCAGGCAGCAGGACAAATCAAATGCCTGTCTCAGGAACTGCCATTCACTTGCAATTCTGGAAAACATGAACCTTTTGGAACAAGGGTCGGAAATCAAGGGGACAGTGAGGATTTTACTCATCACTGTCACTTGTTCAGAAGCCTGGAAAGAATTCCATCTCTTCTCCCCTTCACACCGGTGGTAACTCATGTCAGATACCGGGATCATGTCACTGACTCGCTTGCTTTAGAGGCTCACAGTTGCAATTTTCCACACTGCAATTTTCATTGTGGCCATCCCAGATTTCTTTCCTACTTCCCTTAAACCATCTCCTTTTGTATGCTGAGCATCAAAGGAGAATAAATCCAGATTTATTGCACTTTTCCTGCTAAAACTATTTCTAGTAGACTTGTCATAAACCAAGCACACCACATTCTTGTTGGTCGCATCACTGCCCACCAGCTCGGCAACGTTTTACCTACGGCATGTTCAGCCCCCCAGCTCGAGCGACTCCTGGGCCCTCTGCTCTCCTCACTAACAAAACACAGGATTTGCTTGTGGAAAAAGCCAACAGCAGCAGCCCTAAGAAGCACTCCACACAGCTGTGCTTTCCCCTAAACCTTCCCCACAGGCACTGCAGGAATGCCCTGGGCAGTGCTGGGATGCTGAGATGGGGCATGAGAGGGGCTGAGCTCTTCATGAGCTGTTAGCAGGCTAACGAGGGCATCTGCAGAAGGAATAGGCACAAAACCTGAAACTAGAGACAAAATAAATATCCCAGAGCTGGATTTCTGAAGAAAGATTCTGCTGAGCTATAGTTCCACATCAAATTTTTATTGAATACATTTTCTTCTGAGAATTTGTGCACTAAAACTAGTCAGAATCATATGAGAGGAGTATAAATTTCACATACAGTTTTCACTGCAAACAGCCTTCACGAGAAAAAGCAAAAGCACTTTTTAATCAAGCCCTCTCCACATCCTCCTCCCCCAGAACCCGAGTGGCAGGCTGGGAACTGGAGCTCACACAGCCCCAGTCCCTGCAGCATTGGGGAGCTCCAGGGAGGGATGCTCTGCCTGGAGGTCACAGCGAGTGGGACACATTATTCCCCCTTTGCCATGCCTAAACACAGTGCCTAGGTCTGCTTCACTTAGAGTAAAGCTATGAAGAAGGTGACATCTTAAAGCAACTGATATTCTTAGCTGATGATGTAAATTCATGCAATTTCAGCAAACCATTGTAAAAACCCAAACACGGCACAACCTTTTCTCCCAAGTTCAGAGCTGCCCCTCCAAAACTTACTTCATCCTATTATTTTCTGAATCTACAATGGATTTCCTGTTTGATTCAACAAAACCAGAAAATGAGGGGTTAGTTCCCTGGAAGGATGCTGTTTCTCACTGTACTGATTTTGGGTTGCTTTGAGCTTGAAAAGGCTCTAGGATCTAAAATGCTATTACAGACAGAAAAACTATTTTAGATTATTTCTTTTAACAGTGTCCCAGCGCCCAACAGTTGTAACTTCTT
This sequence comes from Pyrocephalus nanus, assembly GCA_038380795.1. Taxonomy (NCBI): domain Eukaryota; kingdom Metazoa; phylum Chordata; class Aves; order Passeriformes; family Tyrannidae; genus Pyrocephalus; species Pyrocephalus nanus. The sequence continues at coordinate 7,718,350 of CM076282.1, read as the reverse complement.
TCCCTCAACGACTACAAGGTAAACTCAGAAAAAAACTTACTTTCTCGGAGGTTTCCAGATTTATTACCATAACGTAAACATTAAACAAGTCTAAAATCAAGCACCTTTCAGCACTTGAGCGAGTCTCGACAGCTGTGCTGTCCCAGATGCTCACAGGGCTGCTCTTCCCAGGGTATTTAGTAACCTGGACTCCCGAGAAGAAAATTACACTGAAGAAAAGGTCAATAAATGGCAGAGAGGAGATGACATCCCATAATAGTTATAATTACTGTTTATCAGAGTGCTGCACTGCACAGGTAGCAGGTTATAGGACGTATCTGCTGTACTTTTCCATGGAAAGAGGGCACAGCTACCTGACTCAGAGTTGAACCCATGACACGTGTGTCGGCTGTGTCACAGAACATGCCACGCAGTCACATCGCTCCACAGGAACCAATGACCTTAAAGGATGTTGCATTCATTTTTGTTTCTGCATTTTTTTTGTGATGGATTTAGTGTTCGATAAACCCAAAAGAACAACAGCATTTGAGGCTGGAGCTCTTTGTGCCAGTGCCAAGCGCTGCAGGAGGAGCCAGAGCTGAATCTGCACCTCACTCAGACCACGCACAATAGAACTGATGTCACAGCTCAACTCTTCACTGCAGGCTGAGGAAGGGATTGATCTTCTATGGGGATTCCTTTTCCTACGAAGTTTTACACTGTGCACATAAGGCAAATTCCCAGTAAGACAGGCACAGGAAATGCAAAAGCATGAGATGAGCAGAATTTGATTGCTTCAGAAAGTCAAAGGCTCCCCAAAGCATTACATATCTGCGAGGGGACACTATAAAACCAGACAGTGACAGGGCCTCTGTGTTGGACAACAGGGGTTGAAGCACATGGGGATGCTTGGCTGAACCAACCTGGCGAGGTCCCTGACCAGGAACACTCTAGACACCAGCACTGTGTCTCAGAAACAGCAAAATCCCTACAGAAAGTGGCTCAAGTGTAATCATAGAGAGGAAAAACACCAGTGTTCTGCCTTTGGAAATAAAGGGTGTGATTATGGAGCCGTTGATGACAGCTTTTGAAGAGTGCCAGCAACAAAGATAAATGGAGAATGGTGAAAATCCCAGCAGCCTTCTCTCTCCCTTTTCCACCAGAAAGCAGGACAGCTCAACTGAATTATAGATGGTGACTGTCATGAGTGCCCAGCAAAAGGGCAGCAGGGAGCAGGGGCCTGTGTGCTGTCCCTCTGGCCAGGGAACAGTCATTCCATTCTGCCATATGACGGTGGGGGGCAACATGAAGACACATTGAATACAACAGACTTGTTATGTCCTGGCTACATTATCGGGAAATCTCCTTTCCTGGGAAGAGACCATCCCATTTTACAGTGATTAAACTGATAAAAACCTCAACCTCTATTTTACTCTGTCATGCTTTCTTGCTGCCAAGGGCCAATAAGCAGAGTGAGCCGGCAGACGGCTGTATGACACACGCCTTGTGGCTGTGCCAGGAGTGGAGGCAAAGATGACATTTAACGGAAACAAATGTATGATAAGACAAATTGTGCACTTTTTCCTTGACGTAGAAAATGATCCCCTGAGGTGTGATGCCTGTTCAGGAGAAAAGCCATTTAGGTCAGTCACTCTCTTCTGGCTTTTGCCCCTTCACTAATGTACTAAAGGAAACCATTGCATAATCTCGCAGAGGACTAAGGCTGTGGTCCCTACACGCCATTCCCATGGCCTCAGAGGCAGGCACAGCATTTTAGAGTGCAGACCATGACCTTGGGGCTGGTTTTAATAACCTTTACTGCCTTTCCCTGAGGGTAGTGCACCATGAATACATCCATGTGTGTGACAGCCACTTTCCCCTCCGTTGGTCTGACCCAAGACACCATCACGGGTGTGGACCAGTAGAAGGGATGCAGTGATGCATCCCAGGTGGGGCGCAGGTGGCAGGATGCAGGTGGCAGCTGCAGGAGGTGACAGGGATGGAGAGTCTTCATACCAGTGAGACAGGGTGAGACCAAAGAGGCGTCACAGCTTCATTAACCAGGGGCAGCGCAGACGTCAGTGACAGCTGAGGCAGCCAGTCGATAGAAAGGAAGTACAGAGACTCCTTCAGAAAGAAAAGATTATCTTGAGAATAAAAGCAACTGGGGTAATAAGCAAGATGCTCACAAAGGCAGAGGACAGCAAGAAGAGCATTCAAACCCGCAGGCACCTGGGAAGTGATTTATCCAAAACACTTAAAAAAGTGTGCCTTAACAGATAAAATACAGAGAGTAACTCACTGCAGGCCAAAACACTGCGTATTAGAGGAAAAAAATATCCTGCATTAGAAAGAGAGACTTCAGCCTTGGCAGCATCTGCTTCAAGTCCTCTGCTGCCCACGCCAGAAGGAACTCCAGATCTCTAAACTCAAACTGTAATTTGCTTCACTACAGAATTCCCAACTCAAGCCCCAATTATACCTCTTTGGTGAGGGTGAAACTCCAGCCAGTGGTATAATACATTCACTGACACCTGCAGACCTAATAATTGACCAGGGATGATGTGAATGAGCTCAGCAGAATTTCTGCATTGTTCCTGCAAGGCTCGGTGTCCTACACCAGGAAACAGCTTCGCTACTGCAAGGTGCATAATTTAATAAACCATTAACTCAAACCTGAGGTGAAGTAAATTCAGCGTATTATATATTTCAAAATAGCATTAGAATTCAATTTAAGTGTCACCAAAAGCCTAATCCTCAGTATACAGAGCATATTAATAAGTGTCTTGGAGCCTGTAGTTTGATTTAATTTCCAGCTGAGTTGTGCTGCTGCATGGCTGCGATCCCTGCCGTGAGAATGTCTTGGTGACAGCGTCACCAGACTGAACTGGAGTAGAATTGGAGGGATGACAGTGCTGCTTTCTGGGTCCTCCCAGGAGAACAGCGGGGTGGGTGCTGGAGCAAAAGTAATCCTGTTTCCATTTGTGCCACTTCTGTGTGGCCCTGCTGAGATGCTGATGTTTCCCAGCAACAGCAGGCTTCTCGCAGGATCCCCAGGTACCCCTGACCCGACCCTGCCGTCAGTTCCCTTTACAGCCACAGGGGAAAACCCCATTTTGGGTAAGACAGGTGCTCCTGTTCATGCAGGCTCGATGCCATATCCTCCCCAAGCTGCTGGACAAGGCATGAGGAGCTGCTCTGTGGCTGCTCCCGGCCATGCCATGGCACGTGGCAGGGCTGTGGCCACCGAGAGGGGACAAAGCCGCTGCTTTCCCTCCCCCAGGTCAGGCGTCCGGGGAAAACAGGGCATCATTTCCACCAAGAGCCAAAAGTACAAAACCTGCTCTCCCTTTCTGTGGAAGTCAGCCATGTTTTGGCCTTTTCCCCATCGCCCCTGTCAGAACTCCTCTCAATCAGCAAGCCAGGCACGTCCCCCAGCAGTTTGGGAAACGCATCTCTTCTATAAATGACAACAGATTATTTAAGCAACAACTAAAGCGTTCTCACTGCTTTTTAGTTTGCTCGCATTAACGTCAGTCTCCTCATATATCTAGGGAACAAATATGGGATTTTCTTTAAAATGGTGGAGAGTGATACAAAAATAGCAGCCTGCTCGTCTAAAATAAAGTTATGTATTTGAAAGGGTTGGAAATTGTTTTTTAATCACAGGCATCTTCCTTCTGGAATATAATCTGCCTCCTGTACATTCTGCACTTCTACCCAATTTCTCAGAAAAATGCAGCAAGAATGTTAATAAATAATTTATAAAAACATTATAAAAGATAAAGGACTCCTGTTAAAATGTTTCCAGCCTTTGACACACCAGTTCATTTGTAATCCTCTTTGCCTCCCCTTTACTGTAACATCATCAGAAGGTTAGCACTGTCGCTCTTGCAGCCCCACTTCATCCACCCTGCTGAGGTCCAACCATCTCTGGTTCACAGGGATCCAGGATGATACAGGGCACAGTCCAGCCCAAGCCACAGTTCAGTGTTATGTACCACAGACTTCTGTCACAGAAAATGTTTTTCAAGAAAGCAACATCTTGATTTCTTTGCACAGTCTCCCAGCGAAGATGGCTGCAAATGCAAACAGGGCTCTGGGGTTTGTCCCTTCTCCAACAGCACATGGGCTGTGCTCTCTTTGACACTCAGGGATTATGGAGCATGGTGCATAGGACCCTTTGCTCCTAGGAAGGAGACAGTTGGGAGGAAAAGAGCTTCTCCTGCAGGGTTACTCTGAAATTCACTTTCAGGAGCCAATATGTTAGAGAAAAAGAAATCAAAATAATGAAAACAGACAATTATTACGAAAGAGTTTACAGAACCCTTGGGATTTCAGTTGGACTGAGCAATAGCTTTTGCACAGCTCCACCGATTCCAGGAGTATTTCAGATCTTTAATGATCCCTGAAAAATGTATGGGAAGTCTTGAGACACGGCTGTTCTGGTGACCGCAAGGCAGCAGAGACACAGCAATGAGTATGGTGACTTCAGAAGAGCCAGTGAGAAGATGAAAGGAGGGAAAGAAGAGAGCATCCTTCAGAGACATCAAGTCAAAGGCACATTAAAGAAGCACGAAAAGGGTATCCCCAACTTCCTCATTCTCTGAAAATGCTTGTGCATCATGAAGCCCAACAATGACAAAAGGGGACTGACTGCTGCATCCTGACAACGGCTGGTACCAAAAGCACTTGTGCTGCTGCAGCTCAGAGCTAAATCGATGCAGAAGATCATTCTGCACTCCTGGCAGTGCTGTCACTGGCTCCTTTCCAGCACAGTTCCACATGCAGGTGGAGCAGTGAGCACAGAAACCCGAGGGAGGTAAAGCACGGCTGCTGCACTGCTCTGTGAACAGCCACCTGGATCCCGGGCATGCCTGGGACACAGACATGCTGGCAATGGCTGGGCACCCCAGGCCGTGCTCTGCTAGACTTCTATACAAACTTAATTTCATTGTACAGGTTAAAACCCACTTTGGGAAAACATGCTGAGGTAGCAGCAACAGTTTATAATCCCGTTAGCAAACACACACAGGCTCATTGTGCTGAGGCCTCGCTCACACCCCACCCTCCCAACATACAGGACCATCTAAGTGCCCATGTGCAGTGCAGCAACCTCAGTGCTTTATTGCCCAGCCACTTCTATTTCACCCAAATGAAATATAAAAACCCATTACTAAGCAAAAGTATTGAGAATTTTTATGAGCTTGTAATGCTTCCAATTTATGTTGAAAAAGTCCCAAACCCTCAAGCTGTCTGTCGCTGCTCCAGCCAGGGATGCGGGAGATGCTGCTGATGCAGCACAGAACAAGCGATCAGAGAGGGAAATGCTGCTCTGATGGGGTGCCATCAAAAAGAAATGGGAAGAGTTTCCTCTTGTTTAGGACATAATTGAAAATTTGAGGCAAAAAATACAGAATGAACACCAAATTTCTGCAGGACAGTGACAGATGTCATGTAAAATGTTTTAACTGAGTTTCAGGCCTCGATACTTTCTGCCCATTTCAGACAAAATGCGTTTAGGATGGGAACACTCAGGGAGCATCAAACATCAGTGCAGACATTCATAGTAACAAACTGCTGAATATTCAAGTGTATCAGAAGGAAGAATCCAGGAAAAAACAGTTTAAAGACAAAATATTGTGAAAACCTTTGATATTCAGTTGGTGCTTACGGATACTCTCCAATGCAAAACAATAAAAACCAAAATACTACTCGGGAGTCCTCCCCAGAACACTGTGAAGAGGCCACCCAAGTCCTCAGCCCAGGCCTGGACCGTCTCCTGCAGAAACACTCAAACACTGGCTCAGCAATTACAACACCTATTACAAATATTAAAGGTCTTTGGGGTAAGGCAGCACTTAAAATCCATGATCAAAAAAACTGGAAATGTCTCAAAAATGTTTAACCCTTTCAGAACAGAGTGGAGGAGGCGGCCTCAGCTGCAGTGCCCCATGCAGCAGACCTGCCACCCCACCGCCCCCACCAGCTGCCATCACCATGGTCTCTGCTGACAGCAGGAGAAATTCTAGGAGACACAGAAAACTGCATTGTGCAGCTCCAGCTGACTGGTTCTCATTTCTTATCCCTCTGACCAGTCCACAGAGAGCAGGCACGTCATGTCAATCATAAACAACAACACAAAGTTGCTTAAAGTAAGAAATCAGAGACCACCAGACATTTAATGGCTACAGCACAGCGTAAATGCATGAGGGAGATCATGAGTCCCTGTGGCTGGTTTGAATTCTGGCCTTTACACTGAAAATCTGGTGCAGAAAAGATCAAGAACAATTGTATGGGTATTTTTAATCGATATCTAACCTGACAATAGGATTTGGAGGAAGATCATCCCATAAAACAAAGGTAGCATCACAGACTAATTATATTTAGTCCCCACTGACCAGACTCACAGGCAGTGCGCTGCGTGCCCCGGGAAGGTGCTGAATGTCTCTCTAAAAAAAGGGCAAGTCACCCAAGTGCCTCTGTGAATTAAAAAGCCAAACATGTTGCTTGAGGTTAATGTTAAACATTGCCCTGGCTGTACCTGTTTTGGAATATCAAACTCATTTACTGGGGGGTGTTGAGGTGCAAGCCTCTGAAGATGATAAACAAAACACCTTCTCCCTCTCTGTTCTCATTCTCCCTGAATTCACCATGGAGCTGAACACGAACACTGTGCAGACAATAGAAAAGCATCATCTATTCTTGGCCAGCTCCTTTCTCCCAGCTGAATAACCCTGAGCACATGACTGAAGGATGCCCGTTTATGCCTGGGAGATGCTGCCATGAATCACAGACCCCTCTTCCTCCCACAGAGAAGGCACAATGTGTCCTTGTTGAGGAATACCAGTCTACCACTGCCACAGTGAGACATCTGGCAGTGCGTTTTATAAATAGGCTTCTAAGAAATGTACTTCCCATCCGCTCCTCTTGATCCAAAGTGATGACCAGAGCAAAGAAGATGACTAAACATCATCACACACCCTGTGAACCTGAAGGGGTCAGATCCCAGGGTACAGCTTGGAGACCTTATCCTGCTGCAGTGCAACCCACCAGGGAGATGCTGCCCCAGTGACAGCAGAAGTGTCTTCTTTTTTACTATGAAAGTGCAATTGCAAAACCAGGGGGGAAAAAAGGATTATTTTTCATTTGATTCTAGAAACAGATGTCACTTTTGTCAGACCTGTTAGTTTTCAGGACCATGAGAGTTTAAGCTTTAAAACAGTATTATTACAATATGCATCAAGTGCCGTTTTCTAACAAAGAAGACAAATTGCTTCCACTTTGTACACCATGGCAACCAGCCAAGAATACAAACAGCTCCTCAAAGACAGGGTCAGCAAACACCACCTGAGCAAACTCCCACACGCGACCCTGAGCACAACCCCCCCAGCCTGGGAGGAGCTGCCCAAACACTGTGTAAATGAGAGGAAAACTCAGCTTGACTCCTCCTGGGACTTTGCTGTTCCCACAACACTCATTGAGTGGGAAAAATCATTGAGTGTCTTGTCTCTCCAGAGACTAAACTCCTCACTGGAGGAGAGCAGATCCACTGTAAGGCTGCCCCCATGGTTCACCCCAAATTCAAACACAGCCCTAGAGCTGATCTCTCTCCCATACCATGGCATGCCTGTATAGCACTTGGCTTCCCAGCTCCTGCCTCATTTCAGAATGGAACAACACAACCAAAAACCTCCAGGAAGTCTCACCTGAGCAGAACCCATGTTTAGGAAATGTCTGACCTGGCATCAGCTCTCTATTGCTAGAGAAAATATATCATCTCTCTGAACAGAGACATACAACTAAGAACACACATTTCCTCTTCAGACAAGCAAAATCCCCCAGACAGTGAAACGTGGGACGCTGACCACCCCAGCAGCAGCCGAACATGGGCTCGACTGGGTGACCCGGGAGAGAGGAACTTGTCGCCATCCTACCTGCAGAAGCCAGTAGCACCTTCTGTGAAACGTGGGGATGATGGAGGAATGGACGTAGCAGCCATACAGGCACTGGGGACACAAAAAGAGAGAAAACAGAGTCAGGTTAGTGAAGGAACCGTTACCTGAGAGGCTGTGCCGGGGATGGGGTGCAAGTGTGCAACCTGCCACCAAAGACATCATTCTGCTGCTGGTCGAGGCTGGTAACACACAACACAGGATTGTGGCACCCCAGGCATGTGTTTTTAAGCACTGCTACAGGTCATAGAACCCCTTTCCTGCTGCCTTTGCCCAAGCATGGTCACCCTGGAGCAGCCAGAGCCAACAGAGGCTCCAGCAGTGCTCAGCATCCTGACACCAACAGGGCTGCTCTGGGGGCTGCATCCGAATCTTGGCTCTAACCTATTCTTATTTTTTGACAAACACAATACCTACCTCTCTTTTTCCATGGTTTCTCTCCTGGGTATTTCAACTGAAAATGTTGTGTTTGTAAACTGAAAAAATTGCTGCCAGATATCTTAGACAGCAAAATGCCAAAATACAGTTTGTTTCTTTTCTGCTGGTTTTGTTTGGCTTTGGGGTTTTTTTTAAATAAACTCTGCTTCTCTGATTAACTAAAATCAGCAAGGCCAAGGAATTCTTTCTTTAGGAAAAAATCAAATTTCCAGTATGTTAAAACTTTCCAGTTTGAAACCAAGCCCAGCATAACCCAAACACACAAAACTGGTTTTAATTTCAAAGACGCCCGAGTGCAGAGGGGTATGGTGCCTCTGGATGTGTGCACTTGGCGAGCACACAGAAGGCTGTGGCAGATTCCCCTCCCCAGGATCACCACTTCCAAGGTTGGCCTGAATTAAACAGGATTTAAGGACTGCTGGCTGCTATCACCGAGTTATTTTTGAAACAGAAATTACAAAGATTAGTAATACTTTCAAACGTTTCAAGGGTACATTCCACACACAGAAATGCAGGGAGGAAAAACAGAGCAGGGAAAAAAGCCCTGCAGAAAATAATCCAAAGAAAAGCTTAACATTTAAATCCTTCCCCTCGGATGGGGAACAGCCGCTGCCTTTTGTGTGGATAATCCCTGACAGTGACTCGGGGCACACAGCGCTGGGGGCTGCATGGAAAGGTCTGTAACGTTCGGTTCTGCTGACTCAGAGCTGGTCCCCCCTCTTAGGAAAGCAGCTTGGGAGGTGCAGCATCTCCCAGTCCGACCTGCTTCCCAGTGAGGGTGGGAAAACTGGTCTGGAGCAGCTGGAGTAGCCTTCACAGCCACTACAGACATCCATAGCACCTCGTGCAATATGTATCAGTAAATTCCAGCATCCCCCTGACTAGCTTCCCACCCCAACTTTGCTCTGATTAAAACAAAACCCAAAAAGTGCCAGTGCTGGGCTCGGTGCAGATTATGGTGCACAGCAGGCGGGAGCACTGCCCTGCCTCTCCAGAGATGTCTCGTGGCTAATTCTGGAGCTGTCAATAATGAATCACACAAAAGCCTCCCACCTCCACGAAAATGGTGTTCAACATTTCAGCAAACTCTTAAAAAATCCTAACGATTCATAGAATTCACAGAGCACCCAGAATACAAAAGGGATTTCTTAAATTTTTTTTTTCTTTTTTTTCCCCATGGTGACAGGACATGAGAATCTGACTCTGGATTGATGTTTAGAGGCTGGATGTTCTAACTTGGGCAGCTGGGATGAAGGAGACCCACACAGTGAGCAAACTCCTGGCCTCAGAGAGATGACAGGGACTGTCCCCATGGGCAGTGACAGATACCACAGTGTCGGAGAAACACGCTGCAGGGGAGAAACAGACCCTGGGAGTGCACATGGAGTGTAGGCAAAATGAGCGATGGCAGCAATAAAAACTACATTAATTTTTGGATAAAAAGGCATATAAAACCCCTTTAGGATATAAATGGAAAGCTAGGAAATCTGAGCGTCATTGTTTTGGAGGATTTTCAAGGTTAATGAGTTAACCGCTGTGGATGACACAAAGTCTGCAGCCCGATGGCTCGGTACATGGGGATTAAGGGGAGGAGGGTGTAGAGGTGATTTTCCTACACTTGGCTCCACTGACCCCTGCTTTTGGTGTGGGATGAATCCCTCGGCCTCAGGATGGCTCAGGGTCACCGAGCACCCGGCCGGCTGGACACCACCATGCAACTAATGAGGAGAGTGGAATTACTGCCCTGCCTGGCTGGAGCACACAGGTAACCAGGGCAGGAGTAATGCCTTTAGCAAAAACTGTCTTTAAAATGAATTCTTGCTCAGAACAGGCAACAGGGGTTTCATTATCTGGGTTTTATTTTTTTTTATTTATTTTTTTAGTGGGGAGGTAAAAGCTGCGGAGGCCTGTGTGTCTGTGGAGATGTTAATGCCAGGCTGGGCGCTCAGCCAACACATTAAGTGAAATCGAATTCCTGAAACCAGCTTTAATCAGCAGATTTTTAAGGTTAGAACAACTCTCTCCTCTGCAAGGCTTGCCAAGGTTAATTCTGTCCTGAGCAGGCTGAATTAATGGGCTGGACAGGAGAGAACATTTTTTTTCATGATTCTCTTTTAAGTTTACAAAATCTCCAGAAGAGAAAAGGCATTTCTGAGCTGTCTAAGGAGAAATGCCACCACAGGAGTTCATCGACTGCTGTGTAGAGAACAAGGCCTAAAACGTGAGCCGCCATCACCTCCCACGGGGACCGGCATCAGCCTGACTCTGAAGGAGCCCCGAGCGGCACCAGCCGTGCCAGCTGCCCTGCAGGGAGCACTCTGACCCACTGCCACGATGGGACCGGGATGCCCACGGTGGTGTGGTCCTGTCACCTCTCTGGGACTGTGTCCTTGTCCCTGAAGATGACCCAGTGCGTGCCCTGAGCACAGACCGCATCCTGCTGCCATGGGAGGATCCCTGGAATGAGACACCCACACCTGCCTGTGGGCACCTCCTGCACAGCCAGCTCTGGCCCTGCCAGCTCCACTGCAGCTCGTATCTTTACCAGTCAAGGGATAATTAAAGAGAAAAGGCCTTCCCTGGGCACTGGGGGAGAGAGTGCAATTACAGCTGCCCACCCTGCCATTTGTATGCAATGCACATCTGGCATTACCAAACTTTAAAAACCTGGAGGCGGGGAGGGGGAATAAAAAATCAAATTATTAGTGGATTTTTTTATCCTGAGCTCCTTACAGTGATTGTGGCTTATTTAAAAATAATACAATAATGCTGAGGTGTTCTTCCTTAACAAGCACACCTTGGGAATGGAAATAGGAAAGCAGAAGAATCAAAAATTCAAGATAGGGTTGGACAGGCTTTGAAATTCTTCTCCCCAGTGAGTTACACTAGTGGATATTTTAAAAAAACCTTAAAAACCGCCTAGATTTTGTTCAGATTTTCACACTGAATTCCCAATTCCCTTAATAAGAAGCTAAATCAATCTTTAGAGAACAAATCATGTAAGACCTGTGGCTGCAAACTATTAAAATATACTTGAGTAATTTCCTGGTGTAAGGCTTCAACTTTCAACACCCTGGCAAGCCTGCGGACACCATAAGCAGGATCTGTGCAGGTTTCTGGGGGAAAAGGACAATAGGACCATGCCCTCTGCTCCTTGGCTCCGTGGTGGTGGTGTGCTCAGCCCAGCAGCTCATTGCCTCCTTGTCACACCCCCGTGCTGCTGGGATTTCCCTCTGTAATTACACCAGCCATTCCAGAGCTTCCTCACCAATTTCCATCAGTAAGTAGCACACTGCTGGCAGTGGCAGCACTGCTGCCGTGGATCAAACCTCCTGGGAAAGCCAGAAGAGGCGTTGGCTTCGTTCCTCTCATCATCCTGATGACAGGGTACGGGTCTCCTAAAGCAGTGGCTGTATCTGAGCCCAACCACACTTTGCCCTCACCCTCACCTCCTGAAACCAGCACCGAACCAGGAAGGGGTGAGGCAGGAGCAGCAGCCGTGCAGGTATGGATTCACAGGCATGCAAGGGAAAATGGAAAAGCAGCCTGTAAGGTCTCACAGGGGTACCTTTCAATGCAGCAACCTGTATTTCAGTAGTACAGCCAAAATGCAATGACAAACCTTACTATCCCGTCCCTATCATGATATATAGACTATATATCCCTATCATGATATACAGAAGAATTCTGTGATTTTATCACAGATATCTCCATTATCTGTTCTTATAGATACCACTGCTATCCCATTCTTTTCATCAACTTTTCCATATCCCAACAGAGACACCATCCACTCTTCCTGAAACCAATTCCTCTGGATTTCACACAAATGATAGAGGAATTTGACAGCTGTTTGTAGTGATAAATTTGTTTTACATGTAGGAGTCATTGTCCATCTGTGTCTGTAACCAGCACCCACAACATTCTGTGCTGATTCTCTGAGAGGGCACAGCCCAGCTGTAAAAGCAAGGCAGCTGAAAACTGGGAGCTGCCTCTTGGCCAGCGAATCAGCAACCATGGGGGAAACCCTCAAATATTGCGTGTCACCTCTCTTTTCAAACAGACCTGAAGTGAGTGCCTTCTGAGACTGGGTTATCTTGCAGCAGATGGTCCTTCCTTCAGGACAGGGATGCTAAAGCCACAGACAAGTTCCAGATCCATTTAAACATCAGATGAGGCTCGCCCCTGTCAGCTGTGGAAGCTGGGAGACAGCGGCGGCTCCCGCCCGCTCCATTAATCAGGATTCACCGAGAAAAGCCAATGTGCTGCTATAAACCCCTGACTCGAGGCCAGCACCACACACAGGGAGCCATGTGCCATCAATCCTCCTTGTCCTCCCCCAGCAGCAAAATGCAGCCAGGGAGGGCCTGGGGAGGCTTAGCCATGAGAGTGGAGGAGCAGGTTTGTGACAACGCTCGCTGGGCACAGCGAGGCACAGCAATGCTGAGCTGATGGGGATGTGACAGGAGACCCCCATGTTTCCCCACGAAGATTGGCCTCAGTTCAGCTTTTCAAAACAGGGAGGGGAATCCCCAAGGCCGGCAGGCTGCCCCCAGAGTTCTTGTTGTGACTTAAAAAGTGTCATAACATAGGGAGGCATCCAAAATTTCCCGTTACTGCTGCAAATCTTCAACTAAAATGCTGCTAAACATGTTTTCTCACTCCTCAGCTTAGCAAAACACAGATATTAGACAGGTTTGGATTTTCCTCTGACATCCATAAATAGTAACTTTGATTCAGCAAAGTGCAAAACCACGTCCTCAGATCTCAGCCTGGGCTAAGCTGCTCTGTTGGCAAGGTTCGCCTTTTATCAATGTCAACAGAAATTAAGCGATCGCTTATGGTTTGCCAGGTCAGATGAGGAGTCCCTGGTACTGACAGCAGATCCCAAAAACATTTTTAACATTCCTAGGTGATTGCAAAACCCTGGAGAACCCGACCCTTCACTTTTTGGCTGCAGCATCGTGGCTCAGCGTGGTGCAGCCCCAGGCATGGCCCGCCGTGCAGGCACTCAGCCTGGTGCAGAGATTTTGGTTTTAATCCTATCGGCTCTTTGCCTGACATGTTTCAAACCCTTCATATGCCCTCGATGCCACCAGCAGCCATACCCAGATAACAATTCCTAGAATGAGCCAAGGGCTCTCACGTGATGGCTGAGCAAGGGAGGAGAGGTTACACAGCCTGTGCATTGCAGGACCTTGTCACTTCTGGTGGTTTTAGTTAACAAATATTGTTCTGTTTACTTGAGACTCGTTAGAAAGCAATTTTTGAAATGTTCAATATTTAATGAAATATTTAAATGTTTAATGGGTTCTTTTTCAAACCCTGTTTTCCCTCTGTGGGGTTCTGAAGTCACTGCAAAGATTGCAAGGTTTTAACTGTTACAAATGAATCTTCTAATGACATTGGCTTAGTGACAGAAATCGGCGTACGTGGGGATTGATGCTTCCACGGCAGCAACACCCACAGCCATCCCACCGCAGGATCATTGGTATGCAGCCCCACACCCCCCCGCAGTGCCTGCCTCTTCATAAATGCATACTTCTTTATTAATACAGGGATACTTTAATCTCAGTCTAATTTTACCTTTAGGGAAGCTCTATCCTGAGGCTGCCAGGAGCTCAGACCCTCCAGATGCAGCGATGTGATTTGTATTCAAAGCAGCAGGTCTATCTGTCAACATGTTTGTCTCCCCTCTCTGCCAGCTCTTATTTATAATCCCATTCAGATTAATGAATGACAGTAGTTCTCATCACAAGAAATTTGATTAATCAATTTAAGTGCTTAATCACCCTGGCCTGGGTGAGAAGAGTACTGGAGGAATTCTGTCTGTATAGGGGCAAAGTTGTGAGAATGTAGGAGGAAAACATCACTGCTTTCCCTCGGGAACAACTCGAGCCCAGAGTGTGCACTTGATCCCGATCCTTGACGGGATTACGAGCTTTCCAAAAGCTCAGAGTTTCCTTAGGGCCAGTAGTCATGGCCAATTAGTCACGAAATATCCTTTTCAGCCCACTTCCTAATCTGTCACAAAAGGCTTCACACTATCTACCTCATTCCCTGCTACCCATGTCGCTTGAACCCAAACCCATCAACCATAAAACCTCTCCTGGGGTGATGACCAGGATAATCCAGTGGCATCCTGCAGCATCCCACTCCCCATTAGTCCTGCCCATTGCTTTCCTGTACCACAAAGACCCCCACAGCCTGGCTGTGTCACCACCTTGAATACTCCAGAATAATCTCCAGGGTCTTCTGGAGACCTGGGAGATATTTCAGGTGATGGGTAGGAGCACGGTTGAGCAGAAATCACCGATTTTTAGGACAGAGGCCATGCAGTGTGGGTGCTCTTGTGGACACTCTGAATGACACGATAAAACCAAAAAAATTGGTAACACAGCTCAAGCAAACTCTGCTCAACCAGGTACACAGGATACAGGGATTCTCACTGGGAAGAATTCCCACATTCATTTCTACCGACTAACCTCAAAGGGACACAGAGGCAGGTGCCCTCTTTGGAGCTGGGTACAAACAGGGCAGCACAAGCTCTGCAGACACATGGTCTAATGGCACCTGTATTTATGGAACAGTCTGCAAGGCTGCAGGGGATTACTGAGAGCAGATCTGGGTGACACAAGCTCCATACAAAAGCCAGACTCCAATACTCTCAGGTAAGGGAAGAGCATCCCACTGACCTAGATGTGAGGGGGGCAGTTAGTAAGAGGAAAAGTGGTACCAGAGGCTGCTCCGACTCCACAGGCTCATGCTCTAAACCAACACTGCCCAGGTGGGTCTCTAGTGGAATGGAACCAACCTACAGGACAGGCATTACCTGGGTCCCTGTACACCATCGACCTCTGCAGCCCCCTCAGCCTGTGCCACCACTTCACTTCCCCTGTGTGAGGGCTTCCTGACTGTCACCACACAGCGAGAAGGACTGTGAACTGGTAAACCATGGAACATATTATCACACTGAAATATGATACAATACACAGAAGTGGTTTATATTTATTCTCTTCCAGGAATGTCAGAAAGACAATATAATGAGAATGCTGCAAACAAGTCAAGTGTTTTCCTCCTAATCTGGCAATAAAAATATGTCAAAGAAATGCCTAAAATCCTAATAGAGAACAAAAAAATAATGGGCTGGGCTATGACAGGATTTAGCTGCAACTTTATTTGAAGGCTTTAATCATGTCTCCTACAACATCAATGGATAATCAGATACAAAGCTGTAGGAATCATTAATGTCTGTGTTGGTTGTCTCAGCTGTTTGGGGTCTGAGACTGAACGGCTCGGGCAGAGGCTAATGAAGATAGGTCGAGACTGAAATACCTTTACATCTGAGAAAGCTTTGCACAAAAAAAAGGATTATTGAGCTGGTCTTAGTGGAGACTTGACTGAAGCAGCAAATACTGTGATAAGAACAGCACTGCATCTCCAGCCCAGCTGCCTCCACCATGGCCATCAGAGGCAGGCTGGCTGCACCCAAGTGGGAAACTTTGGCTTTTTTCTGTCTGATTCTCCTCTCTAGGAAAAAAAAAAAAAAAAAGACCATCACAGAATGGGAGAACTAGACAATATCTGACAGTGCCCTGGGGAAATGCAGGCTGAGATGGTATTTTTGGAGACACATGACAGAAACAAGCCACATGTGAAATGATCCAGGGGGTGCAGGGCAGGGGCACGATCACACGATGGACACAGGTCTGACGCGTTCACTGTCTGTCCAACACAGGCCAATAAGGACACAAGTTCTAACAAATGCAACTAATAAGAAATATAAAAACATCTAAAAGAACTTTTGGGAGCTATTAATTACACACACAGTGTTATCTTGAATTAATTTTGTGATGGACAAGAAGCCTTAGCTGGAATCTTTTTTTGGCATCCTCCTTTGGGCAAAATCAGCCATGGAACCATCAGCAGATATCCTACACTGCAAAGGGACATGCTCAGGTTCTGGGTCCTGTCCTTTTTACTCCTCTTGCTTATGGTTAAGAGCAGTAGGTGCTGCAGTCAGTGACTCAGTGACCAACACCTGTCCACCCCACCTGGTCACTTTGGGCTCTTTGCAAAGGTGACACAATTCCAGACTGAGCGGAGAGCGTGTGGCTGTGGTGTGGTTGGGCGTTCCAGCCAGGGAACTTCCCATGGAAGCTGATATTTCCTTCCCATTTCAGGAACTCATTTAAAGTCTTTAAAGCAGCTCCTGGATTCTGAAAATTGAATCCAAGTGCACAGAAAACTCGGAAGGGCCTGATCTTCAAACCTCCTTTGAGCAAATCCATTTATAAAAAAGCATTTACACAACCTAAAACAAATTATTGTGTATGCCAATACTAAATCTTCCCATTCTAATTTAAAATCCTTCAGCCTTACTATTGCTCACAAGCAATGGCAGGAGCTACAGTAAGTGGGCATTTAAGAATGTTTTTCTGTAGAAATACTAAGTTTTTATTGCTTACAATCAGCTTATAAATATTTCCTGTCCCAAAAAACCTTAACAGTTTAGTATTAATTTCTCAAGATTAGTGCACCAAAATTTACAGAAGTTCACCACCAGCAGACAGTGTTTCTAATGTTCAATAAGCAGCGAAAAGGTCGTTTTACTTGTATTAATTTTTTTATCAGAGAAGGGAAAAACAATTTTCATGACAAATAGTGAACAGTGGAAGAGGTTTGCTATAGAAAGATATACAAGAGCAGGGTACTGTCTGTATGAACAGTGGCAGAACCTCAGACCCCTTCATTCTGCCTACCTGAGGTGACATTATTGCTGGGATTTTGCCCTCTGAAGAGCCCTTCAGGGCTATTTACAGTTATGACACTTGGACTGCTGAGGAAGGAAAAGACAACTCTAAACACAAAAGGAAATGTCTTTTATATGCTCTGAGACATTTTGAAAGATTGAAGCAAAGATGGCAAGCTAAGAGCAAATTTTCTTCTCATTGTAAAATAACAGTGATTTCTATCACTGGCATTTGAAGTACAGCTGTCTAAAGAGGATCTGTCTACACACTGCCAACAACAAGTTATTTGCATTCTTTCAGGAATGGGACTTTGAGGTGGTGGCATCTTGGATCTTGGGTCTGAACAGTTCCTCTCCTCCTGCCTTTTGGGCCACTCAGCCTGGGGCAGAAAAGGTACAGGGCTGCCCTGCCAAGAGCTCCTGGCGCTCCTCTGCGTGGCCTGTCCTCCAAGAGACACTTGGAGTCCTGCCACGTACTGCCCACACAGCACCAGCCAGCACCTGGCTCCAAGACCTTTGATCCTGCCACGCTGGGACCCTGTACCTGCTGCTTGGCATCTCCCCAGCTGCTCAGCCACAACCACAGCCCCCGGACACCCACCCAGAGGGGCAGCCACTGAGAACACACCCTGCCATGCCCCCTGCACACAATTCGACACAAAGGGATTTAACTTCACTTGAACTGACTTGCCACCAGCACCCAGTGACAGACCGGGAGGGTCTCTGCTGATTAACTAGATGCAAGGCTTCACACAAATGAGGCTTAAACTCTGCTCACACAGATGACACCTTAAAACATCCCTCTCCAGCCTTTTGTAATCTTTAAGAAGCTGAAAACACTCACAGAGAGCATGAGTCGAATTGCAGGGTTTTTAGCAGGTAATGAGCGTTGCAAAGTCCCCTGCATCTGCACCTTCCACATCACCTGGAGGTTGCCCAGGCCTTGCTGCGTGGAGGGTGATGGCAGCAGCAGGGCACTGCCCAGCTCCAGCACATCCTCCTCCAGCTCTGCCCTGGCTATAGAGTCCTGCCACGCCACAGCCTCTGGGGACGGCTCACAGGACTTTTACAAATCACAGTCAAGTGGTTAGCTGGCAGGTTCAACAGTTTTGCTTCTGAAGTGCTTTCTGCGTATTTTCTCAATAAAAGCAAGACAGCGCTGATGAACTATTTGACAAAACAGAATGCTGAATCATTTTTAGTACATCACCTTTTCACATGCAGAGGGAATCTTCCGTCTTCCCCACCACAGCCAATTAGAGCATTCACAACATTTCTTAAAGGCTGACAGTAATTGGAAAAGACCCTGAGACTCATAAAGGAGACTTCCCCGCTTTAAGCTGTTAGATCTGTGCTCTCCGTTCCCCTAGTTTCCTGGTGTTTTACTGGCAATGGCAGAGAAGCATTTTGCTCAACCCAAACAATTTTTTCCTTGCCTGTGAGTACAAAGTGCTGTCAACAGAAAAGGTGGTTTTCCCTCAGAGCAGCAGCACAACTGGTGTGTGGAACCACGGCTCTGAGCCCCCTCCCCTACTCCTGGGACCAACAGCATCCTGGAAACCCTCTGTCCTTCTGCAGAGATGGACACAGCTGGGCCAGGAAATAGAACTGCTGGACAACAGTGCTGAGCAAGAACTGAGATGTTACTTGAACATGAAACCACTGGCTATTCCAGCTTTTTTCAAGACTGAAATGGTGAAATGCCATCCCTTGAGGGCAGTCCCCTCTTACACAGTCCAGACCCATACACAGAAACTTCACTTTCCAAAACCTTCAGTGGCTAAATCCAGCTCAAAAGCAGATCAGTGCTCTCTCGTGTAACTCACAGTGTCCAGAGGTTCACAGTGTTGAACTGATCATAAGAAGATTCACAGTGACATGCGTCAATTTAAACAGTGTTTGTTTCAATTTTATAAGCCCAAGTTTTTCAGCATTTGGGAGAAAGGGGCGGGCAGACACTCATGTGCTTGTTCACTGCCAAGAGAAGATGCTTGGCTGAGACTGACAGTGCGCTGAGTCTACCTAAGGTGGCTACAGCACGAAATTGAAAAGCAAGATTTTCTCAGTCCCTGAAATCAAGCTCAATACTCAAGGAAAAGCAAAAGAAAACAAAAAATTCTGGGTTGCTTGCTTCTCAAACATCCCACTGACACCACAAAACTGTCATTAGAAATGAGTCCCACGGGCAGGTAGAAATCTGTTCCCTCAGCTGTACAATCCATCATTTATATCCAACACGTTGCCTGTAGGTTTACAAATCACAAGGAATTTACTGAATGGCTTTCATAAGGAAAAGCGGACAATAAATTATCATCACACGAAAGCCACTCACATTAGCACACAACTTCATTTTCATGCCAAATTTCATAATTGATAAACTGTAAAAAACCCCCACAAAACCAACAAAAAATCCCAATCTGAGCAGTCTTCAAAAATAACACTACAGTATTAAGGATGGACATTAATTCAATTATTCACCTATTCCTTCTTCTCTAATCCCACACTGAACCTGAAGGGGCAGGAACTCGGCCTCTCCACAGCCAAGGCTGCACTTTGCCCCAAAGAGCTTTGGAAAAGAGCTGGTATGACTTGCATTAAGTTCAGAGGTCTGAAAAGCGAGGACAGTCCCTCTGGAACTACTGCCACCACTGTGCAGTGGCTGTGGCACCTTCTCAGACTTTTGATAAATCCTCCTCTGAAACAGCAATTAACACCTTTTGCAGGTCGCCCCACAAGATTAATTTTCCAAGCACAGATTAATGAAAACGCAGGCAGAAGTGTTTAGAAAGTATTTTCTCTATTAATCTTCAGCAGCAGCAGATTACCAGTAGGGCAGCTAATAAAGACATTGGCTCGTTCAGGTGAGAGCAGACAGGGAGAAGGACAGGGCCACCTTCCCGGGCACCCTGAGGGGACAGCTCTGTCACCACCACGCCCCAGTACACTTCAAATTCCATAGAAAAATGACTCAGGTTGCCCCAAAATGCTGACTGGGTCCTGTCCACATGCCAATGGGCAGCTCAGAGGAGGGAGCAGCCCCAGGAACTGCAGCCATCACTGTCAACAGGTTCTGAGCTCCCCAGCAGAAGCTCAGACAAACACATTTAAAAATCTCCAGTCCCTCCAAATCCATCAACAGCAGATGCTACTTCTGGTTGAAAGTTTACCCTTAGGACTGAGAGGCTCCTTTTCATGAGAATTTTTCTCTACCATACACAAATCTCAAAGGGATATTTACTGAACTAGATAAAGAGTTTGAAGCCAACATAAAGAGGATGCTGCAGAGCAAGTATGCCCATGAAAGGACCACATGGTCACTGCAGAGCCCATGGCAGATGGCTCTGGAAAGTGGATTGAGTTCACCTACCTTACTGAAGCAGGATTTTTTGACTCCCAGAACCCCTATATTTTCCCAAATTAACAGGGCATGCTTCATGTTTCTTTCTATAACAGCGTCTTCTGCAGTTCAAGCTAACAACAGTTTCTTTCCTCGTTGTATTTTCCTTTACAGCACTAAATTCTACTTGAAATTGAAAACTGCTATTCTGCCCTCATTTTCCCAAGCTCATCCGTGGCAGTGTTGCATTTTGATACAGTCTAGCTTACAGCCTGGTTTGGGTTTAAAACAGTAAGCGTGTCCGTTTCTGTGCCCTGCCTTGGGGAAGGCAGCGTGCTTTTGCCTGGCTCATTACAGAATCAATCAAACCTGCACTTAATGGAAGGACGGGAAGGCAGTGGGAGGAGAAGACGAAACCACATCCCCTGTCCTTTGTCAGCAGCACAGAGCTGCGCACTCCGTACCCTTCAAAGCTCCTTGCAGGCGGGTGGCAAAGCACTGCTGAGGCGCTGCGGGTGCTTCCTCCCGGCAGCTCCCTCACCCTCCTCTGCTGCCCGCACAGCCTTCAGACCAGCACTGAGGGCTCATGTCAGCACAGCTCTGAAATAAACAGGACGACAGCTGAATGTAACATTAACAAAGGTGACCTTCAAACCTTTTCGGTGTTTAAATTCCGTGTGCACCCTTAACAAATTAGACACTGCCTAGTCGAGACACCAACTCATCTCTCCCTTGCAGAGTAGGGGAGGCCCAATAAGTATAAAGTTTAATACTATCCTGTTTAATGATATTTTCACTTCAACTGAACTATAAAATTAACTGAGAACTTACACTAAAAAAAGACTTTTATTTTATGCTGATCATTAACTAAGGAGGCTTCATACTTGAGATCTGTTATATTAAAGGGGACTAAAATTGCTTGTATCAATTATCTTATTCTGAGTGGACAGACTTCTCATGAAATATTAAAACTGTTTTGTGACTGTAGAGGAGAGAAGAGCCAAAACCTGGGTGGGAAGGAATCTGTGGCCCACGGGTGCTGCCTGTGCTGAATGGTGCAGTACTCACTTCCCCCTGAGCCATGGGAGCTGCCTCGGGCTCCAGGCTCTGGAATGGTCCCACATGGCCTTGGGTGGACCACAGGCCTTATCTTCTGTCCCTGAAACAGTCTTCTTCAGGTTGTAATGCTTAAAACAAAAGTACACTCAGCTGGAACTCCACGACTTTGCTGTTTACTTTGTCAGTTAATACATCTACAATGAGCGTAGTTCAAAAGCTAATAAACTAATGAGCTCAGAAGAACCACCCTCAGCATCACCCAGACACTGAGCAAGCACACATGGAGACACAGAACTAAGCAAAAAGCTGGTTAAGAAGAAAAGCAAGAGCACCAGCAACTGGGAAGATGCAAAGCCCACAGCCCAGGGTGGGGTCTACACCTAAACAGGCTGCGCTTGCAAGTGAGAGTAGAACAAAGCCTCTTAAACTCATGCATTTCTCTAATGCTCTTGATGTGGAGTCTCTGATACAGTTCAGTGCCATTACAAGTATGCAATTAATTACAGACCAGCCATAATGCACTTTGCAAATGAAAATTCTATTAAAATGTAATTATTAATTCTACAAAAACGTAATTATTAATTCCATTACTATTACTGCCAATGGCACAAACCCACCTTGAAATATAAAACTCCCCTCCGGTAACTTTACAGACACACAATAAATGGTGCAAGGAAACATAGTATTGAAGGACCCTTAGGCCACTAAAACTTCCCGAGCACAGTGCAACACACCCAAATAAAGACCCCCACTTGCACAATGGCAGTTTTAGAAAAGCACTTTTTTCTGCAGGTGGTGTGTTTTGTTGTGATCATCCTCTCACCATACAAACCCAGGCATGTTTAGTTGCAGAAGGTGCTGACTTGGCAAGACTGGGTTTGCCAAGGAAGTCCGTGTTATCCCCGGTTTTTTAAACCGCGCAGTGTTTATTTAAACACAAGCCAAAGCTCAGCTGTGTGAGGGGGATGAGCACACGGCAGTGCCAGCCATCCAGCTCCACTGCTGGCACCCACACGCAGAACTGCTCTTTGTCATACACCCACAGCCAGGGAGGCTTCATGAAGCCAAGTCCTAAATTTAGAAGTCATCATCCCAAAGCTGTACGGGAAACGATTCATCATGACGACAGCAGGAACATGTGAAATGGAGTTGTTTGGAGAATAATACAGACAGGTATTTGCACAGGACAGAGACAGCGGTGGTGTTTGGAGCCTTCTGAGTATGGATCACGCTGCTCCAGAATGGAGTGGCTTTTCCAGGGTCCTATGATGACTCTGCCACAAGGCCTAACCTCAAATAACGTTTCAGTCTGTCCTAAAACAACAGAAGTCTAGCTATGTTCTGGAGAGGGGAAAAAAAGAAATACAGTAGGATGAAAAAGCTGTGGTGTTCATCTGGCCACTGAGCCCAGCGCTCCCTCATGTGAATGTCACGGGCACCCTCAGTCCTGGGCTCCTGCCTGATTCTGTCCTCATGAGCCCGGGGCTGGCACCTGACTTCTATGAGAAGGCTTGGACAAAGACAAAACTCCAAGAATATCAGCGAATGTCTACCCGCAGCTGCTCTTGCTCTAGACATTCCTGTGCCAACATCTACCACAGTTTACACATTTTTTCACCTCCCCACTTTATTCTTTCAACATTTGCAGATGGAACAACTTCACCACCTCATCCCTGGTTTTGCCAGATTAAAAAATCTTTCTATTTTCGCTTATAAAACAGCCCATTTTCCTGACCCATCCTGCCCTTTTCTGTTCTGCTCCCCACTGATGTCTTCTGAACTCCTCCAGTGCACACTGTGTTGCAAATGACACCACCTTGCTCACGGCCCCTCATGCCTCACTGCTGCTGTTATTGCCCCCGAAGCACCCAAGGACTGCACATACCATAGTAACCATCAGCACACACTGTCTGAGGCTAAAGAACTCCAAACAGCATGCAACTGTGTGTGAAAGCCACCCTAAATGGACAGATGAGACACTGGTTTTAGCTGCATAGATCCTCCAGTGTGCAAAGTGTTGGTAAATACAGGCAATTTAGCCAAGTGTGGCTTTACATGGCCTGTGAGCAGGACATCTGTGGGGCAGAGGGAAACGAGAACGCATCTTTGAGAGTAACAGTGATGTAAAAGCTAATCTTCCTCCTTCCCACTGCTATATTCCCAATCACAAGCTATGTGTTCATTATCTTCCATTAACATATTGTGTCCTCTCCCTTAAATTCCTAAGAAAACTTTTATCTCCAAGGAAATTCTGCAGAAAAGACTGAATTTGCATTTACTTAATACACATGTCAAAACGTAAAATGTGAGGATTTGGTATTCCTACTAGGAGTGTTATACATGATTTGTATTATCTTCCTTAAACTCCAGAAAAACTTCCCTGAATCCCATCCCTGCCAGTGGCACTGCAGGACTGACCACAATTCCACTGCATTTACTGAAGGTATGATGCTGAGCAGGAACTACACAAGTTTGGGCTAGGCAAGTTTTGGGGCAATTGCCTCCATAATCTAAATATACCTCCTTGATTCTGCACTTTGGGGAGGGAAAGTGGGACAACAGGGAGGTTTTAGGGATGAAATCTGAAAAATGAATAGAAGGGAGCTCATGTTTCCTGAGGAGGGGGGAAGGTCTGGAGGTAGGGTTACAAAGGTTACAAACAGGAATGCAAGACCTATGGTCAGTTTTCCAGATCCTGCTCAGTAATGCAATATTGCAGGTTCCCTCTTCCTACTGAGAGAGGAAAGGTGAGCCACACCGATCGGAGCTGCAATGCTCCCCAGGCTCCCCAGCCACACTGGCCACTGTTCCATCACCAAGAGCAGCGACAGCCTTCACCAGAGAAGGAAATAAGTTCCCAAATGACAATTCCCGGGCACAAGGAGCATCATCCCAGCTCCACAGCTGAGCCATACTCCAGTACATCCCCCCCATACCGATGGCTCCTGCAGTTCAGTTGCTGTCGTCTCTGCATCCACAAATCAGTTTTATGGAATGCACCAATTCAGGAGCGGTGCAGTGAAATACACCGGTATTACTGGAATATCAACTATCTTTGCAAAGAAACAGTTTTCTCCGTGAGCTACCCAGACAGCTGCCCAGCTCTGCAGAGCTGTGCAGAGAACAGGGGAAGGGGTGGCTCTGCCCAGCACACAGAGTTTGGTCACAGTTCCCCAGCCACTCTCTCGCATGTCAGCTCTGAGGGGGGAAAACTGCACACCACCCATGCTAAAACAGCAGATAACACAGACTTCTCACATCCATATTTAAAAAAATCCAACTATTTCAAGGAGTTGGGCAAACATCACCCAGATGGCAAGTTTGCTGCATCCTTGCTGAAAATGCAGCCAACAAACCCATATGGCCAACCAGAGAAGCCACATAAAGATAACAATACACCTGTACAGGCAAAATGTCAATGAATTAGGCCCAAAGTACATAAAAATCTGCTACCTGGTCCATTACACCTGTTCCTGAAATCCATGCTTATATTTACTTTAACATTTAGTAGTTCATAAACATGGGATGGGCAGGTATGGTCAAAGGTGCTGGCAAGAGGCTGCCTCTGCAGCCCACTCTGCTCTCCACACCCCAGCCTCTTCCCCCTTTCAGCTGGAAATAGGGTCTTACAGTCTTCCAATTGTCCTGAATGGGAAAGGGATGAGACATACAAGCAGATGATCTATAAACAATATTCTGGAAAAATCTCTCACTGCCTGTGGATTTATCTCCCCCAAGAAGGTCAGCCCGTTCACTGGAGAATTATTAAGCTCTCTGCCACCTACATGCAGGCAGTAAAAGAGATGCAGAAAGGGCTGGCATCACCTGAACCACTGACTCGAATGCCAAACACTGATGCCTTCAAGGCTCTGCCATCGCCATCACCTTTTCCATGGCTCTTATCCATGCAAGATGAGAGAACCATCTCTGCTGGCTTCCAAAATGACACTGAGCTGAAAAAGCTGCAGAGGGAACTGAGAGCAAGAATCTTCTATATTAGGATTAATCAATTAAATGGCCATTACAGCAGGAACCGTCAAGATGCTCGATGGCCAACAAGATCTGTATTCATGCCCTGCTGTCTGAAATCCCCCACCAGCCATTTACCATCCCCTCAAGGCCTCTCTCAAGCAGTCTGATCTGGAAGGAGTGAGCTGTGTGACAAACCACAGGTGTCTGGGAAGGAAGGGGTTTTGTGCCACCCCCAGCCACGCCGCCAGTGTTCCGAGGTCCTGGCCAGACGCATGCTCACGGCAGCGGATGTGAAAAAAGGCTCAAGCCTTTACCGTGTTCTGAGCTCCGTGGAGGCTTTGAGGACTGTGCGTGCTGCTGCCAGCTCTGCACCGAATTATCCCGGGTGCCCCCAGCCTGCGGGGAGCCCGCGTGGGAACCGCTGCAGCCGTTTCCAAGGCAACGGCGCGATCTGAAGCAGGATTCCTTTCTCATCAGTGAGATGGCTCAAGTATCCATTACGTTCAGCGGCGGGTTGAATAACAAACACGAACGCCAACAAATCAATGAGACGCGCAGGGTTTTAAGCCCTGCAAAATGCTTGTTTTCTTCTGTATTCCCTCGAGCCCGAGGCTCCCCAGACAAGTTACAGCAAAGAGATTTCAAATTTGGCAAGAATCTAGGCGACAGATCCTCCTGAAGTGCAAATTGCCACAGTTCCACTGAAGTCAGCAGAGATATGACAATTTACACCCACTTAGGTTCTGCCACTGGGTAATTAGCACATTGCAAATAACTGGAAACAGATTCCCAAATAAGAACACTTTTAAGCTTGAAGCAAGAATGTTTAAATTAAAAAAAAAACCTCTACAATTTTTTCCAGGATGAAGCAAACTTGCAGGCTTCTCTGCTGGCTTCTCCTAATATATTACTGGATGAAGTAAAAAACTATCAGTCTTTTTGTTCCTGACAACACAGGGTTACAGGTGATGAAACCACAGTTGTGTTATCAGCCTTGCTGTACCTGATATATTTGGTTGATGCATCTCCCACCAGGTCCAGCCCAAATGCCCTTTCACTACCACACTCCCCCCTGCACCCTTAGGGACCCAGCACCCCAACGGTTGGTTCTGGTCATGCCTGGGTTTTGTTGCCTACCCAGTTTCTTGGGTAGACTTTTCTCTCAGATACAGAGGTAACAACACATGTGTTGGTCATTTGCAGGATATAATACTCAAGTTCTGAATAATTTATCTTTTAATCAATACCCAAAAAGGTCAAGCAGAACAAACCCTTCATTCTTTCACATTGTGCTGACTTGTCTAACATCAGTCCTGGGCAAAGCAGTGGAAAAAATGATATGAGATTCAATTAATAAGGAATTAAAGGATGTGACTACACTTAATGTTTGCCAACCTGGTTTTATGGGAAATAGCTCTCTTCAAGCAAACCTGATTTCATTCCTTCAGGAGGTTCAAAGTCTGGTTGACAAAGGCCACATATCTGGAAGGCACCTAAAATTTTGTATGGCATTTTACTTGGTACCAAATAGCATTCAAATGTTAAAAATACACACACATCTCATGAATTAAAAGCTGTCCAGCAAACAGATCTCAAAAGCAGTGGTCAATTGGGACTTATAATCAAATCATGATCTGTCAAAGAGCAGGCTGCACCCTTGGAAGCGATGACCCTGGAAGAGCTCAGGCTTTGGAATGGACAAGTGGCTCGGCCCACATGTGCAGGCAGCTGTGAAACCCAATTGCTGTTGGGGTTGGCACTGACAGCAGAGACACATGCCTGGTGAAGGTTCCTGTGTGACAGCTTAACAGAGATACCCACAGATCTCTTCCTTTGCCTGAGTGATAACTGCATGGCTCTGACGCACTGGTTTGCCCAGTTAGAACAGATTTAAAGAGGGAAAACATCTAAAGCAGCACAGCAAGGATTCCCTTCCTGTCCTTTTCCCGGGATACAGATACTCCTTGTGCCCATCCATCACGCATGAGCTGCTACATCACAGCAGAAGGTGTGGACCAGCCATGCATGATGACCAAGGGCACCCCTGCCCTTACCCACTGACCATGAGCAGGCACTTCATCCATCAGCCCACATGTGAGCTCGGTGGGAGGAGTCAAAAAGGCAGAGACACACAGCAATCAGAAGTCCTCGGGATCTGCTTCCTTCTGCCACCAGCAGCGGGTGCTCAGGGACTCCTGAGTGCTGGAAGAGGTGCCCCTGACTGCAGTTGGCCCTGTTGCCCTGCCCCTGCCCCATGTCTTCCCAACACCTGGTGTGCTGCCTCTACTCACAGCAGAACCATCCCTTCTGGGTCCCTCCTCACAGCAGAGCCATCCCTTCCATGTCCTTCCCTGCAGCAGAGCCAGCCCTTCTGTGCCCTTCTTCACAGCAGAGCCATCCCTCCCATTCCCTCCTTGCAAACAGGT
The DNA here is from genome assembly GCA_038380795.1 of Pyrocephalus nanus. Classification (NCBI taxonomy): domain Eukaryota; kingdom Metazoa; phylum Chordata; class Aves; order Passeriformes; family Tyrannidae; genus Pyrocephalus; species Pyrocephalus nanus. The sequence continues at coordinate 7,690,435 of CM076282.1, read as the reverse complement.
TTGTTATTAGCTGGGGAAGCAGAGGGTGTCTGATGGCAAGGGGAAAATAAATCATTGTTCCCAGCTAAATGGAGTAGTGCAGATCTGCTGGAAATGCTGCCTTTACCACCAGTGCAAATAATGGAGATTGCACGCGCCGGGGCCAAGGCAATGAGCCACCGCACTATTGATGGGGTATTTGTACAACTCCACGAGTTGTGTTTCACAGCCAGCTTTAACAAAGACAGTGCTGCTGTTCAGAGCTGAGGATTAATTCTGCTCCTTACCATGTACAGGTTTCCCCAGGCAGACCCCAGAGAAGCAAAGGAGAAGGAGCTCTTGCCCATGTCTCCCCCTCCACCACTGATGTGTTTGTGGGGGCCCAACGCTCTGCCTGCCACATCTGTGAGTGTGTGAGGGAGGATCCTTACAGCACGCTGGTAAACAAATATTCATGGAAACACATTCTATATTTAATCTGGGGGAATTATCGACTGGGAGACATAAAAAAGAGCCATTACACACAGCCCAGTTCCTGTTCCTGACAGCTGCCAGCACGAGATGCACTGGAGGAAGGTGAAGGGCTTTTGCATGAGACATCAGGAGTTCCTGAAAGCATTATCTGAAATCCTGAGCAACCTTCCACTCTGTAGCTATTCCACTGGCAGAGAGAATAAAATCTATAACAAACATGATTTATCAACACAATTATAATTTACATTTTAATGAACGATGCTGCAACAAACACGACAAAAGTATCTCATTTCTAGCTTCTATTTCTGTTGATGCCAGTCAGCATGTTCCACTGCTCACCATTTTTACTTGAAACTCTTGGGGCCACGGGCTGAGTAACCTGTTTATTCTGCTCTCCAGGCATCTACCATCTGCATCTATGTCCAAATTAAAAAGGAAAAGCACCCAAGTGGTTGACAGCCACTCCCCACTGGGAACTGAGACGGGACCAAGGACTGGTAGAATTCCAAGAAAGCCATACACTCAGTAACCCAACAGAACACCTTAAGTAACACTAGGGAGAGACTTATGGGCTTCATTCTCTGCAGTAGTTTGCAAAAAGTACATAACAACATATTATTAGCATATAAAGATGAAAGGCATATAAATCTGTGCAAGAAAGCCCAGCATCTCTACAAAAGAAATACAATGAAAAATAAAATTACAGATGAAAACCAAGCATCAGCTGTGCCAGCACTTGCTTGAGTTAGAAACAACAACCAAGATTTCAAACTGGTGCAATATCTCACTCTTTGGGTTTACTTCTTTAACCAAAGAACTACAGCTTCTCATTGATTTTTTGCAGCACATTTAAAGATAGATTAGTACATTACTGCAATTGTGGTGGGTTTTTTTAAACAGAAGAACTGTAATACATTACAGATACTCCAAGCCTTCAAAATTTTTCAAAATGTGACTCTTTAAGTAGTCATATGCATTAGTAGATAATTTTCTACAAAACAGAACAAATCAAAGAGGCTTTCCCACTAAAAGCATCTCTGCCTCGATCCCACCTGCTCTGCACCAGAACCTTTTATTCCACTCCGTGTGTGTGCCTTTACAAAGGTCCTGGAACCCTTGGGTTCAACCGAGCCTTATTACATTTTAAAGCCTTTGGATGGCAGCAGCAAAGTGTTCTGCACTATAAACCAGAACACAGCTGAGCTTTGATGGGTTTGCTGCTTCTTTCTACCCCACAAAACACCTTCTAAATGCTATTAAAATTTAGCATATGCCATAATAACCAAGCTGCATTTTTTTTTCCACATTTAAGTCAATTGACTTTCAAGTTTTATCTTTCTATGTACTTTGAATCAAATAAAGTTGTTTCTGCTCAGGAGGAGAAGGATGACGAGCAGCTCGTTTTGACGATCAGCAGTTCCATGAGCAAAAGTCCAGACACCCAGATAAAAGTGCCAGTGGAGACAAAGTAGAAAAGTTCTACAATTTTCTGTGTTTTCCAGCTATTAGATTTAAAAAAAAAAAAAGGGGGGGGGGGATGCTGAGCAGGAACAGAAGCATGCCAGGGCTGCCCTGGGGTGCACCCTGCCCCTCACCTGTGGGTCCTGACACCCACACAAAGACAGACATCTCTCCTCCCAGGGAGGGGGAGCCAGTGGGAGGTGAGGCCAATGTCACCCTCAGAGGAGTGCTCTGGTTGGGCTGTGTCCAGTGCAGACATGCCTCTCTGGACACAGGTCACCTCTCTGCAGGGTTTGTTAACGGTCTCCAGAGTGATGGGGAAGGCAGAGAGCTCCTGTCAGTGCTCCTCAGAGGAGGGAGACTGTGCAGGGAGGACAGGAGTGGGGGATGCAGGTAAAGGTCACATTTTATATAAACTGGAGGATTACTGATGCGTGGTTGGGCCCAGATATAACTCCTGGAAATCCCAGTCCTGGTGCAGCCAGGGAAGAGAAGGAGCCAGTGGGGTCAGAGACCCCCAGCTCACCTGATGGGACCCTGTGCTTGCTCCATTGGTGTGGTGTGCACCACTCTAGTTGGGTTTCAAGCACTTTTATATTTAAATTAGTAAATTTTTAAATTAATAAATATTAAAATTAGTAAATTAGATACCACCCCATGCACTGCCCAAAAGGTAGTTCTAAAGGAATGTCACTCAGAGAGGACAAGGACTCATCTCTGCAGTGTCTCTAATATTACAAATATAATTACAGCCATCAGCCTATGCTAACGAGTAGGAAGGCAAATGATTTGCATCCAAACTGCAGCCAAGTCAAACCAGAAGATGCTTCTGAAATAGGACCCAGTAAGGCACTGAGCTACAAAATCCTTCAATTTAAAGTTGCAGATGAAATGTAGGAAGTCACACTAGAAACTCCTCCTTCCAGCTGAGTCAGGATGCAGAGGCTAAAATGAGCCAAATCTGAATTACCTTCAAAATAACCAACACCCCCGCCAGGAGCTGGGCCCTGTCCCACCACCTGTGTGGGTGGAGGGAGGGCATGACTGGAAAGCCGCAGAGAAGAAACCATCAGACATTGGGACCAGGATTTATGCAGACTGCAGGAAATTTAAAGTAGGTAGAAACAAGAAAATTCTTTCTCAACTAGGACAGAACACCAAAATGCCTTGGTGGCAGGATGATTTATCATGGGTTAGACTCATGTCCTGGTCCAGTAACAGAAGTTTCCTCCTTTGGAACACCTGAGGTTCTGCACAAGGTTAGGGAAAGCACTGCAGCGATTAACCCACCTTTGGCTCCGGCAGCCAGAGGAATAGCCTGAGAGATTTTCCCTGAATCTGGTTTCTAGGATTCAAGGCTTTGGACTCACAAAGAAGTGAGGAAGGAAATTTTGCACAAATCACATGTGATTATCATTTCCTTCAACTGATGGCACTGGTGCCACAGAGGGCAATGGGATCAAACTGGAACCCAATTGCCCAGTGGGCCACGAATGCCCCAGCCCACATTATTTTCACAGGTACTTATTTATGAACAGTCTGAAAACCTGGGACATTTATCTTCAGGTAATTTCCTCCCAAAGCAGGTGACCAGACACACACAATGCTCCCCCTGCAGTGACCAGAGCATGTGCTCACTGTGTTGCATTTGCTCACCTGCAGGCAACTCCTGCTGCATGCTGGATTGGCTCCTGCAGAGCACATGAGAAAGCCCTCGCTTAATACGCTCAGGAAACTCTTCCTCTGGATTTTGCCCCCTTTCCTACCTTCCCACTGCCAGACAATATAGAAAGTGGGAAACACAGCACCTGTAAATCCAGGTTATGATCCAGCACCCCAGGGATGCTTGGAGACATTCTCTCACATCGTGGGATCCAGGGACATTTCCAAGAAGCTTTCCCTGGCCACACACAGTTGGTCCAAGGAGGGTTGTTTATAGTCACTGGCAGTTCCACAAACATCCACGATTTAGTACCCCAAATATTTGTCTCTCGTGAAAGTCGGGAACCTCTCAATTTTACAAGAGTTGTTACAAATCAGACAAAAGCTATTAATAAAGTGTGAAACCTGCAATATCCCCCAAGGGCTATGGAAAAAGAAATCAGCGCTGGAAGGAAAGATCAAGCGCAGCTCCAGTGACAGATGGTGCTCCACAAAAGGTCAACCCTTGGCTCATTCTGCCGCTCATTATTTATTAACAATCTTTCTGACATTGGCATTACTGCAAGAGTCCAGTGTTATGCAGATAATAAAATGCTACTGTATAGTCCAAGGTCTCCTGCAGGTACAGCAAAAAGTTTGCAAAGTGATTTCAGTGTCGCAGGGCACTTTTGAGGATGCGCATGCCAGAAGGGCAGAGAGAGCCTGCAAAGTGACCATGAAAAGTTTCATGGCTCATCTGCCTGGCCTCCTGCTAAACCAGAATTTTCACCATCAATTCCCATTTCACAATCAGAACAAGACAGCCAAGGTCACGTATGTCACAGTCTGCACTGGCTGTATGTAACAGCTCACAGGTAACATCTGCTGGAGTCTGACAGGAAACCTTCCTGACACCCGAGGATGCTACCAGGGACTGCACTGCTCCTTCCACAGCAGCAGCAGGGAGAGGGAGTCATGACCACGGCAATGCAGCAGAGCAGGAGAACCTCCTCCCACTCAGTACCTGGGGAGCAGTCTTTGTCACATGATGGACATGCCAGGAGAGTTCTGTGCTTGCCAGGAACAGACCCCTCTTTACTGGAGGAAACAAAGTGTGATGTTTTTTCCAGCTTCAAGTCTAAGCACTCTGGAAGAGGGGCTTAAACAACAGCCATGTCACTGCTACATGCTGCCCAGCCCAAAGGAACCCTGGAAGATCTCACTGACAAAAGACATTTCTGTTGCAGTGATCCCCTACTGCCTCTGAGGAATGATCAGTATAAGTGTGATTATATCAATAAAAAATAAAAACATCATAAAAAGTACTCGGGCAGAGATAAGTTTATTACTAATTATGAGCAGTGTGTCATGCCCTGACTCCTTGTAAAATAAAATACAGTCCATTTTTACTATCTGCTTCCATGACTTCCAGATAAGAGACACATTTACTTCCAAGGTCATATTTCATTTAACATGTCAAGAGTTTCAACCCCACACAGAGAAAACACCAAAGGCTCCTGCATCACACAGAACTGACAGGAGAATGGCTGTGTTTGGACCTCCTTAACAGTGTGGTTTATCAGTAAGTATCAACTGAAGTTCATTACAGAGACAGGGTAAGATCTACATATAGATCTGCAGGATTTATAAAGTCCCAAAATATTTAGGATATTTAGGTTTTTATCCAAGAACAACAGGAGCAAGCACCAGCTGCTCTTTGATAAATGCAAATCAGGTATTGATGTTGGCAGCAGTTTGGGAATCAGAGCTACCACCAGGGTGGAGATTTACATCAGGGACTCATGTACCCAACTGCCTTAAGCTGAAAACTTTAAAATGGTGATTTAAGTTTTGTACTGTAGGTGCAGACAAAATACCTGCAGAATGCTCCCACCCAAAGGCAGGGGGAGCTGCCAGCGCTGCCTCTGTGGTGTAATACAGCCGATGGGATACAAACCTCCCTGGAACACAGCGCTGGCAGCCAAGACCCCCGTGACAGCCCCCCTTTGACCATCCAAGTTGTTTTACTGCAACAAAGTCAGATCACTCAACTAGGAATGGAAAAGCCTTTTGTACTCTCCCTGCATTTTCCAAGCTCCAGCAATTTTCAGCACTTTGAATTTATGTCTGCAAAAAGTTTAATGAACTTTTAAAGGATTCCTGGGAAGGAAGGAGCAGCAGCAGGCATTATCTTAGGGAACTGGTCCTCCTTTACTGCAAGGGTGAACCAAGAAATAAATAGAAAAGGAGGGGCCCTTTGGCAATTCAGGAAATGGCCCAAAGTACCACAAGAGGAATGACAATCCTTGCAGCCTCCTAATGGGGTGATAGCCACAGGACATTCTACTTGCCAGGACCTTTTGAGAGCCTGGGTTCTGCTGACTGTGAATGAGAATGTGTATAAATAAACAAAGAGCACACTGGCGATGATGTTAAATGATGCTTTGTATAATTATCACTATTCTGTGGTACCATTAACAGACAAAAGCACAGAATCTTAATGACCACGTTCTCATGGCCGCCTGCATTTGTTGTCTGACACCACGTGGCCATAAAAGCTCCCCATGAATGCAGCTGCTGATGGCACAAGACCCACAGGCAGACAGCAAGAGTCTGTTTTAGCAACAGACAACCCATTTCGTACACAAAACCAGCAGCATCTTACTGCTGGAACCTGAAGTGAAGCTTTCTCCATTTACCCAACCTCCTGACAAGCCCCAAGGTCTGGCCCAGAAGCTGTATATTTCCTGCCCAATATGGGAATTCCCCACCCAGTGAAGACTAGGATCTCATTGACTGGGATGCTCATGGACCAGGATGCTCAAGAAACAGGGTGCTTGTGGCCAGAGCCTGCACGATCAAGATGGGTGCTGCTGACCAGGGACTCTCCAATGCTTCTGCCCTTACTTTAACAACAAATCAAGGTATACAGAGTTCTTGAGATTCACATGAGTGACTTGAAAGCTTCTCCACTGACACCGAGAGCTTTAGGCCAAATGTTTGAAGGTTTTTGTGGGGAGCATCAGTACAGACCACTTCTTGTTACAAGAGGAGCAGCACTGGACTAAGTCTGTGCTGAAACAGCTTCCACAAAACAAGGAACCCTCTTTACATCATTGTAACTCTTAACAAAATCAAGTTGCCACCACAACATAAACCCTACACAGCTCCAAGGCACAGAGCCGTGGTATTTTATTTCTCAGCTGTGTACCTACCATTTAACTCTGAAAAATATTACTTATAAAAGATGATTCCTAAAAGCAAAGTTTGGAATTTTATTACGCCTCTGGGCTAGACTGGCTGATCTTTGAAGAAATAGGGCTGTACCTTTTTCATCTGATATCCACAGGACAGTATTTTAGCAGTGAGAGAGGTTGGAAGAGATAGATCCATGGGGCTCTTGGCATGTGATGCACATTTTAGGCAGCAAAGCTGGCACTGCCAGGCTCAAATGGCACCACACAGCCTTAATAATGTGACGCTCTGAAATTTGATGGATTATCCCTACCAAGGTGGGAAAATACCATAAAAAGGCCACGAAGCAGATGCATCATGTGAAGAACACTCAGAAATACAGACAAAAAATAAGAGAAAGTAGAGCAAGAAGGAATCCCTGTGACACCACACTCATTAGCAGTGACACAGAGACTTCTTAACCTCAATAATCAAAAGTCCCTTCCCATTTTAGAGAGGGCTCTGATTATAATAAGCATTTCTGCTATCACTACTGTGTTTTAACTTCACTTTGCTGTGTGAGACACCACAGTCATCCCTTTTGAAGCCTTATTTACTCCTTATGGAGGCAGGATGCCCAGGCAGGGACAGCTATGATGGAGCACAGTGTAGAGGAGCTGCTGGACACTGACTGAACTGCCACAGGTAACACCTGTGGAAGATGCTGGTGGGGAGGGAGAAGGATCCCTCAGCTGTTCTGAGCCCACCCTGCTTGCCTGTGGCCAGCCAGCCTGACTTGGTGACCACACTGGCTAACGCTGACAGCAACTGCCTCTGCAACAGGAGCTCCCACAGCCAATTTGGAGCAACACTGAAGGAGAAGGTGCTGGAGTGAAGGAGTCTTTGGCCAGCCAGAAAACTGGCTGCCTTCCCTTCTCCCTTCGGCACGTCCAGCTGCGGCCCCTGACCTGCCTTCCTCCTCTGCTGGAGAACCTGAGGCCTTGTCTGCATTTGAAACAGGAGAAGCATTCCCGCAGGCAGTGAGAAAGGAAAACCAGTGCAGGCAACCAAAACAGCTTGGAATCACTACGTATTGAAAATTAACTTCTATTTGAACTATGATTTAATCCATACTTTTCTTCGGTAAATGTGCCGATAGGTGTTTCTTGCTTGCAGATTGTCACGCTAAGCAAAACATCAAGTCAATTTGTTCTCAAAGAAATTGATTTGAGAGCATTAGATTCATCAACATTCCCTTTTTCCAACAGAAAACAGGGTCTGAGAAATGACTCAATATACTATCCCAAAACAAAACTTTAGTTTAACTTTTTTAAGCACTCAATTAACTTATTAAAGCAATGCATGGCTGGTGAGACGCTGCCCATCCATCACCACCACACCTCCCATCAAACCACTGCTGAAATGTTCCCAAGCAGGGGCTCTGCAGACAAAGCTGTTTGTCCTGAGCAGACCTGCATCAGCTCCAGTGAGCAGATCCATCAGCCCAAATTGCCTGCAGATTGCAAAAGCTGAGCATCCTCCTAAATCATGCCACGGCATGTCCTAGTTGGAGAGCCAGCTCTCACTGGAGCTCCAGATGCCAGGTGATGGGAAGTGCCGATGTGTCACTGCCTCCAGAGCCATTTGCTTTACAGCCTGGCAAGGAAGGCCACTCTGAAATTCAGCTGTTCCCCATCAGCACTGGGAGTGACAGCCTGTGGAACGGGCATGGCACAGCATCCCCGCCCTCGGCCCCTGCTGCTGCTCCCACCAGCAGTGGCTGTTTTTCAACAAACACCTGGCAAGTGTATTTTTAAACTGCATCTCTGGTTTGAGAGAGCTGTCTCCTGGGAAGGCCAGGAGAGGCTGGAGAGGCTTCCCTGGGGAATCTGGCTGTTCACTTTGTGCCACATGGCACATGGCCATTGTCCTGTGCATCCCATCCCACCCCAGGCAGAGGATGGGCAGCCCCCCTGGCACAGGAACCACCCTCCAACTGCAAACAGCCCTGCTGGCTGCAGGATCAGGAAGGAGTACCACCAAAACCGCCTCCCCTGCCAGATCCCCCTCAGTACCAAACTGCCACGAGGGCAGTCACGGAGGCAAAACCAGCCTTCCACTGCAATGACTTTGAACAAGCGCTGTCAAAGCTTCCGTATTTTCCTTAATTTCGCTTTTTTAAACAACGGTATTAGAGGTCTTCCTTTTGGCATGAAACAAAGAAATGTGACTTTCCACTTCCCACTCATTTCGTTCCATGCTGACATTGCTGAAAATTCTATTTTTAAATTTCTTTCCAATGATGTATATTGGCAATCAAATGCAGGCACAGCATGGTTATCTGACAAGTTAAAATTCTACGGTATTTTCTCCTAAATAGTCTCATCTACTGATTACTTAGAAGAGCAAATTCCCTGCAAAGCTGCACCCAGGCACTCGGCTTTTGCTCTGGCTGATAAATGTAAGCAATAAAAATATGTTCCATTCTACAGCAGTGCCTATTAAAATGTAAACACCACTGGAAGATTTTGAGCAGGCTACGGAAATGCTTTATTCAAAAGCAAAAGGCTGTCTGAGGCTGCCCAAACCTGGCACGGCATGCCCATCCATCAGACAGCGTGTTCCACCAGCGGTCAGTGGGATAGTTCTGTGGAGGACTGGGAGCACTGGTGCTGAGGCTTGCCCTACTCAGGCTCCAGAAATCAGAAGTCGCCATGGGAGCAGGACACCAGCTTGATGGGTGCCCCAGCACCCCGTGTTCTGCTGGGCTAAGGGCAGAACAATGGCATCAGTCGGGCTCAAATGAAGCCCCTACAAGAGCCAGGGAAAGCAAATGTGTCCCATCTTGTGCTGAACTTTCCTACCTCTGAGGTCAGAGGTACATTTAGAGCCTGCATGAAGCAGGATGCTGAGGAATTAAAATTCAAAATGTCCCTCATGAATAATTCACTGAATGCGTGCAAGTACGTTATAGCAATGTAAATATATATATATGGCTATAAACAGATATGTATATTGCAAATGAATACAAGAAGGGCTCAAGTTACTCACAAGGAAAAATACCAGTCACGTGAGGAAGTTTGCTTCATATGGCTCAGACATGTCAAACTACATCTACAGAAACAACTTGAAATTTATCCAGCTACGGTGCAAAGTGGTCCTTGTACCTGTGCACTTGTGACAATGCAAATCATCCTCACTAATTTAGATTTGTTTTTTTCCCCAACTCAAGTTTTACTCTCCCTAACCCCAACCCATCATGATGCTCTGGCCTGTGCTGATGGCTCTGCTCTGGCACACTGGCTGCAGTCCCCACTGCCCACATCACCACGAGCCATCAGCTCAGCAGCACACTGTCAATCCACACTTGGCGGCGAAATTACATGAATAACAATTACCATGGCAGGCCAGAAAGTGCATTAGAACTCTGGAATTCTTATAAACGACAGAAGAATATAAATGACAGACATGGGTGCAGGGTCCATCGATCATCCTTTTCTCCCTCACAGCAAGAAAGGTGGGATCACATTAAAAATAGAACAGACACCTGCAAATAGACAGGTATTTATACAGAATATTGTGACAACTGTCATTTTGCATTAGTCAGTGAGATCCCACAGGACTTGGGCAAGTATTAACTGTGCCGTGTTTTGTTTACTGGCAAAATATAATAAAATCCACCCTCCCCAGTGGCTTCCTGGTGGGGATTGCTCCTCTCCCTGAAGTAATTCATGAAATAAGGATGTTCCTCCAAGAGCCTGGGTAGAAAACACTTTACTTGGGCACCAGAGTATGGAGAAGGGAAGAATTTTTCTGATTCCTCACTTGGACTCTTCTGTGCTTTTTAGGGTGGTTTGATGACACCAGACTCAAAAAATGACCACAACTGACCCTAAGTCAAGGCAGATCCATTGGCTGATGGTTATCTGATTACAGTTCAAATGGTGAGTCCCAAAGTGTGAAGATCAGAAAGAAGAAAGGTCTGTGCGCTCCCGAAAGCCCATTTCTTGGACAAGTTCCTTAAGGGTCTCAAAAATCCAGACCTAGAGGTACTTTTGTTTATTTGCAACAATAAAAACTCCTTGCCCATACAGATGAAGTATTTCAGGACTTAGCTTGTGATCCTGAGCCTCCTGCAATAAAAAGAGGACTTCTTTGAAGGTCCTAGACACTCCTTTTACTTGGTGAAAGACATTTACATCATTAGAAGCAAAAAGTATCCTCAACAGCAACGTAGTTCCTGTCCAAAAACACACCATACCCTACATTTTATCATCAGCACAGTTCATCATTTATACACCCTGCAGGGGCAAGCAGTACTCACTGAGAAACACTAAGGCCCATCACGTGTCCCAGAGAACACACAGCGAGTGCAGCAGAGGCAAACAAAGGCAGAGAAGAAAAGACCTTGAATACAACCCCCAACAGACAGGACATGAGGGACAAGGGGACAGACAGGATCAGAAGGGATAAACAATGGGGAAATCAGGACAAAAACACGTTAACAGGGCAAAATGCCAAAAACTTTATGATGAAGAAGAGGGACTCAAAATAGATGCAGAAAGAGCCAAGGTGCCAACAACAGGTTCCAAGGAAAAGGTGACAGAACTGGGATGGCAGGCAAGGAGAGTGCTGCCTGCATCAGTGGTTCAAGGGGAGCTGCTGGGAGGAGAAGGGGTTTATCAGAGCATGGGAAGGCTTTCAGCAACAGCAGCTGGAGGAAACAGGGGAACATCCATAGTCTTCTGGAAAGAGGCACAAAAACATTTTAAAACAACTCACACAAGAGAAGAGGCAGGACTGCTCTGATCAGAAATAGATGGCAAAAAGTAATGTGGCACAGCAGAAAGCAGAGAGCTGATCCACCTGTCACATGACACCACCAGAAGCATTTCATAAACACACAATAAAATTCAGGTTCTGTTTCTGAGTATCTCTCACCGAGGGGACTGCAGAGGGCATGGCCTTGACTCATGTTCTGGCCAGCATCGAGGGTCCCAGCTGTGCCGACTCAGACATGTGCTCCTGACAAAGGCCATCTGTCAGCAGCCTCTGACACCCCAATTTTTCCCCTGTGTTGTCCCCGTGTCCGGGGCATCTGGACTTGTTTGTACCAACCACGCCTAATGTCGCACAACTCTTTGTCATCTGCACTGGGAATGGGCTCAGTGACCTCCCGCTCCGTCAGCAGTGGGGTGGGATGGGATGTACACCCAGCCCCAGCCATCACCCACCCAGCAGAGAGGGACAGGCCACCTGTTCTGGACTTTGCAGGGTTTGGAGCAACCTGTCACGGCACTCTCAGCCCAGCCAGCTAGAAGAGACCCAGCTGTGGGCTCCTAGAAGAGAGGACAGAGCTAGCATGGCCATACACGAAATGTTTGACCAGTACAGGCCATCAGCCCCTCGGGCATCACTCCCAAGCATGCAGCAGGCTCTCTGCCTTTGCCCATCTTTAGATCATGACTGACATCTTTTTGGAAGATAAAGGTGCAACAAGAAGTGATGACTGAATTTGGGCATCAGTAGGTGGAATTTTCTGACAGGTGCTGCACAGGCCAGATGATTCCTTGAGCTATTCCTCTTGACCTTGCAATCTGTATTTTAATTAATGTGCCCTCCTGGCCACAGGATATCAAGGAATGTTACAGCTGACGATCCTGTGCTTGGGGTTTTCCTCCTAGCATAGACTTCCTACAACCATTACACATTTTTCTTTGATTTTGATAATCTAACGTTAAAATCATGACCTATCCCAATCCACTTCAGATTTTGTTTGTTTAATCAAGAGCTGGGCAATTTCAAAAACAATTCAAATAATGTGTGGTTGCATGCTGAGCTGATCCTTTGATATCTGAACAGTCCTCAAATGCCAACCTCGTGGTTTTAATATTCCTGGTATTGAAGGCAATCTAGTCCATCTTACAGATGTTTCTGATTAAATGAACCTTTTTCTCTCCCCAGTTTTCACACAAGTATATAAAATATTTTGAAATGTGACACAATGAACTTTACACTCTTCTTCTGCTTAGGGCAACACTTGGTGACACAGATGGCTGATATTTTTTAGTCATTAAAGAAAAAGAAATTAAACCTAAAATTCTTTAAAACTAATTATCTTATTCAATACTCTGTTGGGGTTTTCCTCTAACAGCAGTCACTGCACAGTTCTCATAGGTTATACATAAGAGTTATTTTTGTGGATGAAAGACAATAACAAGTCAATAATTTTTGGCAGGCAGTCTTCACTGTTCTGCTAGCACAAGCGCATCCAACTGCTGATGTGCCCTAATGTTTCCCTGATACTGTTTTCTCCTAGAAAATGGAAGATCTAATCTATGCTGAAGGTCAGTCCCCACCAAAGGCTGCAATCAGTGACAGCCTTCATAAACTCACTGAAATTTGTAATATTGTGCAACATCCTCTCCCCTGTCACAGTCCGTGGATGTGTCCTCTGCCCAGGACGCTGCAGAGCTGGAAGCACCATCACTTCTGCGCTGCTGCTTGTGCATGAGGAATAACTGATCCACAGATCCAACTGGAGTGCATGGAAGCTGCTGGCACAGGCAATGTAACCCTGCATGCGTTTCATGAAGAAGGATAAAGTCCTGCCCACGTTCCCAGCAGCCTCCACCTCTGGCAGGGATACGCACTTGCCCTTAGAGCAGTAGTGGGGGAAAATCACCCTTTCAATGATCACCCTGTTCAAATCCAAAAACCCACTATCTTCAAAAAAAAACCATAACTAAAATCTAGACCTCTCGGAATGCCTCAGTCAAGCAATTATGAGGCACTTTCAAGGAGTAATTTAGGTAATGGAAAAGTCAAACATACAATATACAACATACAATAAACACACGATGTCAGTGTGTCACGGTGCCCCCGAGCCCAGCCCGTGCTTGCCACAGCACCAGTGCCGTCTCCTGTCGATGCATCGCTGTGGCTCCATCCAGGCTCCAGAGGGCTTTCCACAGAAGCCTCAGCTGCAGCTCATGTTGGCATGTGCTTAACACCGACCTGTATAAAGTATGTTGGCTAATTGCTGCTGGAATTCAACATGTGCTGTATCTCATCTAGACGATGCAATTTACTGGCTCTATTCCAGTAAAATAACTTTATGGCTTTCTGTCATGATAAATAACAGTTTATAGCATAATGAAATTAATATTTACTTTGGAGCTATGTGGACTATTCAAATATAGTTGCTATATATAGAATCATCTCCACACCACTAGGCTTCTAAATGCTGTGAATTGACAAGAGAACAGGCAAACATTAAATTCCAGTGCCCTCACAATTAATAAACCTTCAAACTTTGGGCTTGCCACCGAAACCCTTCTGTGTATTTTATACAGCCAAGGTAGTTCAAGAAGTGTTAATTCAGAAGCAGGACAGACTGGGCAGGAATGGCTTTTGGGGTCTGGGAGCTCCCTCTGCCTGCTCTAAGAATGGAGACAGGGCAGGACCATGGGTCTGGACCACCAGGCTTGGAGCCAGGGGCAGAAACCTCAGCAAGTGTTCACAGGAAAGATCATGATTTAACACATAAAAATTGATTATGTTTTCATCTTTATAAATGTACTGTTTATTATTCCAACAAGGAGAGATTAAAGAGACACTGAAGTCTAACCATGTCTCTTCTTCACAGGAGGCAGGAAAGGAGATGATATTTAATCTTTTTAAGCTCAAAACCAGATTCCTTTCAGTAGGAAAACACTCAAGTTGTCCTGGCTGTGGCAGGTAGGACATTAAACAAGAACGGAAACTTGCCCCAAGGACAACAGTGAGCCTGACTGACAGAACGACATGGAAGGGTCAAGCTGTTGCTCCCATCATGCACACTCAGAAGAAAGCACAGCAGGAGGATTAGGGGGTGCAGCAGAGTCACAGGCACTGCACATCCCACTTGCAGTGCTCTGGCATTCCTGCATCGCCTCATCCTGCTTTTATTCAAAATTCCTTCATGGCAACAAGCACACAAAAACTGCAGGCAAAGCGTAACCATCAACAGAAATGCCCACGCAGTATCACAGAGTGTCTGGGGTCAGACAGAAGGCAGAATCTTCACAAACATATTTATAGTGCTCTAAGACACCGCAGTCCTCTGGAGCACAGGGCCTTTTAATGGAAAAACACCATGTATTTGTCGTGGTAAATGACAAGGAACTGCACCAGCAGTACAGAGCTGTCCAGAGTGGCGTGGAGTGGGAATGCCATGGTGGGGGCTGCAGCAGGCCAGTGCCAGCTGAAGCAAAGAGGCAAAGGTTAGGGTTAGGGTTCCCTAGCACAGCCCTGCCACCAATATGCATCATGCCAGAGGCGCCAGGACATGCCCCACCAACCCCCAGGCTTCACACTGGGAGATCTGAATCTTTATTAGTTTGGATGCCTGAACCTGTAACTTCATGAACTTGTTACCTTAGAAGAGTTCAAAGCTACTGTACCTTACTTTGAGAACTCACCCAGACATTAGACCAGCCGCAGCTCTGCCAAGCGCTGCAGTTACAGATGGACATCAAGCCCTCCCTGGTGCCAGGAGCGGTGCCCAGCTCCCGTTCGTGTAGGGCAGAGGGGTTCTGGCTGCGTGGGGAGCATCGCCAAGCAGGTGAGCAGCAGAGGGTGGGGACTCAGGGATCAGGGCTCTATGTGGCTGTGCTGCCAGCAGCCCCTCGGGACAGCAGGGAGGTCTCTCCCACACGGAGCGTGCTGCTAATCCCCGGCAGCCACGCGATGGCAGCAGAAATATGGGAACACTGGAGCGGAGGAATGCATTATCCCACCGCTACAAGGAAAGGTATTCTGCAAAGACAAGTCAACTGCTACACGCAACCCAACGTCCACGATGGTTTTAAAACAAGCAGAGAATAGAAAAACTGTTTTTCCCCCTGAAATACAATAATTCACTCTCTGCGTTCCTGATATTGCCTACAGGGTCACCTGTGCTTCCCTGCTGTAGCACAGACACACCACAGACCTCTCCCCTGGCGACTTTAATCTGACCTACAGCAGACACAGCAAGATTCAGAGCACAGCTCCTGCTTCACACTAATTCCTGGAGGTCAGACCCCGGACAAGGACTGGGAGAACCCCTCAGTGCTGGCACTGCTGAGCTCCTTCCCTGCTTTCCTCCATCACATCTCCCTTTTGCTTCACACAGGGTATTAGTGGGCAATTAATGCTTTATATGTCCAAAGAGTGTGCAAACACCAGCTAATTAATTTTCATCTCTTGCCGATAAAAAGGGAGAGCAAATAGCATCCTACAAAGGGGTGGCCGTTTGAATGTGCCAGACAGGGCCACACTCTGAAATCCCCTTTTGCAAGGTTCTGTGTCTGTGCTGCTTGTTGGGGACAACACCACACTGTGTTCAGGAATTCCAATGCCTTCAACCCGGACAAGACTCTGCTCTCCCTGCTCCCCACTCCCCATGCACGCCTTGACGAGCGGTATCTCGCTTTCCAACAGGAACTCAGGAAATTAAATGTTTAATGCACCCCTGATGCATACAGAATTAGCAGCAATACAGAAAACGACACTCGCTTTCCTGCCCAAGACCCAGTGAAAGAAATAACTAAACAGGAGCTCACTGAAAGCCAGGCAGGGAAGGCAGAGCCACCGAGACTCCTCGCTTCCCGTGGAAGCCCTTATCTCCGTCACAGCTCACAATGCAATTACAAGATTACAAGGCACATGCTGCTCCAGCATCTGGATCCTCCATGCAATCACAGGGATCCCTACAGAACCAGGAAACCTCTTAATCTTGCAAGGAACGGCATGGATTCTCCTCGCCACATGGCTCCCACTGACCCTGCTCCAGGAGCCACCCTCAGGGACAGACGTTACCTTTCAAGTTCATTTTTCTCCATGCAGGCACAGAAAGGAACTGTGTGGTCAAAAAGGTAAGTGGTGACCACCAACACTGGTCCATAAAGTACTGATGTTTATTTTGTTTTGCTGTAAACTGTCTCATCTACATTGCAAACCCTGGGATAAAGTTTGTACCAGTAACCCCTCCACTCCCATCCCAGTCTCCAGCACATTAAATCCAGCCCACAGAGCTAGCAATCCAATCTCCATATATTTTATTCTCAATATATTTCATTTCTGGCCACTGATCTTTAGATCTCTTATTGGATTTTGTTTTCATAAATGGATTTTCCCACCGAGCTGGCAGAAAATAGATTTAATTTCAAATTTCTCTAAACTGAAATATTCAATATAAATGTCAATGTGTGTTTGTGCCATACAGTCCATGTGGTGAGACAAGCCTCATGTTTCAGAGGCACGCAGGGAGGCCTCTCAGCTTATTCTGCGTCTGCCTACTCGTTCTAATGTTTTCTTTCATAAGGATGGCTGAACAATAGAAAAGTATATATATGTATGAAACTTTTTTGCTTGTTTTGTTTTTTTGGGGAAGGGTGCAAAAATCAGTATGATGTGTAGTCAAAATTCTCCCTCAGCAGAGGATTCTGCAAACAGACATCCCCACAGCCTCACCACAGAAGTCTGGAAGGGACCTCAAGGACACCCTGCCATGGGCAGGGACACCTCCACTAGTGCAGATCACCGGCTCCTCTCTCCCCGCAGCACGGGGCGCAGTGGCAGCACCAATAACTCAACAATTTCAATCCAGCCCAATGCTACTGTCATTAGTCCGCAGAGATCCTTTTGCAATTATTTACATCAAAACTGCCTTTACGTGCTAAATGAAAAATGCTCAGGTTTCAGCGAAAGGCATTTGAATTACAACCCTACCACATGTGGCTCAGCTTTATTCATGCTATTTATTAAACAGGGGAAAAAACGGTGATGCAGCCAATTACAGAGCAATTACCTGAGAAGTGCTGCAAACCTGTTGCCTTGCACTGCAGGGAACAGTGGCTGCCCTTGACTTGGGCAGAACTTGCCTATGGGCCACCTGCCTGGCAGAGCATCCCCCAGCATCACACACAGGCCATGACCTCAGCTTAACCTTCATTCTGAGACACCCAGATATTAGGAAAACTTTCACTGCTGAAGTTAAATAAGCCATGACAATTAAAGGATTAGGAAGGTTATGGGTCTACTGAAGAATAAAATCTCCTGGGCATGTACAGGGCGTTAGGAGAAGATGCCAAAACTCATAAGCATTTGCTTTGACTTTACGTTACTGCAGGAAAATAAATCAAGACCCTGATATAGGAAAGGATTATTGATATGTATGTTCCCTTCTGAAGAGACTCCCACGAGACCCATTCCAGATTTAACAATAAACCATACTCCCTTTCAGAAACAGCAAAACAATGCTCCCATTTCCTAGGACTGCCACCAACACAGGAATTGTTAAAATGTCGTCATAACCCTGCGTTCCAAGTGCCATAAACGCCACCTGGAACAGGTAACAGAATAAAACCCAACCCCAGCTCATGAGCAGTCAAAACCTCCACACTTCTGCACCAGAGTCTGCTCATGGTGCCTGTTGTGGAGACGTGTGTGTGCCACAGCAAAGGTGGGGAGATGCTGTTGGACTCTGGTCTCCAATGAGCTACAGGAGGTTAAGGGAGAAGCTGGTTAGAAGGGGCATCAGTCAAATCGCAGGAGAGGTGTCAGGACCATGCTGTTTGCAGCACTGATGAACAGGTCTGTGTAAAACTGCCCCTCCTCACAAGCAGTTTCTCCCTCGTTCAGGGCTGCTTGTTTGTATTAATGTATGCACACGTGTGTGTCACAAGCCTCTCACATTAAACTCTCATTTCTCCTCCAGAGCCATTCCACAGTATTTCTCTGGAATGTATTAAGCAGCCCGACTGAACAATGCAATCCTAATTAGTTTGCAAACGACACAGCTCACCTCTGAGGGCAAGCAAAGCCCATGTAAATTAAAGTGAATTGGCTCAGGCTGTCCTAGGAATCCCTCCCCGATTACTGCTGCTCCAGCGTGCCACCTCCAAGGCTGCTCCCACCCTCCGGTGACAACGAGGAGCAGATTTCACCCACGACAGCAGGGAACGGTGACGTGTAAAACCATTTTGCAGTTCAATATTCCATGGTGAGTTATTTTACACAATGCAGAAGAGCCCATTTGGTCATTTACCGAAACAAAAAGTCTGGTAGATGCCCCCAGCACCAGGCTGCAGGAGCCACAGACACCATACCCACCCCGGTCACTCAGCACTGGGACCCTACAGAACCCATGCAAAGTTTTGACGGGGATGGCCCAGGGTTTACGCAGTAATTGAATAATCTAAAATTTTCATTCCTGTCCTCGTGGACTAATCTGCAATAGTGTTAAGGGACTGTTATGATATTAATTAAATACAAGTCCTGCATACAAAATTGATACTCTGCATCTCCATCTCCACAGGGGAGTTTCTCGCTTAATAAGACTGAAATAAAGTTTTGCCTTTTTTTTTTTTTAAGGAATTCATAAACATTATCATATTATACTGAGATAAATACCTCCATCTACAAGAGAACAAGATATTCCAAATACAGGAACTGTGGTGCATGGAGGGGGACCTGCAGGCACAGCTCTGCCCTGGCCTCAGGACAGCCCTTCTCCATAACCACTCCTCAGGCACCGGAGTTTGGAGAGACCAAAATGTACTCGACACAAGATAAAGAGCAGCAGGATCAGCACTGACCTTCCAAAACACAGAGATGAGAGGGAAATTCACTATAAAAACATGACCTCATTTTAATTTTAGCAGCAGTTTACTATGAATTCTCGTGAAGGTGCAGTTACAGGTGCCTGGGAAAGTTCAAGCACAAGGAAAGGCAAACGCAACGGCAGAGCCAGCTGACTGCGATGCGGAGCAGCACTGTCCGGAAGGATGGCAAAGCTGCTCCAACACTCTCCTTACTATTATTTATTAGTTAAAATTTTTAATTATGTGAATTGATTAGGAACACATCACCAGGGATCCTAATTAATTAGAATTTTTAAAAGGATCACAGACCAGAGATTCCACAAAGAATTGCACAAAGAGGTGTATTAAGGGAAAGGCCAAATTAACTTCTTTCTGGTTTATCCAGTGTTTTCTAACAAGACTGTGATCAGATTAACCAAGTAATACCCAAACCCCTCTTGCACAGTGATGCTAGCCAAGCCAACAGCTTGAGGATTTCAGGCCATTCTTATTTATTATCCACTGGGTTAAATAGCCTATTCCTCCCCATCCTTATTTATTTAAATGAGTGTATTCCTACTTAAATTATTCTTTATTTATGTCCTAAATTTGCTTTAGCTGCCTTGTCCATGCTCACCAAATCTTTCTATATGGTTCTGACAGACACCAACATCCCCAAGGATCTGGTGTAGACTTTTTGTTTCAAAATGCATTTTTCTTTTTACCCAAAACTTGGAAAGACACAGGAGCCATCACATTGATGACACCCAGGAAGGAGTTAATTATTAAATCTTCTAATACAAATCCCTGTTCAGAACCGGCTGGTCAGTAGTTTCGCAGGCCAGCATGTTCCTCTGAGCTGCCGTTTCCAGAGCAATGTTTGGATGCTACTGATGCTCTTGGCTGTCAGCTCTGCAAGTACTTTTCCATCAGTGCGACGATGATCCCTATTTATCTTCTGGCTGCAAGAGTCGCTGAGATGATCTGGCAGTGCCACAAGGCAGACAGTTATTTCATGCCCTGTTAAACCTGAATGCGGCTAACTACGGTATCACTCCAACTTTGAGAAAAGCCTTCTTTTTTTTTTTTGTTATTTTAAATCTGCTGCCTACATGCCTAAGCTGAGAACATCGCTTGCTTTTAGGATGGTATCAGAAACCTAAACCCAGAATGCTGTCTGTGAAGTACCACGGTGTACTGATTGAGTAATTAACTAACATGGTTAAAACTACATCATTGTGCCCAAGCAACACCTGGAGGTCAAGAAAATGGACTTTCTCTGCATTGTTCAGAACAGAGACTGGGAGTGACCTCCCAGGTGCTGCCTGGGGATGAGAGGGCACAAGTACCTTCTCGGAAATAAAATATGAGGTACTAAAGGGCTCTTCAGCTGGAGGAGGATGTATGACTGAATGGCCAAACCCTGGTACATCCAAATTGCAAAGCAACTATTTAACACTTATTTTCCGAAGTGGTGAATGTGATCAGCTGAAAGCTGCACATCCTCCAGCTCCCACGATGGCCTCATCTGGATTTGTTACTTTCCAGAAGACACACTTCAGTACAATAGAAATTACTGGGTTCAGTGCCAGGCTATTTGAGCTAAACATGATCACCACCACATGCACGCAGTTGCATCCTCCAAGGCTTGATGGCTCCATCTTTGGATAAACCTGCCTGAAAATCACAGTTATTTCCTTATGTGCTTGTGTGGCAGCCAAGGGTCATCACCAACCCCTTGCTACAGGTAAGGGGGCACTACAGGGTCTGCTGTTCTGCATTGTGAAAGTTCACTAAAGGTAATTAAATCACACTCTGCAAACCCGAAACAAAAGCAAGGCACCATTCTGCGATACCGACTTTTTTCTTTTTGTGCTTGTCATAATAAAACATTGTTATTGGATGTAAAAATTATGGAACAAAGTTATGCCTCTCTGGTGTAATATAATGCAATCCATTTAACACTATTTTAAACCCCAAAACCTCATTAGAGCAGACAGAATGTAAGAATGACAAATAGCCCAGGAGGAAGCTGGAGCACGAGATGAATTCCGGGCACTCATCCCCTTCACATTTCTGGCACTGACTCAGGGGATGCCCAGGGGGTGTCAACACCAGCACCGCGCAGGGAGTGCAGGGTGCCCGTCACCCCGACAGGAGGGAGTTAGTGCCATCCAGAACACCTGCCAAGGTGGGCCTGATGGTGAGGCTGGAAAGCTCTGCTTAAGCCCTAAGTCCAGCCTGGAAGCTGCCAGACAGGCCTGGAGGCACAGGCGAAGCTCTGCCTGTGGTGGACACCTCAATTCCCCTGATGCCGGCACTGCGCCGGGCCAGGTTCACAGCTGCAAAATCAAACACACAACCACACCCCTGGCAGCCTCGTGCTTCTCAGCTAAAATGACACAGCTGAACACTTCAGTTACACCTTTTAACACACTTTGACCACTTTGGCCCTTTGCTCATGCAGTTGGAGTTTAAGACAGAAAAGTGGTGTTACACAATGACATATTTTAGAATAAACAGGCTTATTCCAGAAACACTGTCTCAGGTGAAATCACCTGTCTGAATGTCTCAGAGTGGCTGAATACTATCATCAGAGCAACAGTTCCTTCAAAACATGCATGGATTCCGGGCTGAATTCAACAGAAATTGTACACGCCGTGCTCCTACCTCCACTCCTTGCACCTTCAGTTTCATGTGATCCTCCCTGGTGGTTTTCCCGTCTTTCCTTTTTTTCCAGCAATATCCATCTTTCCTGTATTTCACTTTCTTCCTGTTGTACAGGATCATAGAACCATTCTGTGGCCTGAAAGTAAGAAACAAGTTTGGATTACACAAAGCAACAAAACCAGCCTGAGAGTGCCTATGAAACAATGTCCATTGACCAGTGAAAGGCTCCACTAAACAGGAACAGTCAGGATTTTGACATCAAATAAATGTTCCCCTTTTGTTGCTGTTACCTGGTTGAACTGATATTTGCAATCTGCAAACTTTTATGTGAGGATCCTATACCTAATGCGGGAAGTGCAGGTTAAAGGAAAAAAAAAAGGGAAATCTTATAAAATAGCCAACATTTTCACAGGATGTATTTTGACTGCTACATGCTGAAAATTAGAAAAAAAGAAAATTTTGGGGAAAAAAGGATTGCTGTTATTTTAACTACAGACAATCTCTCTCTCTTGCTAACACATCAGCAGGGTGAGATTCCAGCCACCTTTAACGCTGCACCAGGACCATGGATGTTTGCTTGAAAAGAGAAAAGGATAAAAACATGAGCTTGCACATGGGCTTTGCTGTTCTGCTTAGATCAGTGCTAGACAGGGAGTAATTTCCTCCCTTCTGAGCACCTCCTCAACTTCAAAGACACAGGAAAATGTTTTCCACTTAGAAACCACATTGTCCCTAAAGGTATGGTGACACCCAGCAGACAGGAGCCAGAGTGGTTTGGGTGTATAGTAACATCCACAGAGGTTTTGCCGTCTGCTAAGCCGAGTCACAACTGGGGCATGTCTGCTGCAACACTGAGAAATAAAAAACACTCCCCAAGGCTGGGAGGCAGCGAGCATCCCGTGCCACAGGCAGGGGCAGCGAGCATTTTTTCCACATACACACATATATTTATTGCCTGTGACCAGAAATCTGAGCTCCATCCTCCCAAAACGTACCTCCTCCTGCCCCCTGGGTCCCAGCAGCCTGGACCAAGGCTCGGGGGCCTTGGGGGTTTGGGAAGGCTGCTCCTCCTCTCTACTCCTTCATGTCACCCTGAAAATAAACACCTGGGGGCCAGCGCAGCCACGGCGTCTGTTTGACAGCATCGTAGATAGTATGGGATTAATTCAGTGGAGATATTACATATCTCATTTCAATGTTTATTTTATAAACCCCCAGTCGGTGCACATGTCAGCTCAAACCCTTCTCACATCATCACAGATCACAGAGGCACAGCTGGGACATGTTATGTGGCTGATGGAGAGCCTCCTGCGTGGTCAGGGCGAGCGATGAAAAGACAGCATGAATTGATCTCCTGCTTGGTGCCTCACCACTCTCACATGCAAGCGCTTCACAAAACACACGCTCGAAGGTTTCTGATGTCAGGGAAATCCTGATTCCCTCACCTTCAGCCCCACACAAGCACAGGGAGCACAGAGCAGAGCTCTGCAGCCTCGCTGCTGCTATGCAGGGCTGGAGCCGGGTTTGCTGGTTTATTTCTGTGATGAATAAGGAGCACCGTGAGAGGGCACAGGCAAAGCAGTTAATGAGATTTATATAAAATAGAGCCCAATGAAACAAAATCTCTTAAGGATCTCTGGAGCAGTTGTCGATTTTGATAAGAGTGTATTGAGCTGCTTTAAGGCCCACAGAAAGAGGCTGGGTTTTAAAGATAAATTCATGAGATGAGATGCAGTTTTAACCTGATCTACACTGCTGCTGCATTTCACCCACTACAAGGAAGAATGGAGAGGGAAGCTCTGCACTGCTCATTCCTCAACATTCAGACAGCCCAGGGCAGCCAACTGATGGTGCAGGAAGAAGCAGCAGGTGAGGCCTGATGGGGATTCCCATCATGACAGGTGTGACTCCAGCCCAAATCTCCTCTGAGGGTTTTGTCACTCAACCTGAATTTGGGGATTTCCTTTGTATCTCTGCAGTGAGAGGGATGAAGCCTCAAGCCTGAGTGTGGGCTACCCCAGGACTGCAACTTGTGATCAACTCTGGATTTCCTCTCCTTTATGAGCCTGTGGCATATAAAAGCTGCCTGGTCTCTATTTTGGTTTCTTGCCTGTGGCCTGCAGGAAGGATGGGGAAAGACAGGAAGAGTAATTGCAAAGCAGAAAGCCTTTTGGCTCCAAGTCCTGATCTGAGGGGGTTTTGTTTCTTTTGGATAAAGTCCCTTACCTGGATAACAATTGAAACCTACTTATCTTCTTGTGAACAGGAACCAGAGACAAGGAAGTAAACAGAAAACAGGTTAAGATTAGGATATTTTGGATATTTGCTTTGAATTTGCCTCTCCATTGTTCTCATAAATTTAGGTCCCTCTGCCCTAAAGGACCAAGATTTCCCCCTAATCACATTACTGCAATATTAATAACTCTGTTCAGTGCAACCAGTTCCCTCTGAATTGTCACATCAAGATTTGGTAAATGTCAGACATATCAGTTAATGAAAACTACGTTTTACTGCCTTGGGAGCTGGGGGTGCCAAAAGGGAATTGCAAATACTGTAAATGCAAAACCTTCTCTTTTTCAGCATAACAGAGTAAGATCACCTAGAACCATTCCTTGAGAAGGTCTGTGGATCTAAAAACTATTTTTTATTTTATCATCTTGCATTTATTCCAATTCCAAGCCAAGGAGGATTTTTAACGCAGCAATAGAGGTGTTTAATGCAGCTGCCATAAAGCAGGGGTACCACACACCAGACCCTACTGTACCCCACTGGTGCACAAGCGGTCACCCCATGCCAGGGTGACAAGCCCACTCCATCCCTGCCATCCATTGCACTGAGAAACAGCTCGTGCAAACAGCCTGGATGATGCTATTTTTCACCTGCATGATATTTTCTCTGGCTATGAAGTTATCGTGGAGCCAAGGGACAACAGTAGGGGACCATCTTCCATCTTCTGCATCTATGCACGATAATAATGAGAAATTAACTTCTGCTCTCCCAGAGGAGCAACCTCCTGGTGCAGAAACTGGCTGGGAAAAGCTGGAGTTCTGGAAGAAGTGCTGGAAAGCAACAGAGCCTTGCAAGAAAATATGAACACAAAGAGGACCAAGTCCTCAAATCAGTCTTCATCCAGGCCAATTTGGGAATGGGGAGAATGTCAAGAGCAAGTGTGAGCAGGTGCCTCCCACTCAGCTAATGCCCTCCCATGCAGCAGCCCAGGGCAGGCAGAGATCTGGGGATAGCAAACACTCTAAGTGATGAACTCCAAGTAACCACCTACTGCTTTCTCCTCTTTGTCTGCACTGTGTGCAGCTGTATGGCCCTCACACTGCAGCAGTGATGGATGAGGACCATCGGTCGGGAATGCTCCTGACTGACATCATGCTCTCAGAAATACATCAACTCTTATTTCTTGTTTCTGCCCAAGAAAAAAATCTGATGACAGAAGTTATTTCTCCCCTGAGAAATGCTGCTCTCCAAGTCTTCATTTACTCTGACATTTCCCCTCACTGTACCTGGGGCTTATCAGAAGATTAAAGCCCAAATGGAAAACCAAAAGCGGAATCTTGAGCAGCCGCAGCCTGGGGCGTCACACCCACCCTTTGCCAAACTGACACCCAGACACTCGCTCTTGATTTAGGAGGTCACCCAGACTCACTAAAGACGGGGTCACCCATCACTGAGGCAGAACTGTAACCCCTGTGCCAAGGGCATCACCCCACCAGCCCAGGGCTGCGCCTGGAGGATGCTGTAGCTCTCTTCCATACCAACAAAGAGCTTTAAAGTAACATATACACAGGCAAATGTTTTCAAGACTGCGGGGACTCCGTCCATCACAGCTTTAACACTGGCAGATCACACACAAATTGTTTTTACAAATCCCTTTTTCCCCTCCCAAATAAACACTTGACTTTGACCCTCAGTCTCCATCCACTCTCTCCACTGCAAACTGGGATTATTGGCATAGTAACCAAAGGAATCACCGATTATGTGTTTGAAATCTGCCCTATCTTTGAACTCTACAGGGATGAAATAAACTTCAGAAAAAGTCTTTTTATCCATGTAAGAAGAGGTATAAATCACAAGAATATGTAAATACCCTGCAAGTTTTTTGTATCTAGAATTAAATGTCATTTGCATTTAAGATGCAAGTGAACTTACTTTGTATATTTAAGAAGTTAAAGTCTGAAGTCACAGATTTAGCAATTTTATCCAGAGTTGAGGTTAACACAATGGCTAATCCCATCAAGGGAGCATTAACTGGTGTCTAGATGCTCCTTCTCATAGCAGCAGTAGGCCATAAAATCTAATCCTTACCTCCTCTCTCCAGCATGTAGCCTCCACGTTCATCGATAAAAGTAATGTGATTCATTAAGTATGGGAGTAATTACCTGCGGCTCCAACAAACAGGACTGAACAAGCCCATGCCAGTGCCAAGTTGACTCTTGTGCCATTGCACAGGACTGCCAGGGGCTGCCAAGGAAAGCCTTTCTGCACAATTGGGATAAATGCTGATGGCTGCAACACAAACTGCACTACAGAGCACTACACAACTGCTGGGCGTCTCTTTGGTGTAGGCTGCAACACCTGCTGACAAGTCTTACCCCAGAAGCAACTTCTTGGGGCTATATAAGGAGTGATCAGGATGCCGGTGCCATGTAAATTCATCCTGCAGGTATTCTGTTTGCACAATGCATGGGTATAGCAGTTAATCCCAGGAACATCTGGGGCTCTGCTGACTGAGGCAGGACCAGACCGTCCTCCCAGCAGCGATGACCCCGCAACGAAATGCAGGCAGGTGCCAAGAGCAGTGGCTTCACTGTGGGCAGTGGGGCAGCAGAGCCTTGCCTGTGCCCCCGTGGGTGTCCCCAGCAGGCTGAGACCAAGAGCACCAGGGCAGCTATGGGCACCTCTTGTAACAACAACTCCAGCCAGCACCACTTCTGTCCTAAGACCTCTATTCATGAATGCTCCAGGAAAGAACATCTTTGCTCTGTGTACTTGCTCTTGACACAACCAGAAAGCAGGGAACAGTGCTAGCAGCACTAATAACAGTGATAGAACTAATAACAGGATCTGAATTCTCAGTAAACATTTACTCTGCTGCCATTTATACTTAATGGTATTGCAGTTGTTGCCAAAGAATGAATTCCACGAAAGACTCACCCAGCATCTCTGCCTATCATGGATACTTAGACTGATGAATTCCATAATTAACAATTTTCTTCTTAGAGACAATTAATAAAAAAAAAAATTCCACCACACGGAAAAAAATCCCACAACCAAACCATACAACCAAAAACCAGGTTAAAAACAAAGAAGAGATGTTTCATTCCAGCATAACCAGGAGGGTGAGCTCTGCTCTCCCAGTGACACAGTGAGTCACAACTCAGTTCAGCACCTTGTCCAGAGCTCACTAGGCAGGAAGATCCTTTGGAAACAGAGCTGTCCCAAAGCTGCATATTTAGTTGAAGCAGTTAACAACAGTTTTCCCCATATTTTACTGAGAAACATGATAATGACACATGATAATTCATGTGTTGACGGCTCTGAACCCTGTTAACAGACTTGAAAAAGAAATCAGAAACAGTCTTTATGAACTCCTCAGAACACCAAGCAATTGAAGCATCCTCATAACGATGTAGGACCAAAGCCGGAATATTAAAATTGTCATTAAGTGGAATGCACATGAAATGCTAGAAAGTCTTTCGGCAAATTATTTCGTGATATAATGACATGCTATAGAACTAAATCTTAGTACAAGGTATGAAAAAAGACAGTTAAATCAACTTTGTTCATTTAAATATAATTTTAAAGGAACTGGCGTTCATCTCTTTATTGCTCAAGGATTTTTATCAATTTCTTTAGCCCTCATTTATTTCTCTTGCCTACTCCCATGGGGATGCCATTTGATTTATTGGGAATTAATTCTTACAACTCATGAATGCTTTAAACTATTTTCAGATTAATCACCACAATCTCTGTTGGCACACTGAGGAGAGCCCTGTTCCCTCTCTGTGCTCACACACACCAAAGGGCTCCAGGCCCACATGTATGCAAATGCTGCCACATTCTTACGAGGGAGAAAGAAAAGGGAAGAAAAATTCTATTTATTCAGTTCACTTACTTCCAGCTCAACTTCCTCACTCACTGCAACCACCAGCTCAAGCCTAACAAGGTTTTCCCAACTGTGCTGAAGTGAGGCTGTACCTTGGTTTTGTCCAAAACACCACATACCAGAGGAATTTGCCAGGACATCCTCCATGTCCACATCCTTGGGCTCTGGAAGGTGTCACCTCCCCAGCACAGTGGATGGTGGGAGCGATGTGGGCTTTGCCGGGGATCGGGAAAATCTCGCTGGGGACAGGAGGAGAGCAGAGCTCTGAGGAAGGAAAAGGGTGCCTGGCTCTTCCTCTGCCAGCAGTGTGGAGCTTGGCTCATGACTTGAGACACTATAAAAATCCATAAATATTTGAAAATTGAATAATAACTCATTAATTATAAATTTTAATTGAGAAACACTTCAAATCATAAATGTAGTTTGACAGTCAATAAACTTCCAACACTGCAAGGCAGCAAAGCAGGGAAGTCCAGAGGAACAGGCAATGCTGGTATGGGAGGGATCAACTCCCCAGATGTGCTCCAGTATCACATCTGTCCCCCATCAGCAAAGCCAGGCCTGGTGGAAGATGGGCAGAGCACTACAGGAGGGGCTGGAGAGGAGACAGCTCAACAGCCTCCACCACGCTTGCTCTGTCCAGGCAAAAGCATCATATGTAATATTGCAATTGAATTAAAAAAGGTTGATTTTCCTTGGGCTCCGTTGACTGCTGATTAATAGTGACTAGCTACATAAATCTGGATTAACCTGGAAACCAGAAATGCTCAAACTACCCCAGAGGCCAGGCTGATGGGGCTGTCCTCAGGCCTCAGACAGGACCATTGGCTCTTTGCAGGGCTGAAGCTTAGGACTGAGTCGACTGATGAGGTTACTTTTAAGAAGGGAAAACACAAGCGATCCCACTCCTGTCTGGGCAAAGATCACTGCTCCAAACGGGTTCACAAAGGGTGGCACTGACCAAGCCTGAGCTCTTCAACAGTCACCGATCAAGTGCTGTGCTTGAGGCAGGTTCCAAATGCCCCACAGCAGCCTGCTCTCAGCCCTTCCTCCCTTTCAAATGAACCTCACAAATATAATCTGTTTATTTATATCAATTTAGTCCCATCAATTAATGATGACAAGGCAATTAACTAGGATGCCAGACAGTAAAAAATAACCACATAATGCCTTCTTTAGAGGAAATCTATTATGTAATTCCAATCGGTCTTCATTAACACAAAGTATTCCAGTAAAAGGTAGTAATCTAGTTATGGTCTGTGAAATATGAAGATCCACAAAGTCATTTTTCAGAATTAAGGGTAAAGTATTTTTAGCCAATGATAAGGAAACCTTTCTGCATTTTTCCTGAAAACCTTTGCAAAAAGCTAAGGAACTCCATAGCATAAGGTACTGGTACCGAGCAGACTGTGCAGTATCACTGAAGAGGCACTCAGTTCTCATCATCACCTCCCTTCCACAGAGTGTTTGGCTTCTGGATCTAGCTAAGAGCACGGCAGCATCAATTTTCTCCATCCCTCATCCAACACTGGAGGCACAGATGCTGGTACCAGAGAAATGAGCCTCAAGCCGCCAACCACAGTGGTCTACAAACACCCTAATAAGCAGGTTTGGGGCTGAAAGTGTTCAAATCAGTTATTCAAATGATGACACAATAGAATGCTCATCCTACCCAACGCTCTCCTTCACACCTTGGCTCAGCAACTGCTGTGAGGGAGGATGGCACGACCTGACCTGGCTCACTCCTACCCGACGGATTCAGTAAGCACAGAACAAGACAATGTATTCATCTCCGTTCTTCATGTGAGGCACTTCAGAATTAACACAGAGTGTTTTAACGGTACTAACCTAATTTACTGATTTTTTATATTATAGATCCAATTTTTAGTGGAAATGAAATAAAAAATTTACATGAGTCCACAAAACAATAAGGTTCAC
The DNA here is from genome assembly GCA_038380795.1 of Pyrocephalus nanus. Taxonomy (NCBI): domain Eukaryota; kingdom Metazoa; phylum Chordata; class Aves; order Passeriformes; family Tyrannidae; genus Pyrocephalus; species Pyrocephalus nanus. The sequence goes on along the minus strand of CM076282.1, from coordinate 7,660,372 downwards.
ATGGAAATAAACATTTTCCAATTTTAAGCCTTATTCCCCTTTGAAGTTATTAATAAACTAGTAGACGATGAGAGAGAATTAACCCCAAATACAGAAAATCCTGCAAACAAAAGACACAGACAAATATAAAGGTACTCAACCACTTCTCCAAAACATGCCCAAGCTGTTAAGCATTCTCGACTTAATTTCTAATAAAGCAGCTTAAAAAATCCCAAATTCCTACAGGAATGTGTTTACAATACAAACTCAATTACTGTCTCATTCTGATGCTTATCTTTTCTTACACCCTCTCAGCTCATTCTACTTTGGAATTTAATTACATTCCAGTAGTTTTAGTTGAGATGAAATTACACATTTTTAGATTAATTTAGACTGAACCAACTTTTGATAACAGACAATCCTTTTTCTATCATGCCCTAATTTGCGACCCTCCAAGTCAGCACAAATCGCTCTTTTAAACCCCAAATCACTCCTGCTATAAAGCCACACTCACTGTCCCCAAACCCAGCACAGCATCCAGCATTGCGGGATCAATGTTTGCCCAATTTCCTTTGATGAAAACTTTCCTGTTTTCCTCTTTCCTCTGTTATTTTCCAAGCTCAGGTCGACAGAAAACAGTCAGGGGGTGACTGTTCCCTACACACTGGGGCAGTAAAGGTGCTACCCTTTCTGTTTAGTAAAAACCAAGGTGTGATGTTCTCGCAAGGACATTTCAGCTCGGCCATCACAGGAAAAGCGCAAGATGGGAACACGGGCCTGAAGCACGCCTGACACCCAGCTTCCCCCAAACCAAACCCCCCTCAGCTCAGCCAGACTATACTGAGACATAAAGCATTTCCCAAAAGACACCTCACATTTCCTGTGGGATCACCCTGCAGCACCATGCCAGGAATCCCAGCCTCTCCCCAGGCTCCTAGAGCTGCCTGAATCCAAGCACGGCCTCCACAGCTTTCCTCTCACCTCCCTCCCACCAGTTGTGAACTGATACAACCGTCAAATCCTTGGCATGTCTGAAACCTTCTTATTCGGGTGCCAAGTGGAGACTCATCTATCACAGCAATGAGTCAGACAGTGCAATTGTACTAGTGCCATGCAAGACTTTCACTTTCCAAACCTTGACCAAACTATGATTAATATCAGCAAGAAACTAAGATTAAACATTAGCTCCCATGTGAACTATATCATCTGAAGGGAAAAAACCAAACCCTTACGTTACCAAGAGTATCCTCATGTCCTTCCCAACTGACCTCGTGGGCAGAATGTCCTCTCTAACCCTTGCCCACTCTGGCACATCAATGCTACAATGGTAGGACCATGCTTGGGCATCACCTGCTTTGGTTGGTTTCCCTCCCACGGTGATGGGCCACTCACACACACCTCTGGCTGCAGCATCTCATCCAATATTTGGGGATTTTGGTAGAGAAGGGGCAGGCAGACTAAAGGAAGTCATATTAGATGTAACAGTCCCTCCAGATCTGGGACCTCTGCAGGATTAGAACTGACTTTTTTATAAACTTAAGGAGTTGAGGAGATGAGAGGAAGGACTGAAGAGAAGAAACTGAACAGAGAAGCATTTAGTAAAGCTTGGGAGTAAAACCAGGAGGGAGGAGAAGGCAGAGCAAGCACACAAAGCCATGACTATAAAATCCTCCAAATCTTTCATATTCTGAATTTAAAACAGAGAGCAAAACACAGCCCTGCTCTTGGCTGGCACTATTCCCAAAGGGCATAGTTTATCAAGAAAAGTTTGTCACCTTAGATGTCCCCTCTGAATACTGCAAAGTAGAAATAAGAAGCAGGACTGTGGAAGAGCCATGTTTCACCTTGGCGTTGGCAGCTGGGACTGCACGTCACTTGGTGAACCCAACATCCCCTTATGCTCAGGATATTTTCTTGGCAAACTGGTCCTACAGTGTCACCCTTTCTTAGATTCTCACAAATCCTGTTACATGGCAAAGATTTGTACCAGGGCTTTATTTTACTTACTGTAAATAAACCCAGGAACTTGGCCGGATGCTTTCATGAGTCACTGGCACAGCCGAGGGCCGGGAGCTGTAATCCTTCCGCAGTGCTGCTGTGTGTGATACCCCAGGTAACGCACTGCTACTGCATCTGCCGCTTCCAAAGATCCACACAAAGCCTTCAGAACACACCTGGGGTTAGGGCCACAGAGACGGCTGTCCCTATCCCTGCCCCAGCCTGCTTTGGCCACTGACTGTGCTGTGCTCCCAGGAGCAGCCCCATCAGCACCCTGCAGCACTGGTGATCCCTAAGCCCTTGCAGGCACGTGTAGATCATGATCCCAGCCCAAGCCATGCTTCCACCATGCTCATGTTTATCGAGGGCTGCTCTGGATGAGCTCTGTGAAGCTCCAGAGAGAACTGGCAGCACTCCAGAAGAACAGGTCAAACAGAGGCTCCTGGACATGCTGACGAAAAAGAAAAAGGTTCTCCCAGTTATCACTTTGTTTCCATTCTTGTAACGGTGCAAATAAACCCTAATATCCTGTTTGCTCACTCAGCAGCAAAGAGCAGGGGAAAACACAGGAGCCCTTTAGCCAGAGAGAATTAAATAAAATAGTTGGAATATCCTACAAATACCAAAGTCAATTAATTAATTTGTTACAGAGCAAGAGTCCTGCATAATTTGTCCTTTGAGTAGTTTATTTTAGCTAATTGCTTATCCAGCAAGAAGATCTCCCCTGCATGACCCATTTGCTGTGCAAGAGGCTCGACTGATGAGAAACAAATGGTCACCTTCCAGAGGGGAGGAAGCGATGGCGGGATGCTCTGTAAGCTGCTCTGGCCCTCAGACCCACACACATGGAGAGGAACACACCCCTAATCTCTCACCTCATAGTCAGGGTGAGCACCAGCACCCAGCTTCTCCAGAGGAAACCAGGAGACCAGAGTTCCCCTTTTCAGGACAAGCATCTCCAGCAGGCTGGAGAAGGGAAGGCTGCAGATAAGGCACCCCCACTAAGGTTTTCCTTCCACCTTCGCCTGCCTCCACCGTTGTGACTCACAGCGATGTGTTCGCCCATCACTGGCCTTTTACCACAGCGCTTAAAGCAACGTAATTCCACTTGTGAGGTGGAGCTCTTCGCCAGCTGCATCATCCTCTCAGCTTCTCCACCAGGGTCAGACAAAGCACAGACAGAACCAAACAGCTTAATACTGCCCTTATACATCCCCTGTCTATAAACATCACAGGGAGCAGGCTGAGCAGAGCTATCAGAACCGCAGCCACCTTCTGCCAGCTGAAAGAGGGAACCACTGGCAGACAAGTGGTCCAGGTTTACTGTGGAGCAAATGTGGGCAAAGTCCATCTTAGCTGGTGGGTGGCCAGAGGGTACCAGTGTTGGGGAGCACCTCCCTGCCCCAACCAGCAAGGAACAGGGGCTGTGGGGGGATGGACACCTGAGCATGCCCTGACTCCAGTCCCAACACCGGCCTGCCTGTTCAGGGCCACAAAGCCACTCCTTTCACCAATCCCAACATGTGCCTGCCAGCCCAGGGGCTGCAAAGCAGCTTCTAAACCCCCTCTTACTACTTGTCATCCTGGAGATGCCCCTTCGGGCGCAGCAGCCCCAGGCAGGAGACTGCGCTGTCTGTTAACAGGGAACAAAGCAGCTGCAGCATGAGTGGGAAACTCAATGCTCCTGCAAACAGCAGCTGTGGAAAACCCCGGCAGCACCTTCTCTCGTGTTGCTTTCCATCCTGTCAGTAACTTACAGGAAACAAAACCGCCCAGCAGAGTTATCTGAGGGTGTGAGACTTTAGGTACACCTGTAATTAAAACACAGAGACCAAAGCTGCGATGCAGCTCCATAAAGCAGGTCATTTTACAGCTGGCTGGGCTCCCTCTGATGTACTTGAGAACCATTTTTAAGTGACATAAAGTTTAACATACCGGTACATCTGCCTACCCACCAGATTCTACACGGAATTTAAAATTTAATTATATTAAAGTATTGTTACAGTGCGCGTAGCAAGAACACCAACCAAGTGTAACTTGAGGAGAATCTTTCCCAGATTGTTGTAAATCTGTGTTTTCAGGCCCAGGAAAAAAAAAAATAAAAATTCAAACCTGAACACCTGTATTGGTGCTCTCAGCTTTGTTATTGCTCACCCACCAACTGCTCCACGTTTGTGCTGAGCAGGATCACGCACTTCTCCAGTGTTTTATTACAATGTCAATGCACACCAAGAGCACCTGCACCTGCCAAGCAAATTATTCCTCACGCCACAGCAAGAGCAAAGCCTGCTCGCTGCCTACACACACTTACTCAGCACCAGAAGAAAAACTCCAGCCTCTGCAGGCAGCTCCTCATCTCCAACAACGACAACACAAGCCAATCTGTCCTCTCCAGTCTGAACAGCAGGTCCTCTGGGATGCTCCCAGCTGCTCTGCATACACATGGGCACGAACATCCTCCCCCCAACTCCAGGTTACCAGCACATGCCAGCTAACATTCCAATGGGCAATTTAAATCACACTGTGTTTGTCATAAATACAGCACTGTCCCCATCTGGAAAGTGAAGCATGCACCCCCCAAGACAGAGGGCACCCCCTCCCCTGGGTCATGATCCCTGCCAGCTGAGGACAGTCACTGTGCCCAGCTACAGCTTAGCACTCCAACCCCAGAGCCAGGTTTCCCGGAAGGAAAAAACTTTGTCAATAAATAAAGAACCTAAATAAATAGTATATTTCTCACCAGCTGCTATTTGCAGGCCATTAAGATGCAACAAGCAGTTGCTGACACTCTTTCTGGATGGTGTTTTTGATGCAGAGAATGCATGGGAAAAAAACAAGATAATATCAGGAAAGGTCAATTATGAGCCACTTAAAGGTTATTTCTGCATATTTCACCTCCTGGACAAAAGATGCTTCTTCACTACCATATGAAAATGTAAATTCAGCTGCAAAAGTCTTTAAAATGCAACAAAGAGTATAATTTTGTTGCTATTACGAACAGCCTGAAGAACAAATAGCAGGTCTGCCCCTCTGCAGCCTCCACACATTATGCAGGAAAGGGCAGCAACAAGGTGGACCCACAACAGCCATTAACCCCTGTCCTTCCTGGCCCCCTTTGATGGGAAGCACAGAATGCAGGACAACATGGCAGGTTTGGCAGGTCTGGGTATGGCCATCAGAAGCCCCAGCACAGAACCTCTTAAGTCACACTTATCCTTTTCCTCTGTTCTTCCTGGGACCACGGCAGCTCCTCACTGATCTGCCTCGCAGCCTCTTAACCCCCAGTCACAGAGCTGACACAGGGGGCTCACACACACACCAAGCAGCCTCCTCGACCCTGAGCAGCCTCCCATCCCACAGCATGGGATTGAGAACAGTCAGAGCCTGCCCAAATACTGAATGTCAATCCTGTCCAAACCCAGGCAGCAGGGGCAGACGTCTGTATGATGGACCAGCTGTGGAACCAGCACCTCTGACATGTAGCAAAGCTGGAGACCAGCGACCACGCACAGTGGCTGCAGAGCCATCGGAGGACTGGAGGAGCCAGCCTTCAGCCTCTGTGCCAGCTGAATCCTGTCTGCAATAGAAACACGGACCTCTTGCCTTTGTCGCCAGGTTGGCCGCTGTCATCTCCTGCAGTGACACAGCTCTCCTGAGCTGTCAGTTAAATACAGAGGGAAAATAGCTCTCCCAGAGCAAAAGCTTGCACCAGCAGTCCAGGCTGGATTTGTCATGGGAAGGGTTTCCAAGCAATACTTGAAGACTATTAATAGACCCTGGCCAGGCAGCCTGACGGCTCCCAGTAACTCTGCCCTTAGGTCGCATTACAACCAACAGGGTGAACTGTTAAAGGAATTCATTATTGGTGTCTCAACACCCCTGGACCACAGTGACTAAAAATCTATATGAATTACAGGCTCTTAAAACCATCTCTGCACTGCTTATCCTCTTCAGGGAGAAGAAAGAGAAGAAAATACTAAAAGCAGTGAGACAAAAGTCTTGAGAGTCATGGAATCTTTAAAGTGTAAAGAGAGATGTGCCACATTTAGCAGGGATTATGTCAAGGAGTATCCCAAGCCAGGAGAGCTGACAGCACACACACAGCCTTCAACCAAGGAGGATAGGTCGTGTGCGACCCCAGAGATGCTGGCAGAGCTTCCAGCAGCACAAGCAGAAACCCCAAATTTCAGCACTGCTCATGAGCAAGGTTGATGGTCCTGGATCCCACAGAGAGTACAAACCATGTGAGAGAGCAGGACCTTTAAAACATTCCTCAAAAGTCTAGACAAGGTCTCGAAAGCACTCTTACTTCCAACAAGCACAAGGGGAGACAGACAGTACTTTTGCCACCAATCATGGCTCTAGGCAGTTGCCTTTTCACAACCTCCAGTTCCCACGACCTCCTCCTCCAAAGGGAGCCTCTGTTTCATTTCCCAAGCACCAGGACATCCTGGCAGCAGCATACACTCCATGCAGCAGGACGGCTCCCACACAATGCACACCAGAGAGCCAGCTCGCAAGGAAATGGCCTAATGCAGTGAATTAATTCCAAAGGACAATTGTTTTCAATCTTCATTTAAACCCAAACTTAGCTAATCTCACTTTAACGACATAGGAAATGGAAATTCCCTTAATAATATAAGTCATGAATATTTATTACCCTATATTTTACCTGAAAACTGAATAATTCAATTAATTTCACTATTAATTATTTAATACAGAATTATTATACTGCAAGATCTTAACTCTTCTTTAAGATGCCACTGATAAAGATACCCCATATAGAATATGTTCCTTAAGCTGGACTGACAGACAGGTAAGGCACAGGCTGTGCTCCCTGGGCAACAAGCAAGCAGGACAGGAGGAGGGGAAGTTCCAGGGACCAAATTCATCCTGCTGTCATGGTGGAGTGGGCCCAATCCCCCCAGCAATCCCCCCCATGTCCTTTCTAACACACGATGCAGGAAGGGGCAGGAACACATCCAAACTGCATTCCCAGATAGAAAATCAACCTTGCAGCTTCTGGGCACAGCCAAGGCTTTTCTGTTGCCTGAGGCTCACTTCTGAAATACAGGTAAAGCCACCTTGGATTGCTGAAGTGTATTTTTAAAGTACTGTATAAATGCTAACAACTGAAGGCACCTGAAAGCAGAGAAGCAAAGTACTTTCCTCCAGCAGAATGTTTCTGGACTCAGAAAGTCAATTTTGTCATTGAAATTCCAAAGTAAATAACAATTAAGTTCTACTTGATATACAAATGTCAAGTAATTTTTTTGTTGTTGTCATGATTCGCATTTAAACTTGGAAATGTCAGACACTTGGCCCTGCTGCATTAGCAGAATGGTTCCCCCCACCCTGCTGACAGAACCCCAGCTGTGGAACACCCAGCAGATCATCAAGGAACCAAACACTGTTCTAAGGGAACGTCAAGGTCGATGCTGCAAGGTGTACTCCTTAATTTATGCTGATCAACTGGAGTGCTCAAAAGACTGTTGTAATAATACTCCAGTACATTTATATCAGCATATTCGATCAGTTTGAGTAATTCAACATGAAATTTCATAAAAAAGTAATTTTAGAGACCTTTCCAAGCTTTCTCATAGCCCTCCAATGCCACCACAATGGCATCACAAGAGGGCTCCTCCTCCATCTCCATGACCAAAGCAACACCCAACAGTGCTATAAACATGGGCACTTCTCTGTGGAAAAGAGATGAAAATGTTCCGAACGGCAGGCTTGGCTCCAACCCAGCTCATCCCTTGTTGCTACCCTCTGCCTCAGCTCAGTGACCTGTGAGGCATCACAGCCCAGCCTGGCCTGACCCTTTGCAGCAGCTCCTTCGCTGGTGGCTGAACCAGAGGGCATCGATACCCCGTCACCAACACCCACCCTCCGCTGACAGCTCCAGCTCCTGCCGGCCTCGGCCAGCCACACTCGGAGCCCCTGTGGCCATTCATCCAGCAGCAGCTCCTCAGAGCACACCATATATACATCATCATATTAGGAAACTCTGTACATGTCAGAGGTGCAATTAATTTTTATTAATTTTCTGAGATTAAATTAGTGCCACCCAGAGCAGCAAACAAAGAATGGGGAGTGTTTTATGCCGAATCGATGTCATTAATTCTGTAATACCAAGAGCCCTGATTGTAGCAACTCAGCATTTAACTCTTACAATTAATTTTTATATTAAATAAAAAAAAAAAAAAAGAAAACTAACTCAAGGATTTCAGAAGGTCCTTGAACTCTCATCACAACTTTTCTTCTCCTGGGACATTCTTTCTTTCAAGTGTAAACACACAGGAGGAAGGTACAGGAATGTTCATCAGAAAATTATTTTCATGCACTGCCTTTAGCAAACCAAATTCTTAAAATCATACGATGCTGGTCCAAAAACATTTATATCATGTATGTTTAATGACACCGTGTAAGCCAGACTAGGTTAGTGCTGCCTGCAGCAGCAGCCTCTGCAATGGATGGCACTAGGATACAGGATGCTAAAACAGACTTTCCTCTCACCTGGGTCCCAGCAAGCTCCCTCCAATGGCCCTGCCCTCTGCAACAAGAAAGGGGTGGTTTGGGAAAAAGTCAAACAGGAAAAACCCAGCAACACCAGAAAGCAAGAGTCGTTCTCTGTGTTAGTGAAACGCACGGAGCTTGAACGCAGCTAAAACAGCAGGAAAACATCCGCAGCCAAAAATCCATGTCTGGGTTACCGGGGGAGTGAGGAGTTAAACATTTATGGCAGCACAAGGAAGACGTGACATTTACTGAATAATAAACTGCAAACATGTCTGTTAATGCAGCTTTTTGGGATCTCCTCACCATCAACCACTTAACCCCAGCACAGGAAACACCAGAGCTCAAGCAACCCCTGTGCCCCCATGTGAGCAGGCAGCACCCAGTGGGGCTGGTGCTTTTTTATTTATTTAAAGTTGCAGGCAAGGGAGCTCTGTCAAGATAAACAGCCTGTGACCTCGCTCAGAGGCTTCAGATCTGCTCATCTGAAGGGATACAATTAAATGCTGAGCAATTGGGTTAAAACTTTAACCTGCCAAGATTGCAGCTGTTCCATTTTTAATCAACCTGATTTCATTCAATAAAATGCTCATTAAGGCAATTAATGAGAGTTTGGTGTCACAAGCCATCAGGCGTGACTGGGAGTTTCCACTTGGTGGTCAAGGCATTGATCAGCGAGTCAAGTCATCAGTGTGAGAGTCAGTGTGCTGAGCAGGAGAACGTTACCTGGTTTTGGGGGAGGTTGTTAGCCACTCTTCATGCTTTTCAAACGTTATTAAATAAGCTGCAATTTCCTGAAAGAGAAATGCAGAAAGAAAACAGAGTTACTTGCATGGCTGTGCTGGGAACTGGAAAGTTTTATAACAGAGACACCGAGTCACCCACCACGGGCCAGGCTGCAGCTGAAAGTGGGTTTTGACTGACACAGCGTGCTCAGTCAACGTTCACATCCATGCCACCAAGGCCAGGCCTACACAGGGCAATGAAGAGATGTAAATGAGGAAAGGCATTAACATTTTCCAGCGCAGAGAATTTGCTGGTAACTGTGGTGACCACAGCATCGCCGCGAGCCTGGCGTGACGTCAGGAGGCAAAGGAGAGGGTAGCGACAATACGGCCACGGGAAGCTAAATTAAATATTTAAAAATAGAACAGCATCACTGCAGAGAGAATTACTGAATTATTAATCATTGCCATAAAAAGCCAGCGGGTGACATCAACGTAAGTCATCGCTCCCACTTGCAGGAATGATACGGGCGATTACTTCCAGATCAGAACCGATTTGTTTGCAGGGAATTATTGGTGCTGGTGAGATAATTCACGACGGAGCCTGTAAACAGGCCTGAGGAAAGCGGGACGGCCACTCATTCATCTCCTGGGCACAAAACAAGGGAGGTCACAGGGCAGCCACGCAGCAGAGAGGCCCAGCATTGGCAGCAGCCCTGGGAGAGACCAGGAGAGCTGTGCCAGAGGAGATGCAGGACAAGGGACTTTCCCTGACCACGACAGCCACGGTCACCACACCAGCAACATCCCAACACACAGAGATGGCCACGGACCCCTAGGGCTGTGCTGAAAATAAGCCCCCCCCCAACATACTCAGAAAAATATAGTTTTTTGACAGTTCTCTTCCAAAAATTGCCTCCCAGAGGGACCTGTGTTGCAAAAGTGAGGTCAGTGAAGCTGGCTTCAATGTTCAAATGCCTCAAATCGGACCCCCAAAACACATGCAGTAGCATCTCCAGAGCTACTGCAGCAGAAGAGCCCCCAGGCTGCACATACCGATGGCAGCACACATGCCAGCACCGGGGCTTTCCACCAGGAGTGAAGTTTTTATTTTTTTTTTTTTAGCTAGCTCTATATAAGGGCTGTCGCTTACAGTACCAAAGCTAAAAACCCCCACAATGCTCTCCAACCAGCTGGCCCAAGCATCTGCTAGAGCCACAAAATGCAATTATATTACTCCCAAACGAGACGTAAAAATATCTTGTTTCCAATACTCTTGGTTTTAAGACTCATACTTAATGTCCTCTGGGCATTGCAGCAGTGCCAGATCTCTGTGTTATGTACTTTATTAGAGCTGTGTGAATGTCATATTAATGACTCCTGACCAACATGTTTACATTGCAAATAAATTCTCATGGAATCCAGCACTGCACCCCTTGTTTCCCAAGCCCCTCTCTGCAGGTATAAAGGATCCCCAGAGAAGCAACTGATGGGGCAGTGACACAAAGCTCCAAAAACTCTTTTTAATTTCTGGGTAATTGCTGCATAAAATTCAATATGAAAGTAACCCCGTGCAGATCTCCATCATGAACACTCACGACTTTCCCAGAGAACACACCAAGCCTCATACTTCCACAGCAGCTGCAAGATGCAAGTAATGAAATTCAGATGCTGCATGGCCAAAACGGGCTGACTGAAGATTCCCAGCAAGCTAAAAACACCAAAGAACTCTGCAACTAAAATTCTTCAGAAGATATAAAACAAGATCTCTGGATTTTTTTTTAAAGCCAGTGCAGTTATTCCACTGAATGTGCTCTGATCAGCGGAACTCTATTTCCAACACATCCCATGTTATGTCCTCAGCTCAGCTCCCTACGTTACAATCCAGCGTCACCTCATGCTGTATGGCAAGATGAGCTCTGGAGAGACCGAGGAACACAGGGGAGCTCCCTGCACATCCTCTCCAGCACCGAGACAGCAGGCCTTCAAAGAAATAAACCCCTTCAATGCCAGGGCGGTTTGGAGGGTTCAGATTAGCATGGCATTTTGCCTATTCCTACTACAAATCAATTGCCATGAGGAGAACGAAGCCATTTTTAACTTTTGTGACTGAACAAACACATTGATATGGCATGGAAACACGAAGTATTTCAGGTAAAGGAACTCAGCCTTACCCACAGCTCGTTCACTCTGCTCCCTCCTGCCGGCCAAAGTCCGGCACATGTGAAATCCTCATCCCAAACTGTCACTGATGAGAGGAGGCTGCAATAATGAGACACTCCTGTGTGAAGCAGAACATGGGTTTCCATGTTCCTGGCCTGGCCCACTCAGCACGTTTGGGGAGAGCAAAGACCCAGCTGCCATTTGGTGCTGCAGACATGCAGGTGACCCACCAGAACGTACACGTGTCGCCAGGATGTCCAGGCAGCTCCTGCCCTGGCTGCGGCACTGTGGAGAGCTGCAGCTCCAACCAGACTACAAAGCTGACACCTCTAGATGTACAATTCAATTCTTCCAACGGGATAAAAGAAGAATTCACATCAACTAGGATAGGAGCTCCCCCAGGCTTTCTCCTTAATGATATATTACAGCCTGATTTCCCTCCTCCAGGGGAAATACCTTGAATGGCAAAGAAAATCTTGCTTATGGCAGTGCTATAAATTAACACGTACAGCAGAGAGACAGCAAGGCCTCCGTGCTGCCTTCTGTGTCCCAAGAACTCAGAATTACAAGGACTGGCACACAAATGGGGTAAAATCCCCTCAGAGATCCCCACATTGTTCACTCACCCTGCCCATGCCTGCCCACAACTCTGTCACTCAGAGCTCCCCATCCCACACCGGGATGTCTTGGCCTGAGTGGTGAGGAGTAGCCACTGCACTCGGCTGTGCTGTCATCTCCTCGATCCAGCGTGCACAGCCACCAGCATGTGGGAGCCTGAACATGGTTTGGTGCCAGGAGAGGCTCTGCCACAGCAGCCAAGCGCCATCCCACCGTACCAGCCCACCCCACACAGGGGGCACGTGAGCAGAAACACCCTCGTGTCCACTTCTGTCACCACATCATCACCCAGGACAATCTCTCGTCTGCCACCTCCGACTGGGGCAGAACTGCAAGGAACAGATGACTCGGGGATGCTCAGCCACCTGCACGGGACACAAAGCCAGGCAAAAAGGGACATTCCCACGGAAAGGCACATCCTGGGCTCTGGGGTGAGCCCTTTGCTGGTGTTACTAGTGAAATGCTGGGATTCCAAGGAAAACAGATGGGAGAGCTTCATGGGGAGAGCCTGTCCCAGGATGGGATGCAAGGAAACAGGGCTGGAGCATAAACTGGGGAAGGAGGATGTGCTTTTCTGCTGCCAGAGACAAAACCTCCCTTAAGCCCCGCTTGTTACATATTCTGCTTTCTGTAACTCTACAACTTCGTGTCAGCTGCGCAGAGGAAAGTGCTCAGCCAGGGCTGATAGCTGATCAGAGGTTTGCAAGAGACACCTCTGTCCAGTGGGTCCCTGCCACTGCAGCAGGGCAGGGCTGGGGCTCAACTGCTGCATGGGGCAAGCACCCCCTGTCACACCAACAACCTTTTTTCCTTTGAAAAAAGGGGGAAGAAATAGATTCATCACTAGAAGACACAAAGTCATTAAATAATTAAAAACAAAACTATGGGCACAATAAAAGCCCTCTGATAAAACCCTGCATTTTAATGCGCGTTAATTCCCCTAATGATTCTTTCTGTGTCTTACAGGGTCAAATCAATGTCCTCACCAAAAAATCCAATTACATCCCATTCATCGTATCTTTGGAGTGAGGCTATTGTTTGCTTTTGTCTCCTATCAAACCCTTTTCCCTCTGCTTCTAGCCCGAGATTACAAACAAAAGGCAGCATGGCACCAGCAAGGTCAGATGAGACAGAGCTGGCTCCGAAAGCCCAGCTGCTCCCAGCTCCTCTGCGACTGCACAGCGAGCGACGCATATCAAGGGACAGGCACACTTGCCACAAACACTCCACTCGTTGTCAGCGAGTCCCTCCCCGGCACTGGTCAGGGCAGGTAGCACTGGGTGGACCCCCAAGGCCACTCAAGAGCATCTTCATGGGCAAGGGCACTGCACACCATGGGCAGCAGCCCCTGGGCCAGGATGTCCCACCTGACCCCCTCTATCCCAGCTTTGGAATTAATGTCAGTATAAACTGAGGGAGCATTTCCAGAAAAGGGCAAACCACAGAGAGCTACGCAGACCCAGATCTCTTTCCAAGCGTGCCAGGCACAGGACTGAGCCCAACACTCCCAGGACACCGGTGAGAACAGGTTTGATTGACCAGTTCAGGGAAGCACCCCATAAAGCAGTGAGATAATTTAACATTCAAATCACACGAGTTATGTTTTACCCTAAACTCAGATAATTCAGTGGTTCAATCTACACTTTGTCACTCAGGCTGAGAGCATTTTATCTAAGTGTACATTTATTCTTATTTTGCATTTCCCTGTTTGTTTGGTTATTAGTCCGAACATGCCAGGGAGCCATCGGCTGGGAAGCCCAGTGAGCTGTGTGGGACAGCACACATGCAGCCCCAGTGGCTCCAGAGAACTGCCACCGAGGATGTTCTCACTGTCCCCACAACCCTGTGCCAGTGCAGCACCACTCAGCCTCGCCTGGCCTGAGCGGTGGAATGAGCTGTTGGCACTCCTGGCTCGGGTGCCGTGCTGGGGCTGGGCCGGAGGTGGCTCCACACCCGACACTACGTGACTGCAGCTCCTCAGATGCTTCAATATTTAATGACGGCGTGTAACGGCCCAGAGCTGCAGCACATGGGCGACCTGATCTCACCCGCCATGCCCGAGCCGCTGCCAGAGGACGAGCAGCAGCGCCACAGCCAGGGCTGTGGGACCAGGAGCAGCAGGGCAAGAGCAGCTCCTGTGGAGTGCTCAGAACTGGGGGATGTCCAGCAGTGCTGCACAGCTGCTTGTCTTTGCACAGGGGAGCTGGAGAGGACATTGCTGTTGAGGTGCAGAACAGAAAACGGGCAGGGATCTGGCACCAGCAGTGTTGGAGAGGCCCATGACCCACCATAAACACAGGAAAGCTGCCAACTCTGCTCTGAGATGAAGGACTTGCAGTGAACACACACATTTTTTTGGAAGAAAAAGATAAGGTTATAAAAAGCTCTGAAATTCACTATCCATGGGCTCCCTAAAGCCACAGACTGAGCATTGGCACTCTCCTCACAGCTCAACCCCTCACCAGGTCATCCTGCATCGACACAAGGTATCAGCAATTCCCATCTGACTTCTCTTAAGAGAAACAGAAACCGGAACAGAACAGGATTGCAGGATTCCCTGGACTAGGCAGCTCTGGCCACTATCTGGTCTCAAAGTAACATGTCATTCATTAAAAAAAAAAAAAGCCTGAATTTCAAGTTATTACTTCGTATGAATTATACACACCCAAATGAATAAGCCTAAAACCTAAATGTGTTAGGAGAAAACAGGGGAGTTTGTAGACATCCCTGGATTTATACCACAGAGCTAATAAAGCTGCGATCTCTTAAGCAAGCACATTTATTCTCTTAGGAATTCAGCACATCCTCACTGCTATAAAGACAAATTCCAGCCCATCACTTCCTTATCGTTCTTCTGCTCTGAAATGAAAATAAAAATTCATGTTGACTATGGAGTATCTTCTCAGCTGGGATTGAGCCATTTTCATTTTCTACCTGTCCCCACTCTCAAAGCCATTAATATTCTAAATATCACAATTACAAACTGCTCCAAACACCACACAGAACCGGCTCACACCACCTTGTTCAGCATCACTGGAAAAAAATCCCAATCCTATTGCTTTTGTCCAGTTGTTTGGCCTAAAACAGCAACTCAACATCAAAGAGAAGTTGCTCAGGAGTCAAGGAAAACCAAGAGCAGGAGAAGGTCAAACTGAGCCCAGAAGTGCCCGGCAGGGACAGGTGGGTCTGACAGCCACAGGCTGACAACATCTGTCAGTGACAAAACACTCCTTAACCAAAATTTTTTGCAGCCATTGCAGGAAGGACTTGGTCTCAAAGCATTACCTGTCTGAGACTTCCCAAGGCAGAAACATTGGTCTGACCATACTGAGGCTGAGAAGAGGAAAAAGCTCAAATATCACCATGGTTTTGCTGACAACCCAGGTCATCGGCACAAGCTGCGGCCGAAGGTCAGAGAGTTCCCAGGGTTACACCAATTTCAAGCCCAGACAGAGCACATGTCAGGCCAGACTTGCATGAATTTGGTTTTCCAATGCACACCATGAATCTCCTGCCACATGCAGAGGCACTCACTCATACCTGTGAAAATACCACGGAACAGCTTAAGCCAACCCCTGGTTTGTTACCCTAATGGATGAAAAAACCACCATTTTGGGTCCCCAAGCATTGCTTTCCCTTGGTTTGCAAAGAGCAGGAGGTGGCCAGCAGCCACCTCGCTGCTGCTGTTCCCTCACCCAGCCAGACTGGCTCAGCACACCTCTGCAGGAAAAGGTGTGAGGGCAGCCCTGGGAGCGCTGACCAGTGCCATGGCAGAGTAAAGCTACCAAGTGGGCAATGCCTGTGGCTGGGGAGACGCTCACCATGGTTCCCCACGTGACAGTGAGCAGCAGGATTGCAGGAGGGGAGATGTTTTCATTAGTAACGGCATCTCGCCAACCATCTGCTAAAGGTCCACACTATTAATTTAACAGGAAAAAATGGAATAGATTACTCTGCAGTTTTCAATTAAAGTACATGATGTCTTCAAACTGCAACCTTAATTAGATATTACAGGGTGACATTTTGTAATCCCGAGCTGTGATGGCTGATCGAGTCATCTGACTGTGATGGTGTTCTGCAGCACCGCTGGGGCCATGCACACCCGGCACCATCAGGAGGGCTGCCTTTGGGTTCCAGTGCTGGGGCAGCTTGCCCAAACTCCTGGGGTTAAAGGAGCAGAGGGGTAAAACTCCTGCCAACCTTGGCACAACAGAAAATCTGCTGCAAATGGGCTTGGACACAGTCCCAAAGAAAACTTATGGAGAGAACATTTAAAAAAAAAAAAAAAAAAGGGAAAAAAAGAGAAAAGTAGCAAGTGGACAACTAAAACATTTGAAAATAAAGGCTAAACCTGGTATGAAAAACAAACAGATTCAGACAAGGAATAATTTTCTCTAAAACATTAAAAGGAGAAAAAAAAACCCCAATCAAGAGCACGAGCAGTGACTGACAGACACCGGAGCTGAACAAGATCTGCCAGCCACTTCACCTGCCAAACACATGGACGAGCAAACTGAGATGTGATAGGTCCTTATAACAGCAAGAGCATAATTGGGCACAACCCCTGCAGCCATGGCTGTCCTAAACTGCTTGGAAGCACCATTAGTCACAAGTAGGAGCAAAGTCAGCCCCTGCCTAACGGGATTAGGATGGATTTTATCTTCCATTTAGGCCCCACACTGAGGGACAGTCAGTAAAACAGAGCAATAACAAATAACAAATTTTGAGTTACTGGAAAACACCCACAGGTCATTATGTGATTTTTTTTTTTCCCCTTTTAAATGACCTTGGACTAAACCCTGTGGTTTAAAGAACCATGAGCACTGGCATCCTGCTGGCACTGTTGGTTTAGTTCACTTGTCCTTCACAGCCTGAAAGAGTCACATATGCAGTGGGATAAAAAAAGAAAATTAGTGCACAAAGATCCATGTGTTTATGGTGCACAAATTACAGCATACTAGTAAAAATTTCAATTATTTCACACAATTCAAACAGTCATACAGTTTGAAGATGCTGAAGAGCATTCCCCTGCTGCAGAGTGGGCACATGCCATCGGAGACACTGCCCTGCTCTCAACTCCCACAGAAATCAGGAGGAACATGGAATTTTCTGCAGCTCTCCAACAACTGGCAAAGCCCAACCATGTCATGACAGGACGGAGCAGATCCCCTGTGAGCCTGTCCATGCTGCAGCCTCCTCCCAGCCCAGCCCAGCTCATCTCTCCCACCACGGGGACACACCAGTCCCACTCTGGGCAATGGGGCCACTGCACCCAGTGCCAGCAAAGCGACACCACCACTGCCTGCTCCAACAGCAGTGCCTGCTCCGTTAGCCTCCTCTCACATGGAGACAGCAGCAAACCCTTCCAAAGAACTGTGCAGGGGTCATTAAAAGGGAAATATCCACACAAATTGCCCCTTTCTGCATATTACTCACACCCATATGTTCTGACAAAATAATGTTCCACAGTCCTGCAGAACTGTCTTTTCAGCATGTTTTTGCATTATGCCTAATTCTGTCAGAGTTTTTCGGTCCCACATAACGACAGCTCAGTGCAGAGTCAGATATAAATCTGGCTTAAGAGACTCTCACCAGGAATTCATTTAAAACTGTAAATGTTAAAAGATTCTGTTGCTGATTTATGGAGTTTTCTTATTTCAAATGGAATTAAAATCCTTCTAAAGATACATATTCAATCATGATAAAAACCATGTTCAGATGATGTTTCTGGTCAGAATGAGAGCCACAAAGCCCAGAAATCTGGGAATAGCAGGGGAGTCTGGGAATAGCAGGCACTGGGACATTTTACTGGCTTGGCCAACGCTGCGCTGTCCTGCCACAGCCTCAGTTCTGCATCTCAATTCATGTGAAAGGGAGTCCTGGATGCTGCTGCTTTCATGCTCCACCTATCCCTCTCCAGCCCAAGCACAAGGATCTCTTCTACTGAAAATCCAGCTGATCAGAGGAGCTGCTGCACCCGAAGTGATTACTGAATGGGTTTATTCCTTTTCCATTGTTTACACTGAAGGCTCTCAAAAGGGAAGAATTTCTGCCCCAGGTTAGGATCTGGCTGCGATGATTAACCTGGGCCACCGGCCCGGGTAGCACAGCAGATCTGTCCCCAGAGGGATTGGAGGTCGCCAGCTGGCTCCCATCTGTGGAAACTGCCCCTCAGACCCAGAATTATCATGTGTCTTGGCACAGAAAGGAAACAACCATAAAACCAAAGCAGCATCAGGGAAGTGTAAATTCTTTCCAAGTTATTTTCAGACTTCTAAGAGTTTAGTCATTCCTCACTTTCAAGAAAACATAAGAAAAAAAGGACAAGGGAAAAAAATGACCAGAAAAAAAGACATTATTTGTTGAAAGCTGTTTCCCATTCTGAGCAGTGTCAGGGCAGTAAACTACCCAGGATTCCCTCCATTTCTCCTCAGAAAGGGGTTGACCAGAAGGCTGGTGTAAAGACAGGGCTGATGTCACTGCAGGCTGTGCCGTGGCTGCCGCGTCCTTTCTCGTGGAGAGCCAGTGGAGAGCATGGATGTCACTTTCCAAAGGTTAAGCATCACAGGCAGTTTCATGTTCTTTACATTCCTAAGTGGTTGATTTTTGCTTTTTCTTTTTAATAATCATAAATCCCAGCATCTGCTCTCGGGGCGGGAACCCTTTGGCTCTATGCTCAGCCAGGGAAGGGAACGCGGCTGCCAGCGGCTGCTGCAGGTGTTATTTTTAGTGCGACAGCTATTTACCAGCTCTATCCCAGAGGGAATTCAGGGAGGAAGAGAGATGCTGATGCATTTCTTACTAAATATAGAAAAGGGGGTGAGCCACCACATGCAGCGTGGCTGTAGCACCCGCAGGGACGTGGCGAGGGGGACACGGCCACAGCAGTACCTGACACCGCAGTGGAGCTGTGGGGCCACCCCACTGACCTCGTTTTAACCTTCAAGCTCTTGGTATTTGAAAAAAGCTTTTTAAAAGCAGATCTTATACCTAATTGACTCCAAATTGAAGCCCTGATCCTGTAAATGAATGGCTTCCGAAATCAAACAAAGCATTTTGAACACCAACAAAATTGCCTGTTATGAAAGCAGAAGGTTTTAAGGTTAACACTGACTTTAATGCTCTGTCAAGGCACATCGACAGCAGGATGAAAACAGGCGTGCCTTTGCCCAGGCAGCCCAAATCCAGCCACTGAGAGGAGACTGTGAACACTCATACCAGGCTGTGCTTCACATTCTCAGGAGTGTGCTCATTTCGTATTAATTTAAAAATATACATCTTTAAAGAAAATTAAAATCTTGTTGATCAGAGAAAGGGATGTGTTTCAGAATCTGCTCTTCTCTGGCTTTAAGCCTTTAAAGTTCTGGAAAAGCAGTTTTGACATCAAGAAGCTCTGCAGGCCCAGCCAGATGGAGATTCCCAATCACATTCCTTTTATATTTCTTTTACTGCTTCATATTTACCAACAAACTGTGCCAGTCTCAGCTCTGCTTGGAGCTCCCCAGCAGTATTTTGGAAGAGGGCAGCTCCAAGGCCCTGAACATTGTGATGCCAGGAGGAGTCTCCAGCATGTGGAGATTTTCCAGCTTCTTGTGTGCACTTAAAATATTATTTGATTTTTAAAAGAAAGAAAAAAATTTGCGTTTTGTGGGACTGGAGCATCAGTAGTGCCTGCGCATGCCTTTGTCTTCAACTGGTGTGGTGCCCACTTGCTTGGCTCAAAACAGGGAGGAAAAATGCCATTTCCTCAGTGCCCACCCTGGAGCACCATGAGGAGTGACGAGGAGGAAAGGTTGCGCTGTTCCACATACACAAGGAGTACACAGAAGCAGAAAAAGGTCATCCCATCACTTAATGTATGCAAATTATGTTAAATATTTCATTCATTAAATAGCTCAGGTTATTACTGAATTGTACCTTAAGCTGTTCAGAAAGTTCATTCTTCTTGCACTTTCTCAGTAATGTGAGATAACCAACTGAAATGAATATTTTACAGTTTGTGCAGACAGAACATTTATTAACAATTCTCTCACGCTCTCCTAAGCCGATTTCAGGCACTGTGTAACCTAAATTATCTGGAGGGAATGAATTTCAGTTTATTCTTAAAAGTTTGTTTCTCTCTCAGTTTGGAAGAGTGCAACAACCTGCAAGGACCCAAACACAATCCCACTGGGAGAGAAGAGCAGTCACAGAGCTCTTTCCCAAAAGCCAGTGAGGGGGAGGAAAGCAGCAGCAGAATCTGGGGATTTTCCTTACTCTGAGCCCAGACACCTCTACTGTTGGCAGGGAAACAGCTCCTGCAATAGCCCATAACGTGCCACGGGTCCTGCGGGATTTCACATGAGTAATGCGAAGTGACAGAGCTCTGGCGCCCGCCATCCCCTGTGCCTGGTGCTGCCATCCTTGCACCAGCCAGGCGAGGGGGAAGGGGCCACTCACCAAGAGCTGAGGCAGCAGCATCCTCATCCACAGTGTCAAGGTCATCACCCCTTCCAACACCAGCACATTCCAGCAGCTCCCAGCCCCAAGGACCGCCCTCCCTGGGCTGAGGGCAGGACTGAACACACCCCAACATATGCCCAGAGGATGGCATCACACAGGCAGTGGCCAGAGGGGCAACACAGGTGTTCTCCACCATCCTCCACAGCGCTGCCTCCCACCACGTCTCCAGATGACCTTCCCATTTGCACACCCACAGGCAGCTCCCGGGGAAAACCCACCGGGCTTCAATCCAGCTCTTAACACGGCGTGGCAGCCACATCTGTGCGGATTTCCAGGCTCAGTGAAGATACAGAGGGATAAAAAAAACTATCATTGGAACGGCAGCTCTGGCATCTAAGTCAGTCCCTGGCCAGTGACCCAGGAAAGGCGGCTCCCTCTGGAACAAATGTGTCCCTGGGATGGGGGTTTACAGCCTCAGCTGAGCAGACACCCTGCAATGTCTCATCAATCTCGTCTGGGAAAAACCTTTCCACTTCCAACGGGAATATGCAAACCAGGCTCCGCACTGTAAATCTTCCTTTGCCGCGCTAAGGAGATAAGTAGGACCTATTAACCTCCCATGTTATTTCCAACTTCATTATTGGAGCTGACACGGGGAGAGCGCGCGGTGACGGCTCTTTTTGGCAGAGTGCATGTAAATCGCTTTCTCAAAGGAAATTACTTCTCTGGGCTGAATGTTATTAATCTAAATTCTCCCTTAGTCAAATTGTTGCCCGTAATAAATATGGAACAGGTTGCTATGCTCATCTCTGAGGGCATCCTAATCCAGATGAGGTTTTCCCCTCCATTGGAAGGAGCTCCCGAGGAGCTGTTCTGCGAGAGCAGCCTTCACCCAAGGATGGGACCATCCACCACAACGTCATCTGGCAGGTGAGCACCCTGCAATTTCACCATGAACTTGTATTTTCACACTGCTAGTGTGGAGTGCTCCAGCATTAAAGTGTGAGCAGGAGCAAGCCAGGACCTGGTGAGGCTGGGGAATGGACAAGAGGCATGTCCTTGATCTGCAACATGATGTGGTAGTTTTCCATGGCCAACACCTTTCATGGCCAGTGCATCATTTATTTCAGTTTCAGTTCTGCTGAAGCAGCTCAACTTCCAGGGTTTAGGAGTTTATGCTCTTTCCCAGTAGATACACACTTGGCATCCTCCTCATGCAACTGAAAAAAATCTGGAGCAATAACAGATCAAAAGCCCCATAAAAACCATATCCAAACCCAATCTAAATTTTGTCCGATACACAGCTAGAAACGAGAAACTTCACATCTTGAATTCTTGCAGGAATTGTAAGCTAAAGGGAATTTTATTTGCACATTATTCCTTCCTTTTACTGAGAACCAGCTTCTTGCCAGTAAAGATTTTCACAGAAATCCTCACAGAACACCCCTCCACGAAAAGCACATGATCCCTTCTACTCAAAGGCAGGCACCTCTGGGCAAGGGTGCAGACTGTGCACACCCGAGTACGGAGCAGATTCACAACACTATAAATCCAGTGGCACAGACAGCCCTTCTCCTCATTTGTTACCAGCCGAGTGTGAAAATGTTAATGAAGGCAGCTGTAATAATCTACAGGAATTTCCCAATTAAGATTTCATTCACGTCCACCGGCTCTGGCTCCCACGCAGCCCCTGCCTATCCCCCCTTCCACCCAACAGCAGCCGTCATTGCTGGGCTCCACAAAGGCACCTCACCCGGCCACCCCGACGAGGGAAACCACTACCATTCTATAAACTCCAACTTTCATTACATGCATTCCTAGAAGAAAATGAGTGCATAGAGATTTTAAGTGTGCATCTACCTCCCTACACAGTGTTTGAAATACAATACGCTGACAGTGTTGGGTCAGGCGATACCACAGCACCTGCTTTTATTGGAAAAGAATAAAAAAATTAAAAATTAAATTTTAGGGGTGGCTCATGGCAGCCCTGACTCATGGGAAGCTGGTGCCTTCCTGGTTCAGCAAGACGAGCCCTTAGAGCCGGTCCGGGTGCTGGGAGCACATCTCTCTCTCAGCAGAGCAGAAGGGAAAGCGACTCCATGATAAAACAAAGGCATCCTCGCAAATAAATTACTTTCCTACCACAGTCGTGTGATTTTTAATTTTCCTCTAATTTCAGGACTGCAGCACTGATATAAAACCCCTCTAAGTGTTTTAGGGAGATGGTAATGGTCCTATACTAAAATAATTCAACCAACACTATAATTTTAGTACCACTATCAAAATGAAATAATGGCTGTTTACTGTGTTACACCTTTCAAATGACCTTCATTTGAATATAAATTGTGGCTCCAAATTCCAAAAGCTGCTCCATTTCAGGAGGCAGCAAACTGAGGATGCTTACCCAGGGTTTACTCTGCCAGCAGATTCTCAGCATAACCACAAAGGCCAAATGTTTTTGGGGGGTTCTTTTCCTCTAAGGTTTCCTGAGACTTGCCTAAAGGACCCACTTGGATCTGACCAGGAGCCTGAGCCACAGCCCTTCACTCCACTCCAAGCACAATGGGAATTGAGCATTCTGTTTATCTGGAAACACTTACTGGTGACAGAACCATTCGCTCACAGCTTCCTCCTCTACTATCCATCCCAGCTTGGACAAAAAACAAGGGTTACTCTGCCTGTAATCAAGTACCCAGATGAGAGAAGGTGGATAGGTCCAATCTCAGCCTGGGCCTGGGAAAACATCTTATTTGATTTTATTTTTTTAGGGTTTAGGCTCTGTCTGCCCATCACAGGCTCTTGCGCTACTTTTGGGGACCCTGTGCAGCCACCTCTGCCCAGAGGAACTGCCAGGGCCTGGGCACTGGGGACCCCCTTGGCACAGACCTGGGCAGCTGTACAGGCACTGCAAAGGGAACGCTGTTCCCAAACCCCGGGGCTGTGCAGCTCTCACAGCTCAGCCCACGCAGCCAGAGCGGGGGCAGCCATGGCCCAGGCTGTGCAGAAGAAATTTCACTACAGACATTTCCTGATATTCACTCATCCACCTGGGAACCCCAGTCTAGCACCAGCTATTTTTCTCTAATAATGAATTTTTGCCCTTTCATCAACATTAGTCAGAACAAGCTCTGAGAAAATTCCCATTTGGTGCCAGGAATATAACAGAAAACATTGACATGACTGGCAGCAAACAAAGCCAAGCAGTGTGCCCAGCTGTGAAGCAGCACAAGCTGCCACCACCTGATCCTGAGCCCTTCCAAGATCATTCCTAAGTGGGGAAAAAAAGTATTATGAAAAAAAAAGTTTCTCTGTAAGGCATGAGAAGTTGTGCTATGAACTCCCCTCCTGCAGACACCGAAGAGCCATGTTCTCACAGGGATGCTCCATCCTCAGGTGCTCAGAGGCACTCATTTTCCCTCCTCTCCCCCAATTCCCAAACAAACCAATGCTGATCCAGGCATCAGGCTAAGAATACAAGGTGCCTTTGGTGCTGCTCACAACTCGAATGCTACATAGGGAAAACCCCACATGCCAAAAATAGGGAGCACCTGTAAACACTCCCATTCCAAGACACCTCCACGTAATTACCTACAGCTAGTGATGAGGAGAAAGAAAAACCCACTTTTAGTTTTTAATTCCCTTCTCTGCACATAAAAGCAAGAGAAGCCCTGGCCAGCCAGCCAGCCAGCATCTCTGGAGGGGAAGGGCAGTGTGTGGCCGCAGCAGTCTGTTTGGCAGCACCACCATTTTGGGGCAGGAAAAAGGGAAATCCCTTCTGTAAAGGCTGACCTCTGCCTTTCTCCAGAGCCACCTTTCCTTGGCAGATCCAGCCCTCTCGAGGGCAGAGCCAAGCCAGCAGAGGATGCCCCAAATGGAGATCCTGACACAACACCCGTCTCCTCTGTGGTGATCAGAGGGGTTTAAACAAACGTATAAAACATCAGAAAACACAACAAATTAGTGATTAAAAATTAATTTTGCAAAATTACAGTCGCATTAATAGATGCCATCATGGCTTTGCATGTTCCTTTTCAGGTAGGAGGAGGAAAGAGACTTAAAACACATTTTACTGTATTTTAACAAAAACTGAAAAAGGAGAGATCCATGTCTTTGGTAGCCTGTCCCCCCACACTGTGTCTCAGTGGTGGCAGCACAGCCCCATTTGGTGAGATCCAAATGACGTGATGGGGGCAGGTGAGCACCCTGGCCCGAAATCTCTACCACACAACTGCCCGTGGGATGCTCTGACATGATTTTTGTGCACTTGACGGCAAGGACTATGCCAAAATACTCAAGGTCAACAGACCAGCATGGTTCGAGGCAATCTGCACCTCTTAAAACAGTGACAAATATGTTATTTAATTTTAATGAGCTTTTTTGCATCTCCAATCTAATTACGGCATTATCAAGCACTGCTCCGAACTGCAGGTGGCTGCTCATTACTTGGGCTAAGGCTGTCACAAGCATTTTTCATGAATACTAAAAACTGCCTCATTTCACCACCCGCTCTGAAATATCCCCAGCTGATGGCTCCACTTCCAAGTGTGGGGTTTGGTGTGGTTAGCAGAGTAGTGCTCACCAGCATGGCTCCTGCAGCCAAAACCCTGAGGAAAATCACCACATCCACCAAAACAAGTGAGTTTTGGTGTGCAAGATGCTCCTGCCAGAAGTGTCCCCAAAAAGCAAAAATCTCCCTGTCCTGCACACAACAGTGAGGACACCAAGTGACAGGGCACTGAGGAAAACCCCTCACTTCCAGACTGCTTCCAGTTTTTGCTTTCAACTTAGTATTTTTTAAACCATTATTAAAAGCAAGGAAAGCTCCAATGTCAAAGGCATTTTGGCAAGATCAAAACTCTTCAGTTTTCCTCTTAAGCTTTGCAAAAAATCATATTTTTCTCCTGTTTTCTGGCCAATTCTTTTGACCACCTCTACTCATGGGCTGCTGTTTCCTCCATGAGGCACAAAGATGCTGAGCTCACATCCAAAAGGCTCAGTAACCAGCAAGAATCAGATATTTTAATCCTCCCTGAACTCCTTTTTCCCTGCACATTTTGGTGAGCACAAAGTGATAATGAAACCCCAACAGCAACTTTTCCTCTTACAAAAGCAAGGAGGTGAGGAGGTCACCCCTCCTCAGCAACCTCAAATCCTCATCCCTCAGTAGCAGCTCAGCTCATCCTTGGAATTGCCTTTCCCTCAAAAAAATCACCACAGCCGGCAGCAGTCCACCAGCCTGCCCGACTGGGAGCACTCACCTGTATCCAGGGACCGCGGGGACACTGGGCTCTGCGCCACAGGGACACGGCAGGACAGTGAGGGCAGCCCAACCGGACACTGGGCTCATCCAGCTCCCACAGCAGCCTCATCAGTGCCAACTGATGGCACCTGGGAGGGGCCGGCCCCTGGGACGGGACACCTGAGCAGCAGCACCTGGGGCTGAGACAGCCGGGCAGCAGCACCTGGGCCGCCTCACCCAAGCCAAGCATGCACGTGTGTGTGTGTCTGTATGTGTCCGTATGTCCATGTATGAGTGTGCATGCTGTACTGTGCTGTACATGTGTACATGTAATGGCACACACGACACACCCAGCAGAGCTGCCCAGCACACACGTGAATGCCGGAGGAGCCGCGGTTTGGGAACGAGCGTGTCCCTCTGACCTTGCTCAAACCGCAGCTGCCTTTGGGACGCGGGATGGCTGCCACGGGGGCCCTCCCATCGCAGGGGCTGGCGAGGCGCGGACATTGCCCAGCGCTCCAGGGAATTGTTCGTTCCAGAGCGGGAGCTGCGGTTAGGGTGAGATCCGCGTTTGCTCAAGCCGGGCCCCGGAGGAGCTGCCGGCTCCCCCAGCCACTTCCTCCAGGCCCTTCTCCAGATAAGCACACTGACTTTAAACTAAAGCGTGTGCCAACAGCTGCAGCTCCGCGACCAGAGCAGGCAGAGATGTGGCGCTGAATGATAATTAAATACATTCTCATCATCTGTCATTTTTTACTGCAGGTGCCCGTGTAATAAATCCGAGCTTGACTCTTCTGTCAGCTGGCAGCGAACATGTTTTAAAGCCAAATCCCAGGGGATGAATTCAGAATGGATTGGCCTTGCACAGGGAGGAGCCACCTCTAACACACCAAGTGGGTAATGCATATCTGATTGCTTTCATAATACTTTTATTATTTTGGTGACACCTTTCAACCTGATCCTACAGAGAGGGCAAACATCTCCAACTCTGTCTCGCCCACACCCTAACCCTCCCCACGTGGCTCTGCTCTCAACCCCTGGCACTGTCCCAGCACCTTGGTGTGCCCATGGCCCACTAGGGGTACAAGGATTCTGGTCAAAGAGGGAAAAAAAAGTCAAAGGAAAAAAGCAAAATTAAAAAAAAAATCAAATTCATTTAATTAGAACAACTACAACTCAGAAAATTAAACATTTAAGTTACTATGCTGTAAACCCAACTCATTCCTCTGGTGCACAGGGATGGAGCAGCTGTTTCCCCATGGATGGATGCCAACCTCTCCCCGGTCATCTTGTGGAGAACAGTGAATCTTTCGCTGCAGACGCTGCTGGGACACCCCATGTGACACCCTTTTCAACACGCCTGTGATGCAGCACCAGCCCCTGAAGTGTAATGACACTGCAGGAGTGAACGGTTTTGGTTTGAAGTAGATTTATTATTTTACCAATAGTTTTCTTCTCTTTGCCTTTTACACACAGCTGACACACAGACCAGGTACAAATCCAGGTGCCCCAGGATGCTCCTGCCCCCGAGCAGGCCCCTGCCCCAGAAAGGATGGTAAGCCTGGCCCCAGGGACCAGCCTGGGCTGGGGAAAGCTTGGAGCACGAAGGGAAAAGCCAAAACAGCAATAAGAAAGAACCATCCCCTCGGTTTCGCTAGCGAGTGCCAGTGCCTCGGCACGCCGTGGCTGGGGCTTGCCAGCTGCACCCGCTATTTATAACACTGGCACTTACATAATTAGAGCTCGACAACTTAAAACACAGGCCTGGAAATCAGAGCACTTTATTTACCCAGCCAAAGCTGTATCAGTGTGGTTGGCTTTCCGATGGGGGAAGTGGTGTTTATGGAGCACCTGTAGGTGCCTCTCTGCCTCCAGCTGCCCTGAATGCAGTTCTATCCCAGCAGCATGGGCTGGTGGGAAACACACAGGTAAATCCTTCGGCAGCACTCTCCAGCTTCCAAGACTTGCTGGACTTTCAGCCTTAAAAAAATCCCAGTTTTAATTTGGGGCAGAATATGCATCTGAAGGGGCAAACAGCTCTGGGTCCTGCCCCAAACTGGGCACAGGTGCCTGCACTTGCCCTCAGGTGGTTTCTATCTACATTAACGGTGTGTTCCATCCCTTGATCAGTTTTGACTTTAGCCTGTTACTTTGCCAGCTGTATGTGCGTCCTGGAGCCACAAATGCCTTTTTTAAAAATTTAAATTAATTTAAATCATAAACAAACTAAGTGGCTACAAAATAGCAGAACTCCCCTTTTGTGTTCAGGAACCAAACCCAGTGCTGCCTACTTTACAGTCTCCTTGGCAAGCACACAGCTCTGCTTGGCTCTCCCTCGCTGGAGCAGAAACAGCCTTGTAACACCATCAGAACACAAGTACAGCTCCAGAAAAACCTCTGGGAAAAGCCATGACTGAATCTGGGGGCAGGAATTGCTGACACTGCACTTACAGCATTGTTACAGACCCTTCCCTACTTCCCACAGTCAGACTATCCTGAGATGGGGTTCTCGCCACTCTCCCCTGCACATTCCTAAACCCACCATCCCCAAACTCAGGATCCACCAGTCCCAAAAATACCTGCTGTGGGTCTGTGATTCCTCACGCCAGCACCACTGCCCACAGCATCAGCTGCGCTGTAACACCTACTTAAAACAGAAGCACATTTTCCTTTCACTAAAAACAGTCCCAGGGATTAAAGATTTGGATGCCACAGCAAAGCAAGTTAAACATTTACTTTCTATTAAAACATCTAAATGAGAAGATTAAAACCTGTTTTACATTAAACAGGCAAAGTCAAATCAGCACAGGAGCAGCTTAGCAGGTACTTAGAGCCAAGGCCTTCTGATGTGCAGAGGTAACCAATTTATGGAGGGAGGGATGGGAGAGATTTCCTAAAACTACTCAGAAAGGGGTAAAAAACCAAAAGCAGACATACATTTGAACAAATCTCCTGTCATTGTCCCCATGCCCGCCTCCCAGAGCCATTCTGCTGCAGCTCCAATCAGCTCACTCCTGCTGACAGCTCTTGCCCCAGATTCCCCCATAAAATATTTTCACAGCTTATTACTCTATTTAGCACACTGCACGCTTAAGCTCTTTTGTTTATTTTTCATTTGAGATGGCAGGAGGAGACGATCCAATGGAATGCAGAAGGGGGTTACTGACTGTGTTTAGTGGCAACTGTTCACAGGAGCAGCAGTTAAGAGGTCACAGAGGTGACGCAGACACAGCTGACTGCTGCAGGAATTTATGCTCTAATTTTCTAACATCCAAACAGATTCTGCCTGGTAACAGAAACCACCAAACTACGGCTGGTTACTGCCAAGGCAGAATTCCCCCTGGAAGCTGAATGTCTTCCTTTACAGGGCCAAAATCCAAGTCTATTTGTAAGCGCCTGCAGCTGATCTAACAGCGTTCGGACACGACACCAGCTCGGTCCTGCCATTTGGGTGCTGAGGCAAAGCTCCCACTGCCTCCAGGCACCTCTTCCACAGTGTGTATCAGCCAAGCTTCCGGATCACCCATCCCACCAAAAGGTTTTGGTGATGCAATTTCAGACAAGTGTCAAACCCGCAGGGTAACACGAAGCACCGTCGCTGCCACACGGTCCTTTATCCAGACACCTGGGATCCCAGTGCAGGTACTGAACCGACAGCGATGCCCCCATGGCTGGCAGAGGATCCTCACAGGGACTCGCACGCAGATCCCAGCCCCAAGTTTCAGAGTGACGTACTTTGATGTACTAAGCAGCCAATTTTACACTCCCCCACTACCACAGCTCCATCAGTTGACCTTGCTGCCATTAAAGGAAGGCATCAGCATTCTCACACTCCATGTAACAGAATTATTCTGAATCCCCCCAAAAGTCCTAGAGGTCATCCCAAAGAGAAGTCTCTACTTCAGTTTCATTTTCTACTTGGTTTCAAAAGTTTATTTTAAAAATGAAAAGCAGAAGGAAGTGAGGGGCAGAGCAGACACATTCAGCCCCTGGGCTGTTAACTTTTAGAAGATCATACCTAATTTCAGGCTGAAGCAGCACCCGACAGAAGGGAGTATTCCGTGGAAGTGCTGCTTAACTGGCCTTGTCAGAGAAGTTTTTTGGCATAGTATGTACTATGCAAAAGGATTAATACCTTTGATTAAATATTTGGATGAAAAGTTGCACAGCCCGAAACCAAATGGAGGTCTCACTGCTATTTCTCATCTGATCATGCTGAATAAAAGGGTCCAACTTACAAAGTATTTTAGGACAGAACTTAGAGGCTCTACTTGCAAGCAAATGCACTTTGCTGCTTATGCAGACTAAACATACTATATACAGACAGGAGAGTAGCTGGGTGGCCCCGAGGCTTGTTGTCAAGAAGTCACTCGACCCATATGCCACGGACAACACTCATGGGGAAGGGGCCCAGTACCTGCTGTGAGCGGGAGGCACGGGAACAGCCCTGGGACACCCTGCAGCTACCACTCGCTCGACCCTGTAGCACCAGAGCATTGGCATTCCTGCTGCATTGGCATTCCTGCTGCCGTCACTTGCACTCCAACACCCAGACGTGGGAAGCCCCGGGCACGGCAGCAGGATGCTGAGAGTCCCAGCACTGAGCTCTGCCCGCATCCCTCCCCGGGCCGACTCAGGCGCTGCCCTTGCCAGAGACAGCCGATGGCTGCCCTACAATCGCTGTCTCCTCCAAGCCCCGGTCTTCCCTGCAAACCTGCACATTCAGTGCCTTCACAGCACCCTCCTGTGGGGATTCCGCGTCCGTACAGACACGGGGGCAGCTGGAAACGGGGCGCGATGGAAACCCTCCTCCTCCGGCGATGCCGCAGGGACAGGCAACTCCAGCCGCCTCAGCTGGATGCTCCGAGCACACCAGGCTGTCCCACAGCCCCGCACCACGGCCCCGGCACCGAGAGGGGGGGTGATGAGGTGATGCCAAACGCACCGTGGCCACCGGCACTGCCAGGACAGGACAGGCAACCCCGGGGACACGGCCATCGGCACCCCCGGCACTGCCAGGACAGGACAGGCAACCCCAGGGGCACGGCCATCGGCACCCCTGGCACAGCCAGACCCGAAAGCGGACAACTGTTTGTAACCTACGGACTCACAAAGCCAAGCAGTGACAGGTGATTACAAAACCAAGCAAAAATCCATGGCTAAAGCAGATTTCCTGTAGCAATCCCTGACAAATACAAACTGCACCTCAACTCCTTCCCTGAGGTGTGCGATTGCCCCCCATGGGATATATCAGTGCTTAAAACCTGCTCTCAAAACTAGGGAAACCTTCATTTTGCAGCACATCGTTTGGAACCACATCCATGTTAACACTTTTTCTACTTTCATAGTGATGCTGCATTTTCATTCAGATAGTTAAAAACATTTTTATCAGAAGCTACAGTGATTTTGCACAATACTTTGCACCACGATGAAAGGCAGTCAGTGTATTCATTTTTAAGAGAAGGAAGATTTGAGAGTTTATAATTATTATGTTATTTAAATTTTTTAAAGAAGTTTGCATGTTACTTACACTGTTGATTTACAGCATTCGGAGTGGTGCCAAGATACAGAAATCCCACTTTTAGCAAGGATGCTGCAAAATTAGAGTTAGATAAATCTCAAATCTGAATAACTGATTACCCTCCAGGGTATTCAGTAATTTAAGGTCCCTCAGCATACATGACTTGCAGAGCACACACAGATGTGCAACGGGCAGTAAGAATGCGTGGCATCATTCACTTTTGAAGTCCCTCACACCAAAATAATTCATCTGAATAGATGATGCTTCTGCAGGAACAAACCAAGTTTTTTGCTTCTCAAATGATCAGGATTTTTAAACAAGTCTGGCAGAAAAGCATTAGGTGAAGCACAGACACACTGCAGACACCCATCTCTAGTTTACATGCTCTAAAGCAAGAGCGTTCATGGGAGGGATGTTAATCCCTCATTTACGTGTTCCTCCACCTAGATAGGGAAGTTTTTTCCATAGCCTTTAATTGCCTGGCAATGACCGCTTTCACTTCTTGGGAATGGCATGTTTCTCCCATCCCTGGAGTACATGAGTATCCTGTCATGGATAACAACAGAAGACGTCAGAGAAGAGAAGACAAAAGCATCTAGTCTGGAAAATTCAGGTGCAAATCTGCAATTAAAAACTGCCATTCCATGGCCACAAAGCCTTTCCAAACCATCATCCTGGACTGTAACTAAACCTTCCTCTTGAAAGCCAAAAATTCACTGCCCTCCTCTGAGAAAGGAAGAGCTGCTCAGCTACCAAATTCTGAAGACATAACTGAGCCCTACAGCTGCTCTTCCAGGGCAATGAAAGGCTGAGGCTGATGGGACAAGGCTTGTATGGATACTGGAAGCAAGGGCTGAAATCCATCCAGCAGAACCTAGGAAGCAGGGAAGCAGACGTGGCAGAACAGAGCAGGCAAGATGCACCAAGCATGATTTTTGTTGTTACTGGGCCACGAGGTCTGTGTCAGGGAAAGGTGGGTAGGAGAGGAGACTCCCATCGCTACCAGATGTACAACATGACTTACTACAACCATCAGAAACTACAGCACAGTCCGGGCAGCAGCAGCAGGATTTTCTGGATGAGAACACTTCATTTCTACCTTGAAGAATATCACTTCTTTCTCCACTACCCAGCCCTGCTCGGGGAATAGTAGAGCTATTCCCAGATACAAAGAAAATGTGTCCTAAATAAATGGAGAAGAGAAAGGCAAATAAAATGTTTAGTAATAAAGTCTTGCAAGCTGCAGCCTTCTACAGGAGGGAAATTATCTTCACAGCTGGAAGGACACCTCTCCTGGCATCAAGGTCAGAACTTCTTAAGGAACAGTGAAGCCCAGACTGTCCCTAACCCAATAGGTACCTCAGGAGCACTGTTCCCCAGCTGCCACCTTCTACATATCCCCAAGAGAAAAAGTGAAGCTGCAGCATAAACCCTGGTTATCAAATTACACATGGATCAAACTACTGAATCAGTATATTCCTCAGCCTCTCCTCAGCCCACCACCCTGCCAACATGTGAGGGCTGAGGGGGACAGGGTGAATAGATGGACCTGGGTGACAGAGCAGAACTTCTCAGCGGGAACGCACATTGCATGCCACGGCACCTTCCAGGCCCCTCCAAAGAATGGCGAAAGGCAAGTTGTAGTATTTGTTTCATACATTCATCACAACAGGAACATCAGCCAGATCTAGACTAGGTCCAAGGGATAATCACTGTAATTAGCACTTCGTTCATATAATTACCAGCAGACCCTGTAACATTTTACAATGGAGGTAATTACCCACATTTTACAGCTGAGGAAACAGATAACAGTGCAGGTGAGTAACTTAAAAGAAATCATCAGTGAAACTGTGGCGCAGCCAGAGACTGCAATTATCCTTATTCCCAGCCAAGGCTCTCCCCAATAATCCGTGCTGAATTCACTTCTGTCTTGTGGGAAGGAATCCAGAGAAAATAAACACAAACTGGAATTTCCAATGTCTAGAAGAGCTGAAAAGCAGACAAGCCAAACCTGAAGGAGAAATAAAAACACATGTTTAACACTGAGCATTTTCTGAGCTGAATTGCAGCTACGAGCAGGGGACAGGCAAAGGACCCTGCTCTAGCAGACACAAAGCCAATGTGGGGTGTCAAGTGCTACAGTTCTACTTCTGAAGCAGAGGAAAAGCAGAAGCACAGGAGCAGGTCAGGGCCGGCGGCCCAGCGGCGCCAGCTCCCCCTCTCAGCCATCAGAGACCTTAATGTGCTTTGAGAAGTTAGAGATTAAAGCAGGAGCGATAATTAAATTGAAAGGAAGGACTTGTAAGAACTTTGCAAACCAATGCACACCCAGAGCAGCAAGCAGGGTGACAAGCCTGAGAAATTCACCCCCAGCCTGGGGAGAACCTCCCCCCAGAGTTGCTGCCAGGGCCCATGCCCTGTTGCGAGGCCAGAGCAGCGCTCGGGCTCTGCGGGAAAGGGGGAATTCCCTTTCTCTTCACACTAGAGCAGCAGGATCTGTGCCTAGAAGCCACCAGCCATGAAACGTGAGTAGGGTCTGTTGCCACTTGCTCAGTTTACTATGTACAGTAAGGTCCTACACAGAAATCTGTGTTTTCCCAGATACAAGCTTGGGTGGGAGGAATAGACCTGTCCTGTACCTTCATCCTGCACCTCTGGATGAGTTTCAGTATTAACAGAAAATAGAGTGTGCATATGCTGACCAATACATCTGATTTTTGAAAGCAGTCCAGACCAAAGTGAGCCATTTGCTGCTATGTTTTATTAAAAGAGCAGTACATGCAGATGACACACAGGTGTCTATTAGGTTGAATAAAGCAGATTATGTTAATCCAACCCCAGCTGCATTACCTGAACTGCAAGACATGCAACACTAAATCTTGTACATGTGCCAAGGATTTCAATTCAACCCTTCAGCATTTGGTTAAGGTTAGCATGTAAAAGCCTCCAGCAGCAGAAGATACTGCACAGATTTCAAAATTAGGACTTGTTTCAGGAGTGGTTGTTATCAACATTTTGGCTTTGAGTAACAGAAAAACCTCATAAGCAGGATCAAATCTCTCAATAGAGTATTCTCTCAATATTTAAATAGACAAATGTTTTGCTTTACAAACATCTTGCAGCATTTGTGTAGTTCTTTGATTGTTTGAAGAAAACATGTATTTTCATTCCTGCTCTGTAAAAAACAAGCTCAGTAAAGTGAATTAAGTTCCATCATTTCTTGCCATCTGAGGGTCAGCTGTTGCTGCTCCTGCTGTATCCAGCAGCACTGCAGCAGAAACCTGGGGACAGATTTTACACTGGGGCAAACAGCAGTGCTATTGCTAAGTCAACAAAGCAGCGTTTCTTGCTAGTATTTACCAGTTTTTATATAAGAAACTGAGGACAATTCCTAACTCCTCCCTTCCCAAGCATCCTGGAAGCCCATGCAACAGCTGAACAGGCACAACCCACGTTATTACACTGATTTCTGCGAATAAACATCTGCATCTAACACAATATGTGGAAAGATCACAACAAAGCATGCACCACTCCGTCACCCCACCACCTTGGGAGCTACACCCGGCTAGTTCCATGGCTCGGAGCGCTTACCTTATGAAAGGAGGCAGGATGGACATGACAAAACATGAAATGACAAAAAAGAAACAAGACATTCTAACCATATTTTAAGCTCATCTGTTTTTATATTATTGACTCCAATTCCCAACATCAAACATTTTTATTCCATCTCTTCTTTCTCCCTGCTATTTGTTCTAGCAGGAAGCAACCGAGAGCCAGCCCCCCTCTGCACAGGGAGGGAGATTCCCTTCAGTTTCCAGACATCTAAATAAAGGTTTTTTAAAAATTGCTTCCCTGGAAAGTCAAGGCATTCACATCTAACTGCTGCCAACATAAAATATGTGTTACAAGGAGGAGAAAAACAGTCTTCAAGGAGCTTTCTTGAGCAAAAGAAAGTATTTTTTTCCACTGAGTTTTAAAAACCCTGTTCTGGGGCCTGGAGAAATAGCTCAAGATGATTTCTAGAGGATCCCTCATATCAGGCTGACAGGTAGCATTAAACCCAGAGCCAAAGCCAAATCTCAGCTATCCCAGAGACACTCGATGAGAAGCAGCAGTCTGTGCATTAGTACTGATGACTTTAGGTCCCCAAAAACTATTATAGCTAAAACTTGGAACAGGAGGGGAAAACAAAAAAACACCTGAATGCTTCAAGCACTGATGTAGGCTGTGATGGTCCAGCACAGCTTGTAGCCATGGGGTCAGAGAAACTCGCACGCCAACATGGAGGTGCTGGGCAGAGAATTCTGTGAATTCTGGACCTGCCATGTTAACAGGCAATTCTGCCACACAAAGGCAGTTGAAAAACAGGGATCTTGTGGTTAAGCACAGAGATCAGTGCTGGAAGTACCTTTCTCAAGCAGGGATGCCAATTCAAACCAGCTGCTTCCTGAACCAGGCTCTGGTATGACGGTGAATCCCTACTCTCACGTAGAACCCGGGGCCGATGTCCTCAGGCCTTTCAGAGGACTCCCAGGGAAGGAGGCAGCTCAGTCTCAGCCCTGGGGGTCAACAGGACCCCCAGACAGGGAAGCAGAGCTTGCTGGATGTTCAGGTGGGCTTCAGGCTCCTCCCAAAGCCAGTCACTGGCACAGCCCACTGGGACTATTCGAACAGATTGCTACAATTTTAATCCGTAGTTCTAATGAATGATACATTTATAAGCATCAACAAGGCTCTGAGAAGACCTAAATCCATTTCGGTGTTTATTTAGAAGCTTCATCTGTGTGCAGTGAAAACTGCAGCATTAAATGTTAGAGAATGAAATAATGAGACACTTAAAAAGTAATCTGTACTTCAGTGGGCCGTGCTCCGCGGATTTCACATGATCATTTACCAGATAAAAACAGAATCTGGCCAAAATCTGTCTTATCCACTAGTTCCCTTTCAATAGGAAAATGGAAAGAATCAGCTACTAAGCTTTGGGGGCTTTGCCATCCCACGTACACATCATGCTGCTTCCCTAAGCACAGCCGTGCCTAAAGCACAGCTCCAGGCATCGATAACTTCCCTTCGGGCTCCAAAGATAATGGAAAAATAAATGCAAATTGAGTTTCAATTGAGATTTTCATTTTGGTCTAAAGCCTAATCTTTTATTAAAACAGCTATCAGTTTGGAGCTGATGCTTACGAAAAGTTATCTTCAGGACAGGGAACAATATTTCTACAGCAAAGAACAGTATCTGAAATACTCGTATGGTTACTTTAGGCTATCAGAATGTGACTGAAGGGGACACGGACGGGCTACGAGCATGGGTTTTACTGAACAAAAGAACTGTAGAAAAAATGCAAATGAAAAGCGAAGATGTACATAAATATTGAAATAAATTAGATTACGTATAGGGAGAACACAGATCAAAAAAAAGTAAAGTATTATACAGGCAACATACACACTTTTGAACTTAAAAGAAGCAAAAACCAACTCAAATTACACAGTTTATTAACAACTGAAACAATGTTTATTCAAGAAAAGCCAACATTACCCATCCTCATAGGGAAAAAAATAAAAAAAAAGACATTTGGGGAGGTCAAAGAACACTACAGTTTAAAATGATGAAATGTTACAGCTTACACACCAAAATTAAAAATGAAATGAAATTAAAAAAATGAAATGGTTACCAAAGTAATGCAGGTCAAGGGATCAAAGATGAAGGGTCACACACTATTAAAAAGAAATCCAAAAGGGCGTCTGCATCAAGATCTCTGCAAAACAAAGGAGCTTCAGTGAGTAAAACTAGAACCTTCTATGGAAGCACATCAAAGCTCCCACACTCCACACCCAGGCCGTGGCAGTGCCCTTGGTCGCCCTCCTGCTCCCGCGGCCACCAACCCTCCTGTGGCCACTGACCCTTCCTGCGGCTGCACCACCCTGGCAACACCAGATGACTCCTGTTCCCAGACACTTTGGCTTGTTATTGTTAACCTCCCTGTAGATGGGCTTCTACAATTTCCCCACTTCCATACTGGGGTGCTGTTTTCCTGCTGCCCAAACTTGTCAGAGCTGAGGGGAGGAGGCAGCACAGCCTGAGCGTTGGCTGCAGGGCAGAGCACACGGTCCCACATCAGCACAGAGCTGTGCCAGGGAGGCTCTGCTGAGCTCAGAGCACATGGGCTGTCAATACAACTGTCAGATCATCTCTTTTCAGGGAAAGCTCGGCACGCTTTACCAAGAGTTTCCTTTATTCACTGTATTTGTGGGAATCTGGTAACTATTGACACACATGCACACTGAATCCCTCACACTGTAACGTATTGCTTTAACGCTACAATAAAAAAGTGATTCAAATGTGGTTTCTAAGACAAAGGCCTCTCCTCCTGGAATTTCAATTACACAGAAGCTATAAAACAACCTTTGGTACCCATTTCCAAGCAAGATGCAGTCAATTATCTATAATAAATTTATGCAGAGAACGTAATATTTACATCAGATAACTTTTGGAGAAAGACAACCACCAAGGGCATTGCATCTCTCTTCATTCCAGCATCCCTCCTCCTGCCTGGCAAGGCATTAACTTCTGGGAGTCTTTTATCTGGACCAAACCAGCCCTATGCTTGAAGCCAAGAAACAAAACTGCCACACAAACCTCCATCTTTGTAAGACAAAGAAGCCCCCAGTGTCAGAGAATCACCATATGTAACACTGACATGTAGTGCAAGGATCTAGTCTGCCTGGATGTTTTTCCAGAAAACACATCTTTCCACATCACTCCTGCTTCACGCACGTCACAGTGAGGAACCCGCTGGAGAACGGAGAAAGGTCCATATTACCCCACAGCAGTGGTGTCTGGTAAAACCTCCTGCTAAAGCTCCTGCCACATGTTGGAGTTAAAACTTGGTTCCTGACATTATTCTCAACATTTCTCAATTCCAATTTCTGTAAACCAAACCAGGTAAGTCCACGTTTCCACTGTTCCCTCACCGTTTTGCTGGGCTGGCTCCTCTCACCACGACTCATACTGCAGGTAATCCAGACGACCTCGCTGTGAAGGAAAGCAGTTTGGGAACCCAATAACTCAACAGCACAGACACAGACTTGCAGTGACTCAGCAGCTAATTAAGTCCGAAGGCATTAATATGAGTAGTGTGATCAGGAAGACTCAGAGCTCAGGAATCTCACAGAAGTGTGCAACAGGGATGTGCCCATGGGGCACACCAACATTGGGGGGCTCCCTCACTAGTTCTCAAGTAACACAAAGATGAGTCTTAAGAAACTCCAGGAACATTTTACCCCTGGGACTACGGCGGCCTCCAAGGAGGTGCAGCTCTCCAGGGCTCCCCAGTGCCTGC
This sequence comes from Pyrocephalus nanus, assembly GCA_038380795.1. Classification (NCBI taxonomy): domain Eukaryota; kingdom Metazoa; phylum Chordata; class Aves; order Passeriformes; family Tyrannidae; genus Pyrocephalus; species Pyrocephalus nanus. The sequence goes on along the minus strand of CM076282.1, from coordinate 7,621,825 downwards.
TCGCCCCAAGGCTGTGTGCTGCCAAACAGCTCCCAGCTCCTGCGGTCTGTCAACAACAGAGCACTGACACCAGATCCACAGGAATGAGCACAAAGCTTTGGTGTTTCTTTCTCCCCTATTGCAGTGATTCTACCCCCTCTCACTCTCCTCAGGACACTGTTCCCCACAATGATCACTGGCAGGAAACAAACTGGTTTCCCTCTTTTTCATAGGCACTATCCCTGCAGAAAACCTTCACTTTGATTAGCACTAATTTTTCCTTCATATCTAGTTTTAATTTTTCACCTAAATTCCCTGATTTTTCTCTTCCAAATACAACAGCCACCCTTGGAAGCAGCAAACCTGAGACCAAGACAACAGGATTTCAATCACTTATAAATATAATCTCCTCAGTTCCCATTCATTTGCCAAGTGAATCAATTCCTTTGTGTATGTACATGCCAGGCCCGGGCAGAGACCGAGATTGACTTTGTAAATTGACTTTGTTGTAACATTTTGCTTGTAAAATGAGGTACAAAGTATAACTTGTGTAACACCAGTAAGTATTTTAGTGCTGGGCAAGCCAGAGACCCAGATACACCATGCAGAAGTAACTACCACTACTGCTGGTGTTCCCGCAGATAAAAAGGTAAATACTAACTGAATTAATGCACTCTGCTGACTCCCTCATGTTTCAAGAAGGGTGCTGTAATTGGTAACTCCAACTTTTTATTCCCCAGACACCAGATCCCACTTTCTCTTCTGATACTACACTTCAGGGTAACCATATATGATTAACAAGGATGAGCTGCAACAGATGACACAGGTTAGGAAAAGCACACCGTCAACTGGAAGAAATAATATTCCACCTTATTTTCCTACATTCCCAGAGCAATCTACAGTACCTTTTTTTTTTTTTTTTTTTTTGTGTTAAGTATAAGGCAGACAAAGGATTTAGAGCAACTCTACGGCTGTTGAACCATGGTCATCTACACAACTCACTCTTAGTGGAGGACCTAGAGGTGTCCCACAGTCAAAAAAAACAATTCCACCAGACAAATTCCACTCCGAACTAATTTCGAGTTTCAAAAATACTCAGCAGTACTTTGACAGGTTACTAATGGCAAACCATCAGGTGGTTAAATACCACCACCATTTTATACTTTGTGTATAATATGCCAAAACTAATGATGAAGTAATTTTTTTTCTTTAGGCTATCATCAAGTGTAAAAAAGTTAATTAATTCAATCAAGTTCACTTGGAAAACAAAAACAAATCAGGAGGGCAGTGCATTATCCCCGACCCTCCATCTGATTTGTTTGCTGTGCTTTACAGGAGCCACCCTGTTTCCAGTACTCTGACACACTAACTGCCCAGAACTGCCAAATCAGCCATTTTTCATCAGTGCCCACATGAACCAAGGGAAGGGAAAAAGAGGTTTTCCCAAAAAGGAAGATGAGGAATCCCTCTGTGTTTCAGCATGAACAGCACGGCAGGTATTACTGCTTCTGTTCCAAGTTGCCAGGACCAGTAGGTAACCTTCCGATTCTGCTCAGTCCCCAGCCTGCTCACAGCACATGACTCAGGAACTGCAAAAGCAATGCCAGCAGCATGTTCCTGCTTTGCACACTAAACAAAGCACATAATTTCATTAATTTCACAAAATAAACCCACAATGAAGTGCTTCTTCATTTTTTCTGCCTCGTTCCCCATCAGCCTCAAACCCCAATTCTAAAAGGCACTTCAAAGCGTTAAAAGAAAGAAAGAAAAAAAAGCAGTGGCAGTAGCCATGCTGCCAGTCTGTACCAGGGGATGGCTTCGATGAACAAACGTGTGCCGACAGGAGCCGTGCGGTGACTGGCTGACCGCCGCTCAGTCGCCAGGCCCGAGGAGAGCTGGAGTGGCAGGCGGCAGGGACCTATCGCTTTCCTGCCTCTCTGCCAGCATCTCGGAGCATCACAGCCAGCCCAAAGGCTCCAGACTCGCTCCCCATTCAGGCTGGGTCCCTCACGCCCCTCAGGCAATTCTCCAAACCTTCAAGATCTTCTCTGAGCTTCAGAAAAAAGATGGCAAATAACTCGCTGTCAAGCGAAGAGGAGAATGTCAGTGTCGTGCGAGCAGAGCAAGAACGCCAGAGCACACAGAGATGTCAAGTGAACACACGATTCAGGCCCCAGGGCAGCAAAGAATTTCCTCCTATGCTAAATAATGCTCAAAATACAGAGTTTCATTATTGCATTATTTCCATACTCTCCCAAGCAATACCTGAGCCTGGAATCTGTAAAACGTGGATGCTGGCTGATTCTGGAGAGCTGGGCAGTTCTGTCATGCCCCTCCAGACAAGCCCAAGCTCATGAAGCAATTACTACTGCTTTTCCTACCATGGAAATCCTGGGCTTCTCCCAGCAGAGAATGCAAATAGAGAATACTGTTGGAACCAAAGCCTGAGGTGGCATTTTACATTTCCAATGTTTAACTTTTTCTTCTTTCTTCCACCATGTCATTAAGTGTTTACAAGGATGATTAATGACTGCGTCTGCCAACTGTTAACGAACAGCATCTCTGCTCAGAGCCGCAATCCGGTGCCTGGCAAGCACTGTGCAGAGACAAGGTTACTCCAACATCCTTGAGCCCCAGTGCCCCAGGAAGCTCCCTCTTCCCAGATAACCTGGTCCCTGGACAGAAAGCAGCAGGATGCATCTTGTTGCCCGAAGCCACTAGTGGGTAATGAGGCAGCCAAGACATCTCTACCACTTCCCTCAGGGGACACAGGAGCTCAGTTGGGATGCCTGGAAGAACTCGAGGCCACTGGCTCAGTGCTTTGGGAGCTGGGCCCCACTGCCCACAGAAGGGAGCCGAGACCCAGCTCCCGAAATCCCCGCTCGAGGTGCATTGCCAGGACACTGAGCGGGGAAGCCTTTGCTCCATCCGCGCACTGACACCAAAGTGGATCTGCACTACACAAACCCTGAAGTGGTTCACAATGAATGACAACTAAACCCCGAGAGTGAGGAACTCCCTCACATGCACAGAGCACTGCCAAACTTTCTGGCAATTAACTGATTTGTCCTAACATGAGAAACGGTATGAAAAACCTGCCTCTATCCTCTCCCAGAGCCAGAAAAATAAGCACAACACACCTTCACAGGCATCTCTAAAATTTAAATTTGTAATTAATTGCTTGACTAAACTTATGATTTTCTATCTCTGGTAAAAAAAAAATTGAATTAGAAGGAACACTTCCTTCAATTGAAAATATAAAACTGCTATAAACTTGATTTAAGACAAGATGACATCTTGGTATGTAAATGTATTTCCATCAAACATTTCAGTTCCAAATGCATGCTCTGATGGAAAGCAAACACCTTGATAACATGTTTGAAGCATTTTTAAGCACTCCATTTCTCTTGCTGCTCACCACGTGATTTTACTACCTGTAAAATCAACCACACCCCAGCCAGCTCCCAAGAGGATACAGTTTCTCCATCCCAACTATCCAACCCAGGGCAACATCTGACCATTATCCTCAAGCTGCAGATGAAAGCACTCAGAAAAAGTTATTTGCAAAGGGGCCCAAAAAGCAACACTTAAGGATTTTGGAAAGTAGACGGGACATGGCAGGGTTAGGGGTTTGGCCCCCACCTTCCCTCAGGATGCAGACCACACGACAACCCACACGACAACCCACACGACAACCCACACGACAACCCACACGACAACCCACACGACAACCCACCCCGCAACCCACCCCGCAACCCACCCCGCAACCCACCCCGCAACCCACCCCGCAACCCACCCCACAACCCACCCCACAACCCACACCACCCCCGCTGCGCTTGCACTCCACAGCCCACGGACACCCGTGACTGCCGAAACACGCACAGTTTAAGGGAGGACAGCACTGTCACACACATGTTCAGATGTGTAAGTTATTTATGCATTTCATTTATTTTCCATCTTTTACTAAACCTCCCTGTCAGTGAGACACCTCACACACAGAACCAGGTATTCTGAAATCAGTGCAAATATTCTGGAAGCACCACTGTATAAAATACGCTTTTTCTTCTCTACTTTATAACTTGTGCCTTCATCAGCACAGGCAGAACACCTGTATATCAGGTGAAAAAAATGTATCCCCTTAGGAATGCCTTGGGAATGTAGTCCAACATTATTATTCAATTATACTCTAAGAAAAATTTGAGTTTTATAACAGGGAACAGAATTAAACTTTAAGATTGGGGGTGGGGAGGGCAATAAAATCTGGAAGCTCAGATCCTTCCTTCCCCATAATTAACACAAATTTCCAATACTTCATCTAGGCATAAGACTCTGCCTTTTTCTTTTCTTTCCCCTCTGAGCTAATGAGGCCAAAATTCTCTGACCACAAGGAAAGCTCTTCCATTTAAATAATTTAACAGGGAAACTGCACCAGCCACACCACACAGGCTGGCAGTGTCAGCAGCAGCCATAACCCACGACAGACCCGGCCTCCATCTCCCTGTGGAGTGGCAGCCACAGTAACAGATTTGGGAGGAGAGGATACAAATGAGAGTGACAAACCTGGCATTCAAAAAGACAGAAGCGGGCTGGGTCTGGCTTTTAATGTCCCAGTTGATGACTTGTGACTATTGGCAAATAATCCTTCCAGAATCACGGCATGAGACAAGCCCACCCCAGCAGCATGCTGGAGAGCCCTGGCAGAGCCGCTGACTCTCCACTCCCTGGAACACTAACATGTTTCTTATCAGGAAGACCATGCTCCCAAATTCTGCTCCAAGTCTAACACACCACACCGAGCAGCTGAGCTTTCCTGTTTGCACCCTGTCCTGCTCATGAATGATGACGGTTTTCGGCTGTATGATGAACTTTGCCACGCTCTGTGCCCAGGGAAGCTCCGCACACCAACCCTGCCCAAAGCTCTCTCTGCAAGAGTGTACACAAGGCTGGGGACAGCAGCACTACTAGAGAAAGTGACTAAAACTCAAGAAGCTGTTTCCAGTAACAAGGAAGAGCATCATTCTGACACAAACCTATGAAGACCTTGCTTTCCCAACTGTCCTTGATCAAACATCATCTGTCACAGCCGCTGGAATTGCTATTGCTCAATACCCTGTCCCTGTTAGTACAAACTATGGAAGAATGAACTGCAACACCCAACCCAGGTTTTCTACAATTTACATTCCAATGCAAATGACCCAAGACAAAAACATCTACACAAAAGCCAAGGCCAGCAACTCCCCCAAAGACCTGATTCATGCCATACTTGGTATACTAAAAATAGATACCTGACTGTAACTTCCAGACAGCAGAAGGAAGGGGGTTTAGGACTCCAATTTTGAAAAATACACACAGGAACGTCTCTGTGATTGATTCTACGCTCAGCAAACATACACACGAGTGAGCTGTGTTTGATCCTGTGCTCAGCTGCCACTTGCAGGTGTTAAAGTCGTGAGCATAGGTTCTGTTAGCAAGTTTAGATGCTACAAATGGGGGATCTGAGGGACAGGACCAATCAGCTCCCAACAAGCAGAACTAACTGGAGTTTTACAGTCATTTCTCCAAGTAGATCGCCTCTATTATTAAGTGATTCATACAAATAAGGCAAAGTTACAGTAAGACAAAGCTACTGAAATCTAAAACTACAATGTGAGCATTGCCATGGGACATCCAGCCTTGCTGCCCAGCAGGAATTAAGCCTAGGGGTCACAGAGCTATCAAGGTAATTCTTTAACTTCCCCCTGGCCAAAGATACCCAAATTTCAAATACTTCTGTTTCATTTAAATTACCCCAACCACGATGCATTAACAGGAGACCTGTGAATAGCACACTCAGGATAACTGGATTCCAGTATAAAATGCCCAATTCTGCATGTCTTGTTCTTAACAAGATTCCTCAGGCACAGATAAGCTGGTCATTTCCCCTGTGTGGCAGCAAAGAACATACGCCACTTTTTTGTTCGGAAGTCTTCATGCACAGGAAGGTAACACTTTGTTCAGCATGGTACAAACACACCTATGTGATTTTAAGCCATTTTGAAACGACTCATTAAGATGATACAAGATTTGACTCCGAGACAAGTCACACACACATGAGCAATAGGCTCCTACTGTAGCAGTGGTCAGCTTCCACGTTTGCCTTCAAGTCTAGTTTAAACCTCACTTGCAGCACGTACTAGGACATTATTATTTATAGAACAGGTTCCAGAGCCAAGGAATTTGTATCCTGGAGCTCACATGGCATGGTCTTACAAAAGAATCCATAAGCATTAAGTAAGCTGGTACATTTAATTATAAATAAGAGATTTAACTACCTCGTTAGTGTTCCAGCGGTGCCTCTCTTTCGGTAAACTTGAACATTTTGGTAGACATTCAAGCAGCTTCTTCGGTAAAAAGATTTTTACATGACTGCCATTGCTGTTCCCATGATCATCTAGAAAGGAGAGGAGACACGTGATGTACACATGGGAGAACGTGTGGTTTCCACCAGGAGACCCGAGCGATGGCAAGACTTGGAAACCCACCAGTTCCCTGTCCAAGAGCAGCAATTTGCAATGCCAATAAGACAAATAATGTCTTTCTGATGAAACTGCAACTTTATTTCAGAAGTATAAATACAGTTTAATTCTTCATGGTTGCAAAGTTTGAGAAGACCTTTGATGGATTTGGGCACAAGGAGCTTGTATGTGCTTACCTGTCCCTATTTTAGGTCATTATTTCCCTCAGTGACAAATTTTACAAGCAATAGCGACAAAATGCTGTAGAAGCTGTAACCACAGCAGCACAACCTGCCAGGGAAGTCATAAATGAAGTTCACACTTGAGAGGATTTGCAAGTAAATAAGCACAGACCCCAGCACCTGCTATAATTTTGTCAAGCTGCAGCAGAAATGCAACTCAAGGTCTATTAGTTCATTTAAAAGTAGAACGCACCCTACTCGATCAAACCCAGGTTACTCCTCTTTTCATGCACAGATCAGAAAGTGACTGTAGTTCCTCAACACGGAATTGAGAAAGAGGGCTGGAAATCTTCCTAACTCACCATACCTGAGGGTCTCGAAAGCAGAACCACTGAAGAATACAAAACTATTCTTTTTTATTGTTAAATATGTAGAGGGTGCATCGAATCCCCTCAAAAAATCATGTCCCAAAAAGCCCTGCACTCCCACACCAGCCCGCAGCAGTCCCAGCAGCAGCACCTTGATGTTTATCAATCCTCTAAAACCACTGAGAGAATCAGAGCATCCATGAGCTGCACGTGTTTATCAACCAAATCAGTCCCCACAGGAAAGGGAATTGGAGCAGCAGGGTAAGAGACTAGCCACAATGCAGAGCTTTACCAGTTCTCCCTTCAAACACACCACCATCCTCTCACTTCCGTGACAGATCCTGGGCAGAGGTACACAAGCAGTACACTTACTCTGGCATTTTACCCTACAAAATTAATTTATAGTAATTTCCCATTTGGAAGTGTACAGAAAAGGGATATTAACTTCTTCCTTTTACACATCTAATCATTTTATGTCATTAAACAAATGCCAGCAATATGATAAAACTCCTCTGCAATTTCATATGACACAGACATTCCCTGTGACCTGCAGCGAACCCAACAGAGCCTGGCCCACGAGCATTCTTAGAAATGATTTAGGAATTGTAGAGACCTCACACCAGCAGCCAGACGTTCCTGGTATTCTTAAAGCTTGATTAGACTCTTGGATGTGTCAAGTTCAACAATATACACGCTGTTAAATCAACTGCTCGTGCAAGCCCAGCAGATGAGTTTACAAGATAAGCAGCGATGTGTATGATAAACGTGAGCTGCTCTGTAATTTATGAGTCCTGCGCACTCCCTGAGTTATTGGGAACTTTACTGTGCGACTGTGTTGGACTAAATCAACAGGGCTGCCACTTCCCAACATCTTCCTGGGCAAGGAGCAGTCAAGCAGGATCAATCTCTGCTGGACAGATAAAGAAATCGGGGAGAGGGTGCTCTCCATTACTGCTCTGTACACCATTCCAGGATTTCTAGCTGGACATTGAGGATCCCAGATCACAACTCTACAGGGCTTTTTCGCCACATCCTTTCCCCAGCCAATGCTCTGCAGATGTGACTGTCATCACTGCTATTTCCCCCCACCCAAGCCACTCAAAGCCTCACAGACACCTCTGTCGTGACACCTGGGCTTATCCACAAGGACACAACCTGTCTGGGGCAAAGACCAGAGCCAGGCAGCCCTGCCAGCAGCTCTCAGCCATTACCACCTGCATTTCCAGATCCACAGCCCGATGCAGCTGGTACTCGCTTCACGCTCCCTGCTTTCATTTTACACCATTTCCATTCCTCGTTCAAAACACTGCATTGCTCTACATTCAATTCATTAAGGCGCAAAGTATTTTACAGCACACATTATTGCTTTTATCAGCCAAACTACATCCCAGTTACATCTCATCAGCTTATTTTCCATGGGCACATTTTAATTGACATTAATTGTATTACTTCCTCTTACCTCCATATCAGTCAAGTCCTCTATCATTCATTCTATTATTTTGCAGGGCTGGCAGACCTCTAATTATTCAGCTCGTTTTATTAACTTTCTTCCATTGTCATCAATTATCAGTATTATTAATCCAGAAAGTGCCTATGGATAATAGATCCCTTTAAAATGTTTTGGTAGAACTTGTCAGAACTTGCTGATGCTAAACCTTCCAACTCCTGTTGTTAGCATCTCCCACCTTGTGTTATTACAGCAAGGGAAGGTCATTCTCATCATCTTGTAATGCAACTACATCTCACAGATGCCTCCCTCTTCTGCATTTAGCAATGACATTTCTTCATTCCAAAAAATCCCCAGTGTGGAAAACAACAACTGCCACCTGCCTTGATCCAACAATGTTTTCATTACGGACTCCTTGAGCCACAAAGTCAGAATGACACACAAAATCACGTTATGGGACATGAATCCTAAATTCAGTGACCTCTAAACCAAGTTTGACCTTGGAAAAGGACAAAGTCAGCCAACCAGCTATGAGGATGAAAAACCCATCACCTCAAATGATGCACACACACTTGCCTTCACACTCATTTCTCTGCCCACTAGAATCACTCAGAATGTATTCCCACAGGGAGGAAAGTCCCTGGAAAGCCAGGCAAAGAAGAGGATTGCTCTCCCAGTGGCACTGTGGATACTGGTGGACAAAGAGTTCCCATTCCTCTGAATGAACCACCGCTTCCCTGCTCCTATTCCTCACAAATAACACCAATGAAACACGCACATCTTTAGGCAGGTGGAGCAATAAAAACCCCATGCTATCCCTTGTCTTGAATCAAATCTGCCATTCCTAGTCCAGCTGATGCACTCACCCAACACCACAGGGGCTCCTGGTGAAGGCAGAGGAACAAGAGCCCACGTTGCTCCGCATCCCTGTGCTCCCGGCAGCATAGCCAGCACACCCACAGGCAAACTCCTCCATTTGTCTCCAACTAAAATTTCCTCAGTGGCTAAAAACAGGAGCTGCAACCTCACAGCACTGATTTGGTTTTAATGTGCAAATCCAGATTTGTACTTGAACTTTCTCATTTATTTTTGCCATGGGTGCGACTCACAACACCGAGGTCTGCAAACCCCGTTCAGTGTCAATAAAAAGTGCCTGTGCAAGCAGAGCTGCACTAACATGGGAAGGATTTGCCAGCAAACCTCTATCGACACAGGGGTTTTTAGTGCAGAGCTAGCCACAGCTCAAAAAATGTTTCCCAAGGCAGGCACAGCCATAACCGAGAACTCCAGTAAGAAGCTACAGACTAAAATACAGCAGCCCACACTGTGTCCTGTTATATATCATTCTGGATGAAAATCCAAAATTTAAGTTCCATTAGCAATCTTCAAGTTTACTTATTAGCAAACCAGAAACTCATGTCGAATTAAGAAAGTGTAAGTATTACAAAGTTCATGGAAAGTTCCATATTAATTATACCACATAAACCCTTTGTCACTTTATGGGTTTCTTCATGCTTCTTGCACTTTATCCTCCCAAGGGATGCACCATGGACCATAAAACTTTAAAGTGCACAACAGCAAATCACATTGAGAGTCTGTGCTCTACCCCCAGTCTCCAAACAATCCCCCTTATCCCTCCCCCCCCCCTTTTTTTTTCTTTAACTGGTTCTTAAATCTTCAGTGATCCAGGAGGTAAATTTAGACCTGCAGCATCTTTAACTACCATAGTTTGTCAATATAACATGTAATTGGAGAGTACAGAAATAGCCAAAAGGGTGTTGATCAGCTGCTGATCCGCAGACAGGTCTATAGCAGAAATAAATATCACGAGTAAGCTATAAACTCACAAACACAAGTTTTATAAACCCATTATTATGAAGTAATAACTTAGGGCTGGCCATCTTCTTAACTACCTCACAAGAAAGGGAAGAGGTGTTTAAACATTACAAACGGGTTCTTTAGTACAAAACAAACTGCTAAAATCCCAATGTCATCCTGGGCCAGCATCCAGCTGACCCCCCCCTGCCACCACCGACCGACTGCTGAGGCAGCACAGCTGTGTCCCTGCAGCGCACGGGTGGCACCACACAAACACGCACCCGCACTGACACGGTACATGGAGGCCACCAGAGTCACCTGGACACTTGCTGACCTTTGAACAGGGAAAAAAAATAACAAATAATTCCATCTGGAAGGAATAAATCCCAGATCCAAACATCTGCAAGACTGCCATGCTATTTCTCATGGCTCAACTTCGATCCTGGCATTTTCCATCCATAAACAAGCAACAACAGAAGCAAACCCAACAGCTTTTGGTCTGCTTCCTAGCAATATTTGGACAATTACAGTTGTAAATCTCTTGGCAACAAAAGCAGATTTCTAAATATCAATTAAGGGTGCTAAGAGAAGATAACCAGGTCCAGCTCTGCAGCGCAGCTGTCTCAGCAGGGCCCCACAGGATGCCAGCACTCGGTCGGGTGCTGGCTGAGCAAAGGAGTTCCCGGTCCTCCAGCATGGGATGCAGCCCATGGCTGAGGGGAGGATGCAAGGAAAGGGTAAACAGTTCAGGCAAAGGTAAAAAATGTACAACAGGAGTGAGAGGCCAACACAAACCAGCACACCTACAGCTGTGGCTGCTGTCTGTGGGGAACATGTGAGGAACAAGAAAAAACAAAAAGCACGAGGAAGGAATCACAGGAATGGTGGCAGTATCAAGGATGAGCAACAAAACAGTTTTCCTCAAGGAAGTTACTGAATCTAGCCTTAATGTCTTGGAATACTTGCGATAAATACTTTGTTGCTATGATGAGCTCTACAAACAGTTTGAAAATCATAAGAAACAGAAATATAGCTAAAACCACTGCTATGCATCAGTGGCCCAGTTCTCCCCACCAGTGACGTGCTGCTCCCAAGTTCCTTTGTCCTTTCACACAGCAGAAGCTTCTTGACATTTTATAACTGAACTCAGTCTGAACACCAGTGAGGCAAAATTGCAAATGGTGCATTTTGAGGAAGACTTGATAGCCCAATTATCCCTAACGAAAGCCCACACGCTGACTGAGGGCTAGGTGACGCAACCAGCTGTTTATTTCTCACGCTGTATGCTTATCACACTGTGCAGCACTTCTGAGTCTACTTTCCCCAACCAGTAAAACTAGCTCCTCTTTCCATCTCCCACCTTGGCAGGCTGTTGCAAACACCTCACTAAACACAGAGAGAGAAGAATTCAGTTGCACTCAGAAGGTGTACACAAGTATCTACCCCAAAAGCAAACTTTGGGAGCACTCAAATAGTGCAGCCGCCTCAGCATCTCCCTGCAGCTCCCTGTTGTGTTCACACCCAACTTTCACTGTGTTGCTGTTAAATCTGATAAGTGCTCCAGAACGAGACCATTGCTCTCCATCACCAACAACTCCTTTCATTGAGACCTCTCATCAGTTCCTTCATACCTTGGTTTTCACTGAAATTACACCATCAAATTCAATGGCAATGAAGCCAAGGAGCAGTGGATATTATCGGCTAGGCCTAGAAAAAATAAACCACCTCTTTATTCAGTTTCCAATACTGCAGATGTTCTCAACAACACATTTCCCAGAAGTCACAAAGCATTGACTAAGGCCAGGGAATTTACTTACTCTGAGCCTACGCACTGGCAGCCACTAGCCACAGATATTTTCACTTCTTTCTTTTTACAAGTGAACAATTTGAGTTTAAAAACCTAGCTGGAGAGCTGGCTGAAAAAACCCAGTCCCTTGAACCAAAATGTGCAACTGGAAAAGGACCATGAGTGCTCCATGCCCAGTGAGAACAGAGTTTGCCCTCGCTCACCCAGTGCTGTGACTGCTCCTTGGCACAGAGAGCCCCTTTGGCATCACCCTGGGAACAGGGGGGGTGCTGCACCCCAAAGGACTGGGGCTAAGACAGGTGCAAGCACCTGCAGGTGAAACTGCCTTTCCAAACCCAAGGGGTTTAACACAGTGCAAACCCAACACAGGGCTTTCGGGGTGCCGGGAGCTGTGGAAGGTGAAAACAAGACACCAAATGAGGGGAGAAAACTACAAAGCAAAAACTCAGCAAGGTGTGGAAGTGGAAGCCAGGGAACACCAAAGCTGCAGGAAGCTGCTGGAAGCACTGCATTTCAATTAAGCAGCCCCATATTCCTCAAGCACTCCACCAGCCTGGTTTCAGTCCCTGGAAGGGTTTGGGTTTATCAGAGTTTTTCTACCCTCCAGACACAGGTGGCTTACTGAAGCAAAGACAGAGGGACACTAAAAAAGGAAGGTCACAGCTCCTTCTTTCTAAAGGCTGTCTGGACAGAGGGAGGATAGCTTTTGCCCCTTTCTCCAGCAATATCCACCATCGCAAGCAGGTCTTTACAAGAGCCATTTAAAACCACTAGTAACATAAAGGTGGCCCCAAGTCCTCAAATATTAAATTTTAAAACATCTGTTTTAACCTTACTAGTACATCGTAATTTCCCTGTATCATTTTCTGATACTGAGAATGAAATCTGAGTTATGACATCTCCAGGAAGGTTTTCTCCAGATGTAGCTTTAAAACCGACACAAATGAACCAAAGAACCTTAGAGTCAAAGTGCTTTTGAAAAACAAGAGATGCAAAAGTGAACTAAAGAAACAGAGCTTTAAACAAGCCCCACGCCTTACATCAGGAATAACACAGTTATAATACCAAAAGTACTCCAAAAACTGACCTCACACACATGCAGTTCCTGCTATTTGGAAAAAGCAAATCGAGCCCACTCCCTGAACCCGTCCTGCTGGCTGACAGCCCATGGAGAGGGTCTAGAAGCTTCACTAGGAGGCAGTTTGCTTCCATCTCTAACAGAGATTTTGGTAAAATCCCAACTGCTGAAAATTCAGCAAAAATTCTGGGGCAAGGAGTGGACTGAGCTGAGCGTCAAGTGCTGTCTCCTCCCCGCGACAGTCTGATCCTGCCAAGCTGGACACAGCACGGAGCATGGCACACAGCCCCAGCCACCAGCACACCGTAAGCTCAGGCTTGTTTAAGTAATAAAATCTTACGCAACACTTCCGCAGAGGAAAGTAAATATTTGCTGTTTAACAACCAAATCGAGAATGTTGCATTTTCAAAAGGTTGTTCTCCAAACAATCCCTCTGCAGTCAGTAGCATCTGAGGCTCCACCTGTCCTCTTGGTCAGCCCACGCCACCAGCATCCTCAGCTCATCGCAAGCGGCGGGGAGGAACACCATCCCCTGCTATCCCACCTATGACCCTGCCTGAACAGACAGAACACGCAACAACCACACAAAAAGGTGCCCAGCACCTGTGCCAGCCACACACCAAACACACAGGATCTGCTCTCTGCAAAGCTCACGGTTACAGGTACCTGTCCACGAGAACACAGAAATAAAAGCAAGGTTGTCCATGCATATCCTTTCTATTTTGAACTTTAAATTAGAAAAAGGAAGTTTTTAAAAAGGCCTCCCCCTCATCACCTCCCTGATGAAGTTCAGAGCCGTCACAGCTGCCAAGATGGCACCGCCGAGGGTCAGTCCTCCCAGCTCAGCTCAGATACACAAAACACAGCGGGAACTACAAAACCCACAAACCCTCTGCTGCAGGATGGCAAGAGCCACTTGGTCACTGAGCCAGCCTCATCCTGCCCGAGGAAACCAGAAAAGAGGAAACTCACCCGAGTTCTCCAAGCCGTGGAACTCTTTTCTGCAGCCAGGGGACAGCGGTGCCAGCCTCATTCCAAACCTCACCTCCCACCAGTGATCTCCTGCTGCTCATGGAGCACAAGAAGCCCCGAGCAAAGCTCAGCAGGGAGCTCCAAGGCTGGGCAGGTCTTCAGAGCCGTATGCTCCTGCTCACGAGGCTCATCGCTGCTGCACCGCACTGGGGGGATGGAGCAGGCGGCTTCCCAATGAAAGCAGTGCTGCTCCGCAGTCGGCCCTCAAGCTGCCATTTACATCGGCTTTTAACTCATTAAAGTAACAAAAATCCAAACCAACTCGTGTTCTCTCCTCCAACACCTGCACTACTGATGAAACACTCTGCTTGAATCATGCTTTAAAACCATTCCCACTTAAGTTTCTGACAGGTGGAGTTTAAGTCTAAGGAATGAATGGTTTGTATCGCATCTCCTTGAAAATCCACCACAGAAGTAGGTCAGCGGGGGAGCTGCTCTGTGACTTACTACGAGAACATCCCAGCTGCCGGTGCAGAGCCAGGAATGCTCTGTTCCCATCTCCGTGATGCTGCCGTGCTGTGCACGGGCACAGAGCAGCGACAACTCCGGCTCACCCAGCAAAGACACCGGACAGCAGCGCCAGACACAGCAGGCGCCTCTCTGGCAGCTTCTGCACAGCCCTACTCGGCAGAGCAAACCCATCTCCTCAGCAAGGACACTCCTAACCTGTCCCCAGAAACCAGCCTCCAACACTAAACCTGACAAAAGCTGCAATAAATAACAAGCGGAAAGGACAAATTACTTTCCCAGTCAGGGAGCACTGACCTGCCTGGTCCATAGAGCTGCAGCCTCACAGGGCTGAGCACACCAAAATCTGTGCTTTACATAGGAAAAATGTTGGCACAGGAAGCCCGAAAAGTGAATGGAACCCAAGTGTGCTCTGGTGACAATACTGTCTCCCCTAAGAGAACTGAACCGTCACAATCTGAGCCAGGAAGCCCAGGGGAACGCTTACTTTCTTATCACTCACCCCCCTGTTAACCAGGTGGCATTTCCCTACTTCAGTGCAGTTAATCATGTACTTAAAAGCACATGAGGAAAGAATGAAGACTGGTGTTCTCCACACCATAGAAAAGATCTAATTAATGGATTTGGGAGCATCAAAGAGATAATAAAATATGAAGCTAACAACATGCAAAATCAAGGCTACTACTGAAAAATTACATTTTGGCAAAGCCTTCAGCCCTCACGCCACTGGACACCACACAGGCAAAACTCAAGCAAGGGGTGGCCATGCTCACGGAAGCTCTAATGCCACCAAGTTACAAGATAACTCAAAAAAATATATTGCCGAAGCAATCTGAGCAAAATTCCAGACAAAAGATGGGATAACCACCCTTGCATTATAAGCAGGGGTTTCCCGCTAAAGAACGCAAATGGGTTCATCAAGGCGAAGACGTACATTTGCTGTGGCGAATAAGGAAAAAAATCCGTATTGGTAACTAAATACCCTTCTTTAAGGTGTCTAACTAGGACCAGGCCAATCCCTGGGGTATCGGCACGTTCGCCCGGGTTTAGGTCGGGGATGTGAACGGCCCTCCGCTCGCTCCTCCCGCCCCTGTCACATGGAAGCGCCGACAGCGGTACCGGCCGCGACCCCCAGCCGCCCGGAGCCGTCCGGGGCAAACTTCTCTCCAGTTAGGCGGAATTACCGACCCCGGCGCGGCCGGCCTGGGCCGCGGCCGCGCTCCCGCCGTGCCGGGGGCAGGAGCGGCGGCGGAGCGGAGCTTCCCCCTTGCGGGCGCGCCGGCCCCGCTCCCGACAACTTTCGGCCCGAGCCGGGCCCGCCGGTACCCACGGCCTCGCACCCCGCTCACCTCGGCGCCCGCCGCTCCGCCCGCCCGCAGCGCAGAGGCCCCGGTACGGCGGGGCCGCGGCCAAGGCCGCCCCGCTCCCGACGGGCGCGCGCCCGTGAGGCACGTGCGCCGCCGCGGCCGAGGGGGGGCCGGTGGGGGCGGCCCGGCCCGTGCGCGCCGAGCGGCGGCCCCGCGCCCCGCACCGCCCCGAGCCGGCCGCGCCGCCGCAGCCTCCATGTTGGCGGCGGGCGGGCACGTGCCGGCGGGCGGCGGGAGGCGGGACCGTGCCCGGCCCGGCCGCCGCGGCCCCGGCGCCACGCGGCCTGCCTGCCACACATGGCCCGCCCGCCGCCTCGGCCCGGCCTGGCCCCGCGGGGGCGCCGCCGTTGCCGCAAACTTCGTACCGTGCGGCCCGGCCTGTGCCGCCGCCGCCTCGCGGCGGGGCCGTGGCGGGGGGCGGGGGCGGCCCGGCGGGCAGGCCCGGCGCGGGGCCCGGCGCGGGGGGAGGGCGGCCCGGCCGCGCTCTCACCTTCCGGCTTGTTTTCGGCGGCCATTTCCCCTCCGCGCGCCACATCCTCCTCCGCCTCCTCGCGACCGGGACCAGGCGCGCGCCGCCTCCTCCCGCGCCGCCGCCGGCCCGGCCGCCCCGCGCGCACCGCGCACGCCCCGCGCCGCCCATTGGCCGAGCCGCCACACTGACACCCCCGGCAGCCAATCGCGGGCGGCGGGGGGCGGGAGCCCGGAGGGGATGGGCGCGATGGACAACGCGCCCCACCAATAGAAGCGCGGCACCGCTTCAGTGGCACGAGCCGCAGCCACTCAGCGGCGGGGCCGGGCGGACGAGGGGGCAGGACGGAGCGCGTGACCGATGGCCGCGGCAGCCACTGAGCGAACGGCATCGTGCGACTGACGGCCGCCCGCGCCAATCGTGCCGCAGGGGAGGCGGGACGCGGCCATTGACGCAAAGCGCTCTGCACGCCGGCGACCAACGAGCGCGGCCGCCCCCCAGAGTGACCTCGCATGGGACCAATAGGGCGCCCGGTACGGGATATCGGCCCCGCCCGCGGCCCCGCCCATTGGCTGCGCGCGGCCCCGGTGGGCACCGCCCCCCCCCGCGCCCGGTGACCCCAAACAAAGGCGGCGATTGGCGGGGCCGCCGGGCCCGCCCCGCCCGCGCGGGGCCGAGCCGGCAGCGCGTGAGGGAAGCGGCCCCGCCGGGACAGCCGCGGGCGGCCCGCGACGGGCGGCACCTGAGCACCGCCTCTGGCACCGCCCTCGGGAACGCCAGTGCCCAACCGGCGCGTCCCGGTCAGAGGGTCCGCCCGCATGGGCTGGTCCCGGCGCTGCCGGCAGGGAGGGCGTGGAACAGATCCTTCCGAGGGGGGCAGGCCCCCGGGCTCTCCCCCTTTTATAGAGGAAGCCCGGTGCCGTTTCCCCGCCCCGGGCCCCGGCCCGGAGGTGCAGAGGTGATTTCCCCTCCGGTACCGCCGAGCTCTCGGGGGGCTGCAGCCCCCCTTTCAGAGCCCGCTCCGGGGAGCGCAGTGCGATGCTCGCCTGGAACGACCGCTCCTGGCACCGTGCAGGGCGAGCAGTGATGAGCAGAGAGAACCAACGAGCTGTAAGAGGTGTAAGGGAGCCCTGCCCACCCCACGGGCACAGCCGGAGACACGCTGTCACAGGTCCCGCTGGGCACACACCACCGGGGCAGCGAAGGGGCTCCCATGACACCAAGGAACTCGCTCTGTCCTTCTCAAAAGTGACGTGCCCTGAGCACGTTCTGGCCTGGCTAAGTCTCCCCGTGTCACAGCTTGACGAGCACAGACACTGCAGCCTCCTCCAGCCTGTGGAACTGGACCACAGCTAATGCCTGCACAATGCAAACCAAGACTGGAACGGTTGTTTCCTTTGATGTGTGTTACTAAACACACAAAAAGGATATTTTCCCTTAGATCCTCCTGGGAGCGGAACTTCTTTAAAAAGACCTGTTGGTGCTCTGGCTTTGCTAAGGACCGAAGCTGCTTCTGAGCCCAGACGAAAGGAGGATGGTGTGATGGGTCTCTTCTAAGACAGAAGAAAGGAAAATTCCTTTTTCCTATTTTCAGCAGCTGCTAATCTTGTGGAGCGTGAAAGGCACATTGATGAAGAGGCTCCAGAATGACAGGCTCACTCCCGACGGTCAGAAAGCTCATCTGGTACAGTGTCCTATAAATACCCACAAATGCTAATGCAGCCACAGGATCAGCCAAAACAATTGTTTTCTTCTGCTCTTCAAAATGCTGAAAACAGAAACTTTTCTAGTTGCCACATTGGCAAAGAGCTACCATTTTCTCAATGAGTTCCAGGGAATTTATGCCTCTCCTTGGACATTCTTCCAAGACAATCCACAAGTTCAGCAGAGACATGAGGTAGCCGCACATGTGAGGCTGCATTACAGCAAAAGATAACACCCAACTAAAAGTGGCATCCCTGGGTGCTAAGGAACAGGCAACTCCCCGAGGCAGGTCCCAGACCTTCGGGTGATGCCTTGCTGAAGTGCACAGGGCCAGCCCACTCTGAGCTCCTCCCCAGCACTCCACTCAGGGTGGCAGGTGCCAGAGCCCCTATGGACAGACCTGCCTTGCTGCCTCTTCTCCAGCAAGAAATGGGCACCTGGCTTAGCCAAGGAGCACAGCCCACAGTGCCTCTGCTCTGAGCCAGCTCACCTCCAGCCCCATAGCTCTCCTGCCCCAGGGATGTCAGGCTGGCATACACAGGAGGCCTGAGCTTCCACGTGGGTATCCAAGCAAGACCAAGTAAAAAAAAGGAGATGGAAGAAACGGCAGGGCCAACGCAGCTCCTCCAGCTGACACAGATCCTTAGTGTGGTACCAAACACAGCAATGCTAGAGAGCTGTTTGGCTCATTTTGTAGCACCCTGTGTTCGTAGCTGACACCACACAAGACCCCAGGCTGCTACACACACACACACAGCAGCTGCTGCCACAAAAAGCCTTCCCCTTCTTGCCAGGGAGATGGGCACAAAAGTTCATTCTGGTCACAGCCCTCACTTCAGTATTCACTGGCACCTTTGGAACAGGGAACTGTGGGGACTTCACATGGATGGCATCCCCTTGAGACCATCCTCAAACATAGCGAACCACCAAGTCAGCTCCACACATGCACAGAAGTGTCCATCTCTCTCTTCCCTCCAAAGCTCAAGCAGTTCCTTCTGTGCTTCTATGGCTCATTAGAGTAACAAAGTCCATTCTCAGAGAGACAAGGTTGCTCAAGCCACCGGCTCCTTCTCCCAGCCAGCACAGCCTGGGGATGGAGGAACTGCCGCTGCAGGAGTTGGGAACAGCTCTGCTGCCAGAACTAACACAACCACTCTGGCTCCACAGCAGCATGCACCCTGCCCTATCACATGTCTTTGGGAGCACTGCCTGGCTTCCTAGATCCTTCCTGGTCCGCAAACACGATGTGAATTTGTGCGGATGAGGATGAATAAAGCATTTTTAAGGGGTTACTGAAGCAGCGTATGAACTCTGCTACATATAGCTAATGAACTGCTCTCCTCCTCAATATGAGCTTCTTTTACCAGGAGACACAAATCCCTAATGAAATGAATCTCCCGCACCTGAAATCATACCTAATGTTAGCAGTACACACAGGTTACTACAGCAGTGTGATCTGTGTAATACCACAGATGCTATTTGAGCAGGGATTTTTCATCCAGTGTGCCAGCAAAGCCTCAAATATTTTCATTTAATTTCTGTGCAATAAAATGATAAGAAAGAAGCCATTTGAATTGAAGTGCTGCTGGTATCTTTCAGGTTTCCCAGCTCCCACTGTTTAAAACTCAAATCGCTGTTAAGGTACAGAGTTACTGAACTGCACAGGATTCTGTGCATGGATGATGTGGGATAAACTGGCTTGCTCTTACCTTTCCAGGGGCACATGCACAGATAAGCAGCAAGAGAGGAGATGTACCAAGAGTTTGTGCAGTCTGAATCATGAATAATTTTTATCGGCACGCTGATAAAAGCTGCTGCTATGATGGTGATTGGTGTCTGAGTTGCTTTCATTAAGAAGGAGGTGAAACCAAGTTCTTTTAAAAATCTTCATTGTCATTCCATGGCAGATGTGGGTCTGGCTTGATTAACTGGGTTAATGATTTGGCATGCTGAGCTATATGCAGATGTAAAAGTGTAAAGAATATATTCAAATATCCTGTTATGGATATTCAACAAATTACACATCACCATTGTTATGGCAAGCAGCACAAAGGAAAACAGTTCAGACAGGTTTAATAGCCATAAGGACTGTGTTGGAACCCCATTCCTTGTGAATTGTTTGCAAAAAGTTGCTCTGTGAATTAGAAGCAAGGAATGACAAGTGTTTTCACAAAAATACTCTCATGAGCGTGAAGAGAGATGCTTAAAAAAATTCATGATAGAAATAAAATGCTTTTGCCCTTTCCTCTCTCCACTGACAGAATCCAAAGGTGTTTCTTCTAGGAATAACCCCAGGACTTAAGCAAGACAATGTGTGTGAAGTCACTCACAACACATCACTGCATTTGTGATGTACAGCTGCCAGTTCCAAGGTTCAGCAAAAACAGGTAAATGCCCCAAAACATGCATTTCTTCCAAAAGGTTCTCCAGGAAGTATACTGTGCCTAAGGCTCTGCCATCCAAGTAACTGGCCCAACACGATGTGTAGAAGTTGAAGAGAACATACTTTATCAGGACTTTAGGATACTGGACTCAGTCAGAATGGATGAAAGCACATACTCCCCTCGCAGGAAGCTGAGCTCAGTCCCCTTCCACACTCGGGTTTAGATCCATCCCTCTTGCTGCTCCTTCTGCAGTTCTGAACCCATTTATTTCCTTCAGAAATATAAGACTACACTCAAATGATCTGTAGTAAAACTCTGCTGGCTACAGGGTGGGTATTCACGCCAGGCTAAAGTGAAGCATAACCCAAGAGCCTTGGACGCTTTAATGCACCCTGAGGAAAAATGTTTTGCTGTGCAAAACCCCATAAAGAGTTTGTGGATATTTAAGCTGGTAACCTCAACATGAAACACAGTGTTTACATGTTTACTGAAGAACAGGGCCAACAATGCTTTGTTCTTCTATACGGGTACTGGCTCCAGACAGGAAACACGTATCTGCCCAGGGGGTTGCAGTGCTGGAGCCCCAGTTACAACATCACACAGCTCCAGAGGGACTGACACAGGTGCCAAGGGTCAGCCTCTGCTGCAGGCAGCAGTGCCAGGGAGCAGCTGCCCCGCTGTGTCCCACACACTGCCCTTGCAGCCCCTCAGCCTTTGCTGAGCCGGGGGTCTGGCTTCACTTTGGTGCCTGCTCCCAGCACTCCAGTGGCACTAAAAAAGTAACAATTATTTTGCCCTAATATACACCCAATACGCCAGTTAGAGGAGAAAAAACTGAAATATGAGGTAAATTAAAGTTTCCAACTAAGGGGATTTAACAGTAAGTCACCATAAAATTTGGATAATTTATTTTTTCAATTCTACAGCAACTTTCTCCAATTCATTTGACTAGCTATTAGAAATTATGTCTCAAAAAATAAAGAAAATGTCTATTGACCACTATATCAAATTCTAATTTTAGCCAGAAAAAAAAAAAAAAGAATAATTACGCTGTGATTTATTCCAGTAGTCAACTTACATTAACAATTTCCCCCCATGTTTATGTAATTCTGGCAAAATCAAATAATATATACAGTCCTCATAAGCGCTGAGCTAGATTTAGTAAAGACAATTTCCTACACTATATCCAGACATTTGTCTTTGCTTTCTGTTCTAATAAGACAATCGAGTTATTCCATGTAAGGAGGGAATATGATTGTCATCCGTGGTCGCCTCAATTGGAATTTTAGTACAATCTTCAATGAGGGTCATGGAAGGATTGAGGTTTTTTATTTTCTTTAAGCTGTCATCCTCCTGTAACAAGCTGTAGAGCCTGGCTGCTCTCTGTGGATGCTTTAGCCCATGTCCTAACCCCTCTCCCCTGCTAGTATAGGAAACCCACCTATTCCCCAATGAGAAAGTGTAAATCCTGCGAAGCCCCAGAGCCAGAAGCCACGGTGCAGTGCTGGCAGCCAACTGGCTCTGCTCCCACGGCTGCACAGCTCCCAGCTCAGCCCTGGCCAGGGAACGCGGCACCACAAAGCAAAACCCTCTGGTGGGTTTGGGGTCGGATCTCTAGCCACAGCTGGAGCAAATAATAACGGGAGAGGATGTTTAAGATCCTTAAAGGTATGCTCCTAAATGTGTGTTCCTGTTTTTTAAAGAAATATCTTTTCCAAGATACTTAACTCCTCTGGAAGTGGACTGTTGTTGGCATTAAGTGAATAAATATAGATCTGGGAGCCAAACCAACCACCAAGGTATGAAACTGTCAGCTTCAGGCACTGAGAACAGAAGAGTCAGGGGAAGGGAAGACAACAGCAGAAGAACAACAGGAGAACCGAAGGAAGAGGAATTGGTGATAGTAGCAGAGGCAGAAGGTGCTCAAAGCCATGCAGATTCCAGAACCAGAAGCCAGAGGCAAAGTCAAATTTACCCGAATCAGTCTGCTCAGACAGCACGTTCCCAGCTCTGCCCTTTGCCCAGAACCTGTGCTGGCACTACCGAACCAAGTCCCCTCTACCAAACCAATCATATGCTCCCGTGATTCCCTCCAGGAGCATCATTAGCACACAGAGCACTCAAGCTTTCAATTAAAAAGCATCATTGCTGAAAGCACTATCCCAAATCTTTAAAGTACTCCACCCCAACTGGACTCGCCATGCTATAAATTCATAATGAGAAGGAACTTCCCTGACTGTTCCTATCATTATTTATGAATAGGTAAACCAAATGGAAGTGTAATTCCAGTGTCACAAACTAGAGTCACTCATGCTTTGCTCCCAGTGGCACTGTAGCAAGACAGCTGCTCCAGTTCTCCTGGGGCAACCTGACGGTGCGTTATCACACAAACCCCTTCTGCTCTGTCAGCAAGGGTACACAGCAGTTCTTACAGCAAAAATGATTGGTTTAATACTTTCTCACTGGTTTTAGCTACAGAGCAGAGTTTCTTTCTAGGTCTGCCTAATCCTCATCTAACCATTAAAACTATTCTTTCCCATGTGGCCCATGAGAGTTGCACAGAATGAGAAACATTTCCAAACAGTAGCTGCAGCAAATACGCAAAAATAACTTGTCTTCACTGAGATGGTACATTTGTGAGTTCTGACTTTCCCCTGAACTTTCTCCCCTGAAGGACTGGAACAATAACACTGGAACAGTGATACTTTTTCTCCCAAAGTGGAGTAAATCAGTTCCTACACTCTCAGTAGCAGAGCGAAAATTAGAGATGAAAAGAAGTAAAGAAAATGCAGAAAATCCCTATTACTCCACAATAATACAATTTGCTGCTGATCCTCAGTTGCTAAGACAGGCATATCAATTATTTATAGAACCCAGGGTGTGAAATATGAAGTATTTCAGCCTGGGACAGCATGAAGGTAAAACCAGGAATGTGATCCTGTCAGCACTGCAGACAAGGACAGAATAAGCAAGGACAGGATATTCCTACAGGGGTTACCCTTTTTATTGAACTACAAATTGCAAAAGGTCCCTGTGAAGTGCCACTTTCAGTGTTAAGTGATCTGTGTTCTCCTTTTGACAGCATCAGTCTGTATTTAATGTTTATTTAACAATTATCCAA
Source organism: Pyrocephalus nanus (assembly GCA_038380795.1). Lineage (NCBI taxonomy): Eukaryota > Metazoa > Chordata > Aves > Passeriformes > Tyrannidae > Pyrocephalus > Pyrocephalus nanus. The sequence goes on along the minus strand of CM076282.1, from coordinate 7,598,107 downwards.
AGGGCCATTTCTGCCAGGGAAACAAGTCAGCACAACCTCACCTGAATATTTACAGGAAACCTGGGACCTTCCCTGGGATCTGTGCTTACACCCATCAACAGCCCATCATGCACACTGTAAAAGCTGCTCCACACGACCAAACTTTGCCGATAATTTTCACAATCAAAATTCCAATTCATGTTCTTACTAGCAATACCGAAAGGTTTTCTGCACAAAAGCGCTTGTATGGTCATTCATCATGGCAAGTTTGTTGAGAGTGAATATCTGGATTAAAATTCCCAAGGTTGCAGTGAATGGCTCATCTGAGGAACTAACATGTACTACTTAAAAATATCCACAATTTCTTGGGGGAAAAACCCAAACCAAAACCAGTAAAACCCCACAAACAGAAATTAGAAAACCTTGGAGCCCCAAGTTCTAGTAACAGCCACTGATGTGCCCCATGCAACTGAAAACCTGAATGCTGACACAGCTGAGGGAAAAACCACAAGCTAGTCCAGCAGGCAACTGTCTGTCCTCAGGGTCACACCAAATACCACGTGCTGCAAGGAAGCAGAAGCAGCGAGGACTTGGCACCACCCGAAGCACAATGCCTGCAGAAGGGATAGTGCTGATGCCAAACCTGGTCCTTTCAGAGCTGTCCAGCCACTGCTGAGTGGACAGCAGGTGCCATGATGCCAGAGCTGGCGACGGCGATGCTGAGCACAGCTAGGAGCCACTGGCCACCCTAAAGCACCAGCACCGGGCATCGGCCCTGAACCCACATTTAGCAGCATGAGCAGTAAAATATCATGTCTGTCAAGCTTTCGAAACTGCAGCAAATACTGAAAATTGCCTCCCTGATCCACATTTCACCTGGCCTCATGGACGCTGCAGCTGCCACCGGCGTAGCGCTGGCTGGGCTCCAGAGCCCCAAACAGGGAGCAGGAGGAACAGGGAACACATCCTGGCTCTGAGGAACTGGCACTGCCACAGGGACATGGCTCCTGCCACCACAGACTCCAGTTTTATGGAGCCCGGTTTTACAGACTCAAAGCTCTCCAGACTGATGGTGAAGAATTTTGAAACTCAAAGAATGTAACAGATTAACATCCAAGTTTATAGAAATAGCTGAAAAATACATCAACAGCCTTAACATATACATATGCAGAAAAGGGACAGACAAAACTATCAGATCTCCCAAAATATGGATTGACAACAACAGAAACTTGTTAATTATTACTTAAAGTATCCTTGAATACTCAACTCTGGTGTTATTAAACTAAAAGTTGTATCACCATATATTTGAACTGTAAGACAGCTTATTCAAGTTAGGATCATTCAAAAAAACCCAATCTGTATTTCAGAGTATATTTAGAGGACATTTTGAACATGGGCATGGTGCAGAGCTCTGCCCCACGACAGGCTCTTGTCTTACCAGGCTGGAGGCTCCAAGGATACTCAGAGCTCCAGTTTACCAAATGGCACCAACACCTAAACTACAGTGAATTCCTCCCTGATTGCTGTTTCAAAGACAAAGCTTCCAGTAGAATAGAACTGTTATTTATATATACCAACCCTTTACACACTATTGACAAGATCTTCTGCTTTGCCCCAGAAACGCCCTGGTGTCCCACACACCTGCTGCCAGAGAGAGCTGAGAGGCAGGGGCAACAGGCAGTTCGCCACTACAAACCTGGAACATTTTCAAGGAGAACATTTGCTTTTGACTTTTCGGGGGATTAAAGTCAGTCTGCCCTAAACAAGCTCAAAAATATCCAAAGGAGGACTACATTACTACTAAAGGTCTTCTTGCTCCTCGTCAGTTGTTTCAGCCACCTCTGCTGCCACCGGATGACCATAATGAAGCCTTTCCAGTGTGCAGCACTCTACAGGTGTGATTAAATCTGCCTCTCACCTCCCCAAGTCCTCAGGTGGACTATCATGCCTCCCTTACAGAGATAATTTCTCAGAATGAAAGAGCCAATAAGAAGTGATTCCTCTGGGCATCTCCACAGCATTAACACCAAATGCAGTAAAAGGCAGCGGAGTAGCAGGGCGATTCATCCCTGGAAGACGCACCTGTTTGCAGAGCACTCCCAACGTTGCAGCCATGTGCGCCTGCCCAGGGGCACATCCACAGCCAGAACAGGCCGTGACTGACCAGTGGCCGACACTCTGGAGCACGGCACTGGCTGTAAATGAACCCACCCAGGGCAGCTCTTTTCTGGTTTTGCCCTCAGCACAACCACGGTAGCAGAGACCTGGTGTGGCTGCTGGGCTGGCGGGACAGGGAGAGCTGCAGCACCTGCGCATGCAAGGACAGGGTGGAAAGGATGAGTCTCACGGGCTTGGGGTACAGAGCGACACAGCTTTGGGGAAAGCCTGAGCACAGAGAGAGCAGGTCAGGAGTGAGAGGCAGCACTGGGACTTCATGCAAAACAGAGGAGGAGGGAATTCAGAACACTGAGCTCTGGTTTGAGGGGGTGTGCCATTTGCCTCATGAGGAAAGGTACCCCACGAAGTCCCACAGGCTCTGAAATGCACTCAATTAGCTGTTCCTTTTACCTTTTTGTTCTACCCAGCATTTCTTCAAGAGCACTGTCATCTCTGGCTTTGGCATCCTACTCATCATCTATGAATTCATGTTGCCATTTCCTCCCTGAAAGGAAAAATCCCATAGTCAGTCATTTGCTACACAGAGGAAAGGACATATTTGACAGAGTATTTTTGCCACTGTTCAAGTTGAAAGACCACACTGCTCCTTGAGCAGACAACACTGCAAGTTGTGTTCTCCACCATGGTGTCATTCAGCTGCAATAAATCAGCATGGGTTGACTCCAGAAAGTTACCCAGAATTTATCTGTAAGCAGCTGAAAAGCTGTCAGTGCTTCAGCCCTGCCTGGAAAGAAAGAGCAGGGCAATAACTTGCCCAAAGTAAAAAAATTCCTAGCAACAACAAGAGAGTCTTGTGCCAAACAAATAACTTTATTGTACTTTAAAACATTCTGAAAGTGTTAATCTATAAGAAAGAGAAGCAGTACAAGACTGAGAAAGCATGCTTAATGTTAGGGAAGCCTTCACTTCATATCACATGAGCCAAATTAAAAATAAAACTAAACACAAGCCTACAAACTGGAGACAAAAAAAATCAATTTTCTCCAAGACATAACATGAGGGACTCCCGCAGGAGTGGGCAAATTCTGGAAGGAAGAAAGAGATTATATTTTATGGGAAGAGATTCAATAACCATTCTTTTCCCATAAAGCTAGTGATGGAGGATTGTCACTGCTCCATAGACACCCTGTGCACATTTCAGGACAATAGTAACAGGAAATCAATACCACGTTTTATACGTGCAAAGATATTATCTCCCTGGACTTCTAATGCTAAGAAATGAGACCAAGGAAGACCTTTACTAGAAGTCAGCATTACTTTGGCTGAGAACAGAGAACCGGATGCTACTCTACATCCTTGGAATTATTTCTTTTTTTTTTTTTTTTTTTTTTTAAGAACTATCTCTGCTCAGAGCATCACCCTCAACTGGTGCCCTGGAGGCCCCAGTGACAGCACATCACAAGTGTAACAGTGCTGGGCCCTGGCGCTGTTGCCCCATCAAAGACATTCCCTCCAGCTCATGCTGTAGTCATTAGAGGCAGGAGCTTTGTCAGGGCGTAATTTGACAGCTTTGACAAGCTCCGCTGAATTTATGGCACTTTCTAGTTTTTCCCTCCATTGAGCTGCAAGGGAACTAAAGTTAATATTAGCAAAACCACTCTGTGCGGGGGCAGGTTTCCAGCGATGACTCCATGATCCCAGTCACTGGGAGAATCTGCTACACTGGGCCCCCCCTCAGTCTCCTGGCACTGCTGGGGCTGAGCAGGGCAGCTCCATCCAGCCCACACGCGCAGAGGAGACCCCGGCGATGAAGGTCTCCGGTATCTCTGGCTCCGCCGCAGCAGAGGGGAATCACCACAAGTAAGGCTGCTCACAGCTTTCTAGAGGAGCACTCTGCACACACTGGAGCAGCAGCTGTGGTGTCACAGGTCTGACAGCACACGGCCAGCTAAACCCAGATCTGAGTCCTGGGGGCTGTTTCCCTTGCTGCAGAGACCGTGTCCCACCCAGCACCGCGACGCTTCCACGTGCAGTGCGAGGAACCTGTGAGCAGTGACGTGGGCAAGAGGAACGCTACACCCCAGGCCAAACCTCAGCAGCTCAGTAAAGCACAAACAACTGCTTTTCTTTTTCTATTACTTTTCTTTTTCCCCCTCAAATTGCTCTTTGCCATAGATGTTACATTTCCTTTGTTATAATGCAGAGTTTCAAAAAGCTCTCTCTATATGCTTAGAAAGCACAGTTCATATTTAGCTCCCTAAAGTCGTATTTCTCTCCTGTATTTCCCTGCCAAGATGTGACACCTGTGGAACATTCCCAAAAAATTCCCCTGAATCATCTGTGATGCGAGGGAACAGCAACCAGCGCCAGCAATGAGCAGTTGAGTCTTTTAGGAAAGCATTAGATCAGTCTGGTAAGGGGAAGGATCCCCCAGTAACTCTGGCACTAACCCCCCCAGGGACCACACAGCTCCCAAATCATGTTAGAAAAAGAGCACAATTATGACAGGACCAAAATCCATGGGAAATAGTGTTGCTATGGCAACTGACATCCTCAGAACTCCAGTCTCCTTTGCATTGTTGCACAGACTCAATGACTCCTAAACCACGTGGAAACAAAATCCATCTAGCAGGTGGCTTCATTGAGGAGAAGTCGTGCTAGACATGTTCCCCTGCAGAACAGACCCATTTCCACATGGTTTCTCAGACAAGGATCCTTTGTGCACCTCTTGTTCCAAGCACTGCCTCTCACTTACCAGGAGAGCAGAGGAACTGCTATAAAACAATCAATACTTCCCTGTTAACTACCCTTAGATCAGAAAAAAAAACCCCTTATTAAATATTAAAACATTCCTGTTTTCAAATAAAAGTTACGTGAAGATCCAAAATCCAAAGCAGACAAGCTGAGCTTCAGAATGGGAACACACAGTTCCAGCTCCACGCTGGGCTGCACTGGTGTTAATTAGAGGTCTTACAGACAGCAGTACCTGAAAACCATTCCAGCATCCCCTCACAAATATCAGACCCAGCCACTGGGGAATAACCACTCACGAGCAGGAAAGGCTGCATTTGTCTTCCTGACAGCCTTATCAAAGCACTGATGCCAACAAGCACCCGGTCTGTCTGCCAGCACTCAGGTTAACAAACCGACTGGGCAGCCCTTCTGCTAAAAGCTCTGTGCTCTGCACATTTTGGGGACATTTCCTTCTATTTCGGTACTCAGAGCTGGGTTAACCCACCATCAGGGAGGGCAGCACAGCGTGAACTCCAGGCCCTTGTTCTCTACTCCAAAAGCCAAAGTAGCTCTATCGATCCAAGGAAAACTGCTCCAGATCTAGTGGTGACAAACGAGCACACGTTCTGCCCTCGGTGTGTCCCTGCTGTGCCCGCGGGTCCGACACCGCTGAGCTCAGATCTGCCCCGGGACCCTGAGCCGCACCGGGCTGCCGGGCTTCCCGCTGCCCTCCGCCTGCCCCGCCGGAGCCGGGAGTCGGTCACGGAACAGCGGCTCGGTGGTCACAGCAGGGTTTGGAAACCGCCCTCTTGCTACGGCGGCAAGAGGCCTCGGAGCACCGTCCACCCTTCAGGTCCCATCGATGACCAGGGTGGGCGAGGCCCTTTGGGCAGGTCCCGGGGGCCCTGCGGCACGGGGCGGGCACCGGGAGAGGCACCGGGCAGGCACCGCACCTGGGGCCCGCGCTCGCTCCCGCTCTTGCCCGGGAGCGGGGCGGACGGAGGCCCCGAGCACCGCGGCTCTGCCACAGCCGCCGCTCGGCCGCGGAGCGACCTCGGCGGGAAGGACGCGTCAGGGCGCCGGGAGGGGGAACGAGGCCGGAGCGGAGCGCGGCGGAGCAGCCGGTGCCCCGGCACGGCCCGGCCCGCGCTCCCCCCCAGTCTCTCCCCCAGTGTCTCCCCCAGTGTCTCCCCCAGTCTCTCCCCCAGTCTCTCCCCCAGTGTCTCCCCCAGTCTCTCCCCCAGTCTCTCCCCCAGTCTCTCCCCCAGTCTCTCCCCCAGTGTCTCCCCCAGTGTCTCCCCCAGTGTCTCCCCCAGTCTCTCCCCCAGTGTCTCCCCCAGTCTCTCCCCCAGTCTCTCCCCCAGTGTCTCCCCCAGTGTCTCCCCCAGTGTCTCCCCCAGTCTCTCCCCCAGTCTCTCCCCCAGTCTCTCCCCCAGTCTCTCTCTCCCTCCCTCGCTCACCTCGCGCCGCCGCCTCCTCCTCCTCCTCCCGGCTCCCGCGCTGCGCACGCGCACACGCCTGGGCCGCGCGAGCGCCGGGGGGGCGGTGCCCGCGCGTGCGCGTGCGCTGGGGCCGCCGGGCCGCGGGGGGGCGCTACAGCGGCAGCGCGGGGTGAGAGGTCGGGACGATGGCGGCGGCCTTGGGCGAAGAGGCGCCGGACAACCAGGACTACTACGGGCTGCTCAACGTGCGGCGTGAGGTGCGGCCGCGGGCCGGGGCCGGGGCTGGGGCCGGGGCAGGGGCCAGGCGGGATGATACCCCCACCCCTGTCCACTGCGGCGGGAGCGGCGTCCCCGCGGCGCGCCCTCAGCCCAGGCCGGGCAGCCGCTGCCGGTGGCGGGACGGGAGAGTTCGGGTCGGGCCACGGGGCTCCCGATTGTGTGCGGCGGGCGAAGGGCGGCTGAGGCCGAGAAACGCGCGTTCTGCTCCGAATTGCGGCGGTCTGGGAGCTCCCGTGCAGCTCCGCTCGGGTCACACCCGGGCCCCTCGGCCGCGCGCTCCCGCCGCGCTCGGGCGGGGCCGGGGGCGCTCCCGAAGGTTTCCAATTTGGAAACACCGATATTTTTTGCAAAACAGCTCTCCCGCCATAAAAGAAGGATCGAGAGTCCTCGAATTCACTTTTAAGAATAGATGGGTATTGGTGCAATTTTGGATCAGTTCTGAACTTTATGGGAGGCGACTATTTTTTATAGTAATAATTAGGGAAATCTCCAAGTATCTGAATCTAGGAGCTATGCTGTAGTTTGTTTCAGCAAATGCAACAGCAGTATATTATATGTGTGTGTGTGTATGTGTATGCATAAACAGACTGCACTTTTCAAGCCCATTGTCCTGGATGTTGCCACTGGAGCCGGACAAAGCTCATACTGCACAGCCATTACTGTGTGCAGTAGGAGATCCAGACTTGGAAACGATTCAGCCTGATAGCTTCGAAACATTCCCTTTGGGACTACTGTCAGTTCCTGGACTGCAGGGACAGTCTCCCGTGCCTCATCTGTGGGAATCTGCCACATTCCTGAAGGAACAGTGTGTGACGGCTGAGCTGTTGGCAGAACTCCTTTTAGAAAAGTTTCTGTGCAACTGGTGTGGTTTGAAGTCAGTGGGGCCATGCTTGTACCTCCCTTTGGAGCTTTCGTAACTCCCCCTCCCAAATAGCAGCGTGCGGAGGTTAAAACAGAGGTGGGAACCGCACCAGGGTTGCGACTGCTGAGGGAGGGTTTAATAGTTAACTTAGGCAGGCTTCCAGAGCAAGGCATTCAGGTTTGGTAGAGCAGGGAGCTGCAACTGAATTAAAGGGGTCTGCAAGGGAGTAATTCCAACAGAGGGGAGTGGGTGCTTTGTTAATTAACATCAGCAGTACTGCCCTGTAGTGGAATGCAGTGAAGAGCGTGTCTGCGTGCTGAGCCACAGGGTGATGTGGCGGCTGAGCTGGGATCCCACAGAGGGGGGGGAGCCTGCAAGTGGAGATGGGGTGTGTGTGGGTGAACAGTTCATCTTTTAGAGGTGTTAGTCTGCTAAAAATGTTGTGCTGTGTTTGAGACATCAAATGAGGCTTTTTAAACCCCAAGTAGGGAGATGGGAGGCATTTTAATTTTGCCCAGAGTCTTGGTAATAAAAATGTAATTACATACAATTATTAGTGACTTAGGTATTTCCTGGCAATCTGAAATGTTGTCAGGGTTTCTTTAGCAGTTTCAAAGAGGCTGTTGCTCGTGGAATATTGAACCAATGATCTGAGCATCAGTGATGATGAAATGCCCAATCTAACATTTTATTGAACATGGCATTTATGAAAAATGAACCTGCTCATTTCTGTGATGTAATCAATAGCACATTGAACCATTTATCATTAATTTGATTTAAAAATGCCATTTTGGGCCTATATGTTCCCCTGCCTTCCCAGTCGAGTTTAAATTTGATATCCGAGAAAGCACACAGTAGTAAAAAGAAAAAAGCTAATCTGTAGTTGTCCTTACTATCTTGAAACAGCAAATTTGGCAGCTACCCTTTAGCTGTATGATTTCAAAATATTAATGTGAAATAGTACAAACACGCAGAGAAAAGATTTATTCTGAGCTGTCCTCAAATCTAGATGGATTCCTGGTGTTGATACATCGACGAGTGGCATTTCTGTGATGAAAATCCTCCTTGCCACAAGTAGGGGAAAAAAGATGTTACTTTAAGAAATGAAATTACCTTTTAAGGCCTTTATTTCCCCAGTGAAAGCTTGGAAACTGTGCCATCTTTGTTCCCTGAAGATCATCAAGAGTAAATGGAATTTGTGTCTGTAAATCCCGTTGTTGATGTCCCTCTCTGGGTGCGCCCCCTCACTGGCTGTGCTGAGTCCTTGTTGTGGCAGCCCCTGGGGACAGCCAGGACTCTCAGGTTTTGATTATTTTCCTCTTCATGTTCCTCCAGGAATGCCCCCCTGTGCCCAGGAACTGGTTCGTGCCTGGGCATTTTGGGAACTGGACGATTGGTAGCTCTGTGAAGCTCTACTGGGGAGAAGTTCTGGTTGATTTTGGCAACTGCACTTCTAAAAAGTAGGCATTAAGCAATCTCCAAGGAATGGACAGGGACTGCAGTGCAGGGGTTGTAGCAGCATGAGGTGAGAGAGGAGAGGTTACCAGGATTCGCTGGAGTCCAAGAATAGCATCCCTGGGAGGTTGTCTCCTGAGAGATGATAATGGAAGGAGGTGGGGGGGTTACTCCGTTGTTTCTGAAAGAGCCATCCGTGTCCTTGGAATGAGGCCATGTGCTATCTGAGGTCTCAGAGTGATTGTGGTAAAGGACAGGGCAGGTTCATTCTTGATGCATTTGGTGGCACACTGTTCTCATGGTTATTTGTCCGTGGCTTCATGGGCAGGTGATGCACCTTCCTCCCTTGCAGCACAACACAGACCCTGCTGCAGAGCAGAATGGGGTGTTGGGGAGCACAGCAGGGTGCTGGGGACTGTGGCAGTGCTGGGATGAGTGTAAAACTGTGGGTTTACATTTCTCACTTTTACAGCTGTGGAAGGGCTGTGTTTTTGGATAGTTAAAGTGTCTCCTTGGGGGTTAAGATTGAAATATGAGTACAATTTGTTATTGAAGTCACTTGTTCTGCTACAGATAGTGTGGATGATCCTCGTGTGATAATTGAACATTTTATTAACTTACATAATGAAGCAATAGTCCATTCCTGATTTGGCCAAAGCAGTGTCATGTAACAGCTGATGCACTTCCCTTTGAGGGCTGATCTTGAGAGTGGCCTTGTGGAAATGGCATTGGCTGTACTTGAGTTCATTTTTGGTGCTTTTCACAGGCCTCCCAGGAGGAGCTGAAGGCCGCATACCGCCGGCTGTGCATGCTGTACCACCCCGACAAGCACCGCGACCCCGAGCTCAAAACACAGGCTGAGCGGCTCTTCAACCTCGTCCACCAAGCGTATGAAGGTCAGGGGGAGGCTGAGCTTTGCAAAAACTGTTTTTGTGGAGTTTCTAGGAGAGCTGTGTCTTTGTGCTTTTTGAAGCTATTTGTTATTACAAAGTAATAATTAAATTTGCTGATACTTAGCAATGCTGTTTTGTGCTTCCATCCCATAAGTCAATGGAGAAATGCCATATAAATGCTGCAGGGAATGAGATGTGGAGTCTCTGTCTTACCTGCTGCATGTTGTAAATGATCTTCTCATCACTTCCCTTACTTCTGAATGCCTCTTCCATAGGAGAATGACCACTGAAAATGTTCAAACAGAAAGACAGTTTCATATTGTACTGATGAACTGCTGCATCCCAAGGTTCTGTTCCATGTCACCTGACTGCAGTCTGCATTGTTTTCCAGCAAGTTCTTCCATATGCTCAGACTAAGATAGAGACAACTGATTCATAGCAGTCAGAGTTTTTCTCTTGTGCCAAAGCTCTTTTAAAATAGTCTGAATTAAGCTGAAATTTACTTACATCCTGGTATGCAAGTTGCACCTGGAGTACAGGTAGAGTAGAAGCTGGTAGGAGCCATCCATGTTATAAAGCAGGTGCTCCAGTCCCAGAGCCTAAAGAGAAACTAAGGCAAAATGATGAACAAATATTCCTCCACTCGACCTCAAATATGAGCGCTTTTTTTTTTTTTTTTCTACTCTCTTGGTTCTGACTGATTTGCTCCTTCTGACTGGACTTGAGCACAGGTGGAGTCCAGTGTGGACATGTGGAAGCTTTTACTAGGAGAGCAGGGAAGGTCTGAATTTGAGGAGAAGACTGAAAACTGAGTTCTCTCCTCTCTTCTGGTTTTAATTTGCAGTGCTTAGTGATCCACAGACCAGAGCCATCTATGACATATATGGGAGGAGAGGACTGGAGATGGAAGGCTGGGAGGTGAGAGAAATTGAGCACCTTATGGCCAGTGGCCTTGACTAAACTCACCTTTATCTACCATTGTTGTTCTATCAGCTGCACTGACACCTGGCTGGTAATAAATGTCTGTTGGTGTGAAGGCATCTTTGGTTAGTTATTTCTGTCTCTCTCTGTCCCTGTTGAAACACCATGATGGATTTTCAAAGAACACTTGGGTTTTGCACTTAATAAGAGAATAATAAACCTGACATTCAGAGTTCCCAGTAGGATATTACCGTGACAGGCAACATCTTTGTCTGAAATGAATGTGTCATTATTGTGCATCTAGTCCCATCTTTTTCATCCAAAACTTGTTTTTTCATCCAAAACATCTTCTCAGCTAGCTTCTGAGTTTGAAATTACTTTTTCTTCCTGGGCTTTTTGGGGTTAGTTGGGGGTTTTTTTGGTGTTTTTGATTTGGTTTGGTTTTGGTTGGGTTTCATGGGCTTTGGAAAAGAACTTCTTTATTTGTGGCTGTCCTGCTGTTGAGTCCCTTGCTGGCCTCTGCCAGCCCTAGTTGCTTGCACTATGCTACTTGCAGCAGAATCATATGGTATTGGGTCAGGTCAGCACCGAGGTCAATTTTGGAGTCAGTTGCCAGAAATGTGGAGCAGTGGCAGCATGTAACACATTTCTGAACTGCTTTTCGCAGACTTGGTCTTATTTTGAAAATCCAAATCCAGTACTCTTTCTATCCATACCAAAACCCAAAAATCCTCATTCCCTGAGCCATGTCAGGTAAGCAGCTGTGAAACAGCATAGCCTAAAATCACAGAACTCTCACTGAATCAGTTTACTTCAGGCCAGAGACTTTCAGTTGTTTTCATTTTTGTGTCCAGACCTGGTAGAGCAGTTAATGGATCGCTGAGGATAACAGCGCTGTGTCTAGTACTTGTGGTAGGAAAGCTCTTTGCCCTGGTTTTGTCAAGGGAATGGAAATAACAAGACCATATTCCCTTCTCTCAAAGCATTGAGTTTTCTCTCATGCCTACCATTTGATTTGGTCTGGGTGCTTCCTTCCAAACTCTTGACTATTGAAATTGGTGCAGATTGGCTTTCAGCAGCTGGGGCAGCGTGTTAGCGCATCCCAGGTTCATGGCCCTCCGTCCCTCCAGCAGTGCAATGCCCTGAACAGCCTCAGTGTGGTGATCCCTTGGTTCTCATTTCCTTTTGAGCAGGTTGTGGAACGAAAGAGAACTGCAGCTGAAATCAGGGAGGAATTTGAGCGCTTGCAGAGAGAGAGGGAAGAGAGGAGACTGCAGCAGCGAACTAATCCAAAGGTAAGCAAAGACTTAATCCTGGTCACAGGAGTGGATCCACAAATTAACACCACTGTCCTGAGCCTAGGACCTGTATGAAAGAGCCCTGCTGGAGGTGCGGGTGAGTGGGGCCAGAGAGATGTTCTCAGAGAGGGGCACGGTTATCTCCCACTGATGCTGCTCCATGCTTCAGGAATGTGACATTTTCCCTGGGCGCCTCGCCGTGGCTGCGAGCTGCGCTGTGAGTCTCGGCCTGTGTCCTGGGATAAAATTAGCCATCTGGGTGTTTACAGCAACTGCCGGTTGGCAGCCGATGGAAATGTCTCTCCAGGCAGTGTTCCCGTGGAACTGGGGAGTGCAGCTGTGATCGTTTCATACACGAGCGCAAGTTATTTTAAAATTTGCAACATTCTGTCAGTTCTAGAAAACAGTTCCACAAAATAAAACATTTTAACCAGAAATGTTGAGCAATAACCAGATGTAGGCAATTTGGAGGGTTGGAATTGAGTCTCCTATTTGCTTTTAGAGTTTTGCTTTTGCTTTCAAAGACATGCAGAGGGGTTGAAAATTTCATTACTTGATTTGAGAAGAACCACTGTGTGTTAGGAGAAATTAAATTTTCCTGCTGTGGAAGGTCAACATCTAAGGAATGCAGGTCCCTCAAGGCACAGCTTCCAGGTGTCATCTTCCTGAAGGTAAATTCCTAAGAAAAAAGGAGGGAGTATATTCTCCTCTGGCACACCTGTGAATTCCATGAGCCTGTTTCCTGTTCACAGGGTGGCAAATAAAGGGGATTGTAAAAGCTGATCCTGGCTCTGATGATTCCATAGTGCTGCTCCCACTCCCTGCCCTGCGAGCTGCTGCGCTGTGCAGCACTGGCTTCTGAGCAGGCCTTACAGCTCTCTCCTGCTCCTCTTCCTTTGGGGAGGGCTCCTCACTTCCCATGCTCAGAGCAGGTGGCTGTTGGGAGCTTGGAGCAGCAGCAGTCCCCTCCATTATCCGGTGGCATAGGGGTGCTATCATTCTCTGGGAATATTTTTAACTTTACCATCTGCTGCTTTTCCTGTGCTTGCTCCTGAACCAGTTTCCTTGCCAGGATCCACAGACCTCTGGGTGACTTCACCTGCTTGGTGGGAGGTGGAGGGTCTGCCCAGGGTCCACCGTTCACCTCAGGGAAAGGTGGAGGAGCAGGAGGTCCGCTGGGGAGCCGGAACAGGGAGAGCCTCCTTTCCTCTGAATGGGTCCTGTGGATTTTCATGGTTAGGTTCAGGTGTTTTACTTTTTTCCTTGGGAGGGATATGTGCTGTACAATTCACAGGTGTGAAAAAGGAAATCCTAAGATTTTGAATATGTTTTAGAGAAATTAGGTGCCATGGATCCCAGGAATGCCTGTGGATCCATAGAGCATCACAGCACCAGTAAGCCCAGTACAGCAAGGTGGTCTCCAATGGGTGTTTGCTAGCACAAGGCTGTGCCCTTCCAGGGCGGTTAGTGGTTTTCCCTTGCTTCCCTCTTCTTTTGACCTCCTTTCAAGGAACAGCACAGCGCAAGAGAGGGCTGAAACTGGAGAAGCTGTAGGGTCTGGAGTCCCTTGAAGGTGACTTTGCAGATGATTCCTGAAAGTGCAGAAGGGGCAGAAGCTGGTCGCTGGTGCTGCCTCACAGAACAGTGAGTGCAATTACTCCGAAATTCTCCAGCTTCCAAGTGTGGTTAGAACCCTGTTGCACGGTTCTCCTGAAAATAGTGGTACTTTTCAATGTTAAAATATTTGTCCAGTTTTTGGTGCGTCAGAAATCAAAAAGTAAACACTGAGAAGAGGTTTTTTGACTAATGAGGTTAATTGCAAGTGAATGATGCAGGTTAGAACTAAGTTGGTTTAGATAACTCATAAGAAGAAGCACAATAGAGGCTTTCTGGCTAAGTTCCATTGAAGAAAATCAATTTCTGAAATATATTATCTTAACTTTCAAGTACTGACATAGCAGATTTAGTTGTGGGGGAAGAAGAAACCCGCTGTGTAAAGGTGTTCTACCTGCTTCTGTAATATGTCATAATAGAAAAATTGCAAATTGAGTTCATGCTGAAAAGCTTCCCTTTCTCCAGTCTGATGATTTATATTGCTGTTTTGGAATATAGTAATCACTGACATTTGTTTGTCTTACGTGTTAGGAAATTCATTTTAGAGTGGAAAAGGTAATTGCAGAAAAAGGGAAAACTACACAAAAATGTGATCACATACAGGAATGCTTTAGCCACTTGTCCTGTGTATGTTGGATGTTTGCTAATGCTAAGTGCTTGTTTCACTTGTCATCCCTCAGGGAACAATTAGTGTGGGAATAGACGCCACCGACCTCTTTGATCGTTATGACGAGGAATACGAAGATGTGCCTGGGAGCAGCTTTCCCCAGATTGAGATAAACAAAATGCACATATCCCAGTCCATCGAGGTAAGGAGGCTAAACACGGACATGTAAGCAGGGCCTGAGGGAATGAGGCACAGAACACGCTGCTCAGGGGTTCTCACCAAGATGTGGGGGGAACACAGTGGCCAGCCCAGGTGGGGAAAGGCAGCTCAGGGCCAGCAGGATGGTGGGTTTGCCCTGCAGCTTTCCAGACACTGGTTTGTGTGCTGAAGTGGTCCTGCCCTCCTGCCAGTGGGGATGCTCAGTATCCAGTTCTGACTGAGTATGGTATGTTCAGTGGATGACAACGAATGGCATCCATTTTTGAGGATGTGGGTAAGGAAAAGAATGGGAATTGCTTCCTCAGAGAGTTGTAGAAATTTAGTCTACAACTAAATTTGCAGCTCAGGATCAGGACTTCAAGAGGTACATTACAGGTGTCACAAGTGTCTGGTACCATAAGAATTATCTCACTTTTTGCCATACTTGATATTTGACTACAAAACCACATACACTCCAAAGTTGTGATTACGTCTTTGCAGAACATGCACTAATTGTGTGAACTGGGACCAGAGTTACTGGTAACAATATATTGATTTTTCAGGCGCCTCTGACTGCCACGGACACAGCAATACTGTCTGGTAACCTTTCCACCCAGAATGGGAATGGAGGGGGATCAATTAATCTTGCTCTTAGACGAGTGACATCTGCCAAGGGATGGGGAGAGGTAAGAGTTATGCAGTTTTGTATTCAATCTGTTACCCAGTGTTTATTTGGGGGGAGGGGGAACTTTGGCTGTGGTTCGTCTCTTATTTACTACATTTTGTAGAATGTAGAAAAAGGAATTCTTAAAGGAATTTGAGAGAAAGGGAAGGCCAAACCTTGTTTTTTCTTATTTTTTTCCCTCTCCATTTGGCCATGCAATTTGGACTTCACTTGTGCAGACAGAATTATTACCTGATGTCTCTAGTCTTTCTAATTTCTCTGTCAGAAGGCTCTGAGGTGCCTTCCAGTGCTGTGATCAGGCACCATAGGCAGCGTGATAGTTTGCCTTTTCCTCCAAAACTGCTTTTCTCTCAAGGGAAGAAGTTGTGGGGGAAATAGTTTGAGTGCCCAGCAGCTGAAAGGTCCTGTGTTGCCACGTGCAAGCTGGGCTTTGTTTGACAAGCTCATGGTATCATTGGTATAGCTGGCAGGTGGCTGCTGCCTGTGCCTTCCTTCTTGCACAATAGCTCCTGCTAGCCTGTTTCCTCAGCTTGAGGGAGTGGGAGATTTCCTCTTGTTTGAGAATTCATAGACTGGAGGCTTTTGATTTGCATAAAGTTTTTGTGAGGGAGGTGTTTTCTCCATGTTCCCAGGAGTGACCAGAGCGGGTGCCAATAGCAGTATGTAGCTTTATGGAACTGGCTTTGTTTTACCCATAAACCCTGACTCAGAGAGACACCTTCTCTTCTGAATGCCAAGCTGCAGGAAAGGGAGAGTGCTGAAGGAGGTGGTAAACGTTACTCAGATGTGTAAAATGTCTGTGATGGAAATGACACTTGTGACATACTTTGTCACTGTTGTAAAGGTTGTTTTCTTCTAACACTCTGGTATTGTCCATTTGAACAGTTGGAGTTTGGAGCAGGAGACCTTCATGGACCTCTCTTTGGGCTGAAGATATTCCGTAATCTTACACCAAGATGGTAAATATTAGAAAAATGGTCTAATGGTTAATATTTCACGCTAAGGAAGTAAATAACTTGAATTCTCTTCCACCCTAATTCTGGATTTGTTTTCTATCCTAAAAAATAAGGTATTTCCTCTTTAAATTTGAGATCATATTTGTATTGTCAAAATACTTGTACAATATCTGGGTGTTGGTGCCCTCCATTGTCATACTTCCAGTTTAAGGAGGGTCTGTGTTCCATATCCTTAGATTTGTACTTGATGTTCTCATGGTTCATGATACTTGAGGTATGATCTCCAATCAGAGCAACAGAAGCTTGCTCTGGGAGCAGAACAAAAGATGGGGAGCTCTTCTGAGGCTTCCATGTGTGAGAGGGAGTTTCTGACAGCAAAACAGGAGATGATGTGTTGTATTTTTGGGAAATAATACCAATTTGCCACTACTGTGGTGTCTGTTCACAAATTAATAGAAGTCTTAGGGCACTCTCCTGGGCACTGCTGTGGTCAGGGCAGTTTTGATTTTTCCCTGAAAGCTTGGGTGTCACGCTCCCTGTGGGATGGTCTCTGGGCATTCAGCAAAGTTCCTGGGCAAGAAGAAATTTGAGGCCACCTGGGAGCCTGTGTTTTAGCACTGATGAGTCTTTCCTCACTTCCATAGTTTCATCACCACAAACTGTGCCCTGCAGTTCTCGTCCCGCGGCGTCCGCCCCGGCCTCACCACAGTCTTGGCCCGCAACCTTGACAAGAACACAATGGGCTACTTGCAGTGGCGGTGGGGCATCCAGTCAGCCATGAACACCAGTATTGTCCGGGACACCAAAACCAGCCACTTCACCGTGGCACTGCAGGTGAGAGCCCTGCTGCTGCCGTGGGGACAGCAGTCCTGCCCCGTGGGAGAGAGGGATCTCACCTTCCTGTCTTGGCAGTGGTTTGGCTTGGGACTAGGGGTTAAGGGAGCAGTTGGTACTGTCCCATGGTGCACCCAGTGTAGGTAACAGGCTGCAGAGGTTGTGTCAAGCACTGCTCTGTGTTCTGTGCCACTTCGAGGATGAGAAAGGAAACTGGGGGGAGAGTTCAGCAGTGGCCAAGGGTATGTTTTCATACATTCGTGCCTCTTGTGTTTCAGCTGGGAATCCCCCATTCTTTCATGATGGTCAGTTACCAGCATAAGTTTCAGGATGAGGATCAAACACGAGTGAAAGGCTCTCTCAAGTAAGTGCTCGAGAGGAAATTCACATTACTCACAACCTGAGGAATCTGTCCTCTTCTGCTGCTGTAGGCCTCCAGGTTCCACACAAACCAAATGCTTCTGTGGCCTTTGCAAATCTGCTTTTCATTCTTTAAATCTGGTAAAGACTGAAGTGAATGTCTTGGAGGCTTGGTTATGTGGAACGTAAAATACTTGTGTGTGATATGTCTATATCATCTCCAGTAAGAAAGCCAGAAGTTCTTCGTGGGTTTTTTGTTTTGTTTTTTTTTACTGAGCAAACTGTAAGGGCTAATCTGACCTTGGAGATACACAGTGAATCTTCCAGAGGCCAACATCTGCTGCACGCAGATGTATTTCCATGCTTTACTTGTTGGGAAATTACAGGATTCAGTAAAGCGAAAAAGTCTTCCCTGTCTTACCAGTTTTTGGTTCTGTCGTTCTAGGGCGGGTTTCTTTGGGACCATAGTGGAATATGGAGCAGAGAGGAAGATTTCCAGACACAGCGTTTTAGGAGCCACTGTCAGTGTTGGTGTTCCCCAAGGAGTGTCCTTGAAAATCAAGTAGGTTCAAGATTACAACTCTAGATTGCAGAGGCTGACCATAACTTCTGTGATTCTGTTTCGTATGTTCAAGTAAGAAGGTCACAGTCCCAGGGCAGTACGGGTGTAGTGATACATCCCTGGGAGAGGGTGCAGCTGCCTCACCTCTAACACAAGCAGTGCCCATGGTAAGCAGTGGGTGCCTTCTGCTGGTGTTACTCACAACCTGAGCCACCTCTGTGTGTGCATCAGAATATTCTGAAATACAGCTTAAAGTGAGGTTTGCAGCATTCTGGTAAGTGGATGGAAGATTTCTGAAAATACTTCTAGTAGAGCTGGATTTAGAGCTGGATTCTATTTGTGTAACACTTTACACAAGTGTATGCTTGAATTAGGGAGTTACCATTCCCGAATGCAGGTGTTTGTACCACTAACAAGGTGCAGTTCATGAAGAGGCAGTTCACGGCAGGCGGGATGCCAAACTGCTGAAGGGCCTGAAGAACTCAGGAAGCTCATGTTTTCTAAAATAAATACTGTTACAAGCATCAGAAAAATACTAATATACACCTGCCCTGAAGGCCCATGCTAGTGTTGTGAACACAGGCCTTCTCTAGAAGCATTTTCTTTTTCACCTTTTTTGGGGGAAATTAATGACCAAATTTCCTATTCTCCTAAGATTATAAAAAAACACTGTACAATGGTCAGGTACTATCATGAGAGATGTTTGCTTCATTGAAATGTGGCTCTGGCTGGTGTCAGCTGTGTTTCTTACCGTTGGCTTTTTCAGTTTCTTGGACTTTTAACTTTTTGAGCTCATTGTTCATCTACCCCTCCTGCTGCTAAGTGTGCTTCATCGAGCACATTCAACTCTTACCTGTCCCTCTGCTCTTTGTTGCAGGCTGAACAGGGCTAGCCAGACCTACTTCTTCCCTGTCCACCTAACAGATCAGCTGCTTCCCAGCGCTGTGTTCTATGCCACCGTGGGACCTCTCGTCATCTACTTCGCCATGCACAGGCTGGTCATCAAACCCTACCTCAGGGCACAGAAGGAGAGGTGAGACTGCCAGGCTGTGCTGCTCATTCAGAGCGAGGAAGTCTCACTAGGGCTCTTTTGTGTGAGGTTGTGGGTCACTTGTAATTGGGGATAGGCAGACACCTGCCAGTTTGTGGCTGAATCCCATCTACTGTGTGTTCCTGATGTGATGTTGCCTTCCTTCTGCCAGAGAGCTGGAGAAGCAGAGGGAGAACACAGCCAGTGACATCCTGCAGAAGAAGCAGGAGGCTGAAGCTGCGGTGAGTCTCTCTTGTAACTTGGTCCCCCTTAGTGAAAGGAAGCTCTTTTCTGGGCTGTTCTCTTTTGGCCACAGTGTCTGACCATGCATGATTTCTGCTCTGCCACTTGTGTTGTGACAGGTCCGGTTAATGCAGGAGTCTGTCCGAAGGATAATTGAAGCAGAGGAGGCCAGAATGGGTAAAGATTATGATATCATTTACTTTTTTATATAAATCTGGAGAGAAAAAGAAACAGTACAAAGGTATTGTTTCTTCATTCCCACTCCTGATGAAGCGCAGCGTAGTTGCTGCTGTGCGCAGAGTAGGGGAGTCCCCTTGTGATTCAGCTCCGTGTGCCTGAGCTTAGGAGGGATCACAGAATATTATTTTGAGATGCACTGTGAGGTGGATCAACAGACTGAAGACATCAGTGTGGATTCACCTCTCCACCAAAGAGAGGTGTGCGTATAAATATGTGCAAAAGTTGTATGCACAAGGTTAGCTTTCACTGATTTCTCCCTCACATGGGATCGATCCCATTGTTCCTCGATCATAGTGGCAATCTGATCTCTGATGATTACTACCAACTTTCCACAGTGTTCCAGAGTGAACTGACATCCACTCAGATTGTCACATCAATGTGGCACTGAAGTCCTGTCACTCTATCCTAGTGCTGAAGGTTGCTAACAAACAGCCAAGCAGACATGTTGTCCTGGGTTGAGAAGAGTGGGTCCAGGACAGGAGAATTAAATCTCGGTGAAATCAAGAGAAAATGCTTGGATGGTCTTTTTGTCAGTCTGCCCAGCCATGGCAGGAAGCCTTTCACCACAGCTGTGATTTCCTGGGACATGCAGGTCTGATTATAGTGAACGCCTGGTACGGGAAGTTTGTTAACGACAACAGCAGGAAGAATGAGAAGGTGAAGGTAATAGATGTGACTGTGCCCCTGCAGTGCTTGGTGAAGGACTCTAAACTCATCCTTACAGAGGCCTCCAAGGTACGTTCTGTCAAAGCTGTTCAGTCAAAGCCCAGACTCCATGACTCAAATGTGTGACCCAGAATTTCAGTTGAACCATGTGGTGTCCTGTCAGGGGATCTCTCCAGTGACTCTGGATCAGTTCACTGAAGACATTTACATACCAAGTGTTAGGAACGCCCAGGAACTTCTGTTCCTCTGGGCATTTCCAGTGCCAAAGAAGCAGCATCCCAGTGTCTGCAGACCCTGGGGCTGTACACCAGAAACTTCCCAACCCCCTGGTTTACTGTTATGTATTCAAAACCTGCAGAGGTGATTCCTCAGCATCTCACCTTCCTGGCAGCAAAACTCCTTTTTTTTAATGACACTTGTCCTGGCACTAATAAATGTTTTTGGCCAGCTGAAGAACTGTGAAAGTCAATTCCCTGATGCTCAGTTTGTCCTTTTCTGGTTCAAGGCTGGGCTGCCAGGCTTCTACGACCCCTGCGTGGGAGAGGAGAAGAGTTTGAAAGTGCTTTATCAGTTCCGAGGAGTTCTGCACCAAGTGATGTCAGCTGACAACGAGGCCCTTAGGATACCAAAGCAATGTAAGTACCACGGACTGCCCAGCTTCTTCCTTTGGGAACCGAAACGACTGCTTCAGCTCTGTGGTGAAGCACACAGAACTGGGGTTCTGGGGCTCAGGACAGGTTACTGGAATGGACTGACCGTGACATGCCTCTGCAGCAAGGTCCAGAAGAGCTCTGCAGAAGCTCTGCAGCTGCTTGTACCAGCTAGTCTTTAACTGGGGTTGGAAGCAGAGGCCTCCCACAGGTGCCAGTGTCCCTCCAGACACTTCACAGCACTGGGTGACCCTTTGGGGACTGAATTGAATGTATGGAGGCATGTTGGAGGCCTGAGCCAGATTTCTTCTTTATCCCCGTTTGTCTTACTTGCCAAAACATCTTCCCTGCTGCAGTAACTCCGTGAAACCAGTATCTGCTTGTGACAAGTTCTACTGTCACCTCTGTGGGTCTGGCAGGTTGGATCAAGGGCACAGACCTGTTTGCTCTAGAGCAGCACATCCAGCTGACAGAGCTTCCAGAAGTGCCTTGGGAGGTGTATATGAGTCATGTTTAATTAGCAGCCAGAAATGCTCCTGCCTGTCCCTGGTATGGTGGTGGGCTCTAGCATGTGTCCATTCCTTGTTGTCCCTGACAGCTCACAGGATTGACGCCGATGGCTAATCCAGGAGCGCGTGTCTGCCACGGTACCTGGGTCAATGGAAACTGCACAACCTCCCCCGGACGCTGCAAGTTTGAACAGAGACACTTTTATTTTTACTGTCCATATAGCAGGTGGTGTCCTGCTGATTCTTTTAGGGACAAAAGGAGAGACCCTGCTGCTCCAGGCAGCTTCAAGGCAATATTGTGGCTTGGTACTCAATAAAGCAGCGTGACTCTGAGTGCACAGTGCTTTCTGCCCAGAGGGCTGAGCAGGTGCCCTCCTGCCAGCTGGCCACGGCCCCTTCGTGCGCTCACACATACCTCCTGGCACTGAGCAGGGATGAAAACCTGTTGTTCTCACTTCTCCACATACTTCCTGGGGCAGGTAACACACCTTTTCCTGCTCCTGAGGGGAATTTCAGTTCTCGGGCCACCTCCTGGAAGTCCCCTGTGCAAAGCCTTTTTGTTGGAAAGAGGTCAGAGATTGTTTCCATCTCAAATCTGTGTTTGAAATGCACTTGTTAAGCACATACTTTTGTTAAGTATGAAGTTCTTTGCCTTTTGTAGTAACATTGACTTCTTCAGCAACAGTCTGTCCAGTTGGTTATTTCCAACACTGCTATTCCAGACAAGGACATGGGGTATCATAGTCTTACTAATTCTTCTGCCACTCCCATCCATGTATCATCAAGGTTTTCAGAGAAATAGGAGAGCTAGTAAGAAGGACAGCAATTCATTTCATTTGATTCTGATGCTGGAGCTATCTCTTCCCATCTAATTTATTTCTAGGAAAAACAAATGTAGTTCATGTAAGTAAACCAGACCAAAGTGAGGAGAGAGGCCAAATGGATAGAACTGAAAACATAAACATTCAGCTGCCCTTTCCAAAAAGCAGTGGTTATGGCATAAATCCATTGGATTTATCTTGCCTAGAAGCCCTGCCAGGGATTTCCAGCAAGACAGTCCCAGGCTGGTGAGACGGTAGCTGAAAACGGCACCTTGTAGAATCTGCTACACACTGGGCACGTCAGCACCACCAAGGCTTTCACAGAGAGACAAGGACTCCTTGTTCCTTGGTCCCAGTTCTGCTCCAGGTGAGTGTAGACCAGCCTTCACTGCTCACTGGTGAGAGCAGAGGGGAAAACACCCCTGCCTTGGCAGTGCGGAGATGCTCTTGACAACTCCTGCCAAAATTCCTTTCCTGACGTGGGCCTGGCCCCTGTTCTGGGCAGCTTTGGTTCTCTGTGGTCAGATCAGTGCAACGGGAGAACTAGATTTCCAAAAGTAGACTTGTTTGAGCCCGTCTGAAAGGGATGCTCCCTTCTCTAAAAAACAAGTTCATACTGTGAAGGGGGGTTCATTTGTTTTTTATTAAAACCAAAACTCTTCATTTGTGACCAGCTCCTGGTGCAGGGCTTTATTTCACTTACAACCAGTGTCCTGTTGATCTGAAATTAAATGTAAAATGTGCAATAAATTATATTCAGCTGAAAAGCAGCTCCATTCCCTTTGCATCTGTAGAAGACTCCTGAAAATAAACACCTGGAAAGCAAGGGTTGCAGGTTTTGTAAACATAACGGCACCCTCCATCCCATCCAGCTCATTGACTGCTGCTGGTCACTGCTGGGTGGGACTTGAGGGATTGGGCAGAAATCTCTACCAGAAGTTCCCTTCTCATGTCTTTTCACTGTGTGTGGTGTATGGTCAGGAGAGCCAGGCTGCAGGGACTGGGACATGGCAGAATACTCCCAGGAGAGCATCCCTGGCAGCCAGTTGCTGGGTCAGTCTTGCCAGCCCACCTACTTTCTTCCTTGTTTTCTGTCAGTGGCAAGTTTTGCCAAGACTGTAAGAACAGCCCCACTGTGGAACCACATTCCTGCTCTGAGCAGCTGCCATTTTACAGCCACAACTCCCTGGGACTTGTTTTTATCACTCTGTATAATTAAAAATGACCCACAGAATTAAAATAGAAGCTATAAGCCATGAGAGTTTAGTTTCCAGTAAGACCTAGTGCCACTTCCAAAAGGTTGAGCCACCTTTTCAGTTTGGCAAGATGTTAAGGCTGCTGCTTTGATGGCAGCTGGCTGAGCAGCAGTGCCTGCAGAGTCGAGGCACATACAGGAGCTGCAGGGTGGCACCAGGGCTTAGGCAGCCCTTGGGTGGGTTGGGGTCCCCTGGCAGTAAGGGAGGGAAGGAGGGATACCTGCCTTTATGTCCTATCCCTGCCTGACTGCTCTTCCTTTGGGAAGAGCACTTGAAGCATCACATCTTGTTGCTGCCTGGCACAACAGCGCACACACCAGTAAATCATAACAGCAGACTCCCGAGTTTGGAGTAAAACAAACTCATTGTTCACTTATTTCACATATAAGAAAAAAACATGGTTCATTAAAAGTTTTAATGAAAAAATAAAGTTCTGAATTAAACTATAATTATACATGGCTGAAAGTGATGAACTAAAAGAATGGAGATGTTACTTTTTTATTTCTTTCTGCTGATATTGTAATGTGCTGGACTTGTCAAGACACCATCCACTAGGATAAATCTGAAAAGGGAACAGAACAAGAGTCAGTCACATTGATTAATGTCGAACCTCTGTAAAAAAGAGCCAGTTCACTTGGCAGTGCACCATTTCTCCCTTAAAAGCTTCACAAACACGCTCCATGGAGGTCCAGTTGAACTGCAACATGCTGTAAACACAGAGATGCTGATTTCAGAGCAGATCCAACCCTTGTGCAGTAGCAGCTGGGACCTTCCTAAGCCTTTCTGGTTGCAGAGTAAAATGGCAGCATTGGAGTGCTTTGGTTATTTTTCTGGCTGCAAAGAACAGTCAGGCAGCAGTCAGGGGCGAGTCTTTGGCAAACTCCTTGGTGGTTCCTTGTAGCTTCTGAAGGCAGCACAGCATGGTCATGGTCTTGAGATTTCACAGAAGCTGGAGCTGGTTTTCTGAACCCAAAGTCAGCTGTAGCAGCTTTGTGGAATAGGATTTTTATCAAGAAGCAGGACAGAACAGTTGCAATTCATGCAGCCCCATTGCCCTGCCACAGGCTGGCAGACCTCTCGTGCCCCCATGTCCCACACTATGGAGCCCCAGGACCCCATGGCACTGGGCTGCCTGAGGCTTTGGCAGCTCCAGAAGGCATGTCTGAAGGAGGGCACCTGACCCTGTGTCCTGGCAAGACCCTCAGTCATCACCAGGGCACATCCCCCAGCGAGCTAGTCCTCAGACAAAGCAGTGCTCCAATGCTGACTGCAGAACTCGGGACACATTCCTGCTGGCACAGCTGGTCTGGCTGTGGCACCAGCCAGTGTCTCCCCGAGCCTCCTGGTCTCCCTGGACAGAGCGTACACTATTCCCCAGGCATAATTTCAGAGAAATACCTTGAAACATCAACCCAATCTGTGTGACCCATGTAGATGCGTTTGGTCATCGAGGAACACCACCAGCACCTCCCTGGCCCTGTGTACGAGCTGTGAGTCCCCACCATGGCTCTGGAGGGATTTCCCTCGGGCTGAGGCTGGCTGGGGCCTTAGCTCTCCTGTCCGCCCCGCACTGGATGGATCCTCATTGCACTTCACCCTGTAGCTGCATCGCCTGCATTCACTTTGAGCTGTGTCATTGCTACCAGTAGGTTAAAGGTTCTGGCTTTTTGGTTATAGTCCAGTCTCAAAAAACAGTGAAAACACAAATCAACTCAGCTGTTGTACTTGGATGGACATGATCAAATCCCAACCAGACCTGCCAGGTTCTATATTTACTTTAGCCCATTTTAAAGTCCATGTTAGAATTCTGGGCTGAGAAGAGGGAGAGTCATCATCCTAAAACAGCCCTGTAGAGGTTAACAAAGGGACAGGAAACGGAACAGTTTCCCTCCATACACACATTTGAGCCGATCATGCAAATAAAATCATGAAAAATCACTATGAAGAGAGAGCTTGTAGGGAAGAATCCGATGCCACTGATCCCCCACGCTGCCTGTCCAGGAAAAGGGCTGCCCTTTCCTGCCAGGGCGCTGTCCCTTGGCACAGGAGGGAGCCCCAAGTCCCATTTGCACTTGGACAATGCCAAATCGCAGAACTCCCATATTCCCAAGCCTGTAGAAGCAGCAGCAGATCTCATGGAGGCTGATGCTGACTCCTACAGAGCCTTAGGGTATCTAAGATTGATATATATGGAAAAATGGGCAGGTATAATTTTTCACTGAATTTAAAACACAGGGCCATTTACTTTTCAGACTCTTCACATAGACTTACTCCTCCTCCCCTCCCTCTTTGGAGGAGGAGTTTCCTAGCACAGAGAAGATCTGCAGTTTCCCGATGGGATGAGAAAACCTACATGGCAAAGGTATTGTACATTCCCCAGACATCACCCAGTCATC